>JASSRZ010000016.1:4468627-4488198 GCA_032164315.1 Malacoctenus gilli
CCCTAGGTTTGAGTTGTTCTTTGTAGTCGCCGGTCCCTCCCCCCCCTGCTCGCTGTCATCCGCCACTGCGCCCGGTTTGCTCTTCTGTTCTTAGCCACTTTGGGCAGTGGGATTTCCCGCTGAGACCCGAGGACTTCTAAGATTACCCAGCGAGGAAGCGTCTGTACAGTATCTCAGCCGCTTGGTAAATCCACACAGCGCTCGCCTGCATCTTTGACCCTGCTCTTGTGGGCTGGACTGTCTCAGGGGCATTTTTGCTCCGTCTTTACCGGGGGGCTCTCTCTGCCGCGGTAGACACCTGTCTCCGCGGATCCGCTGCTTCGGGTCCGTTCTCATGCTGCCATGATCAGAGCTTATGTGCTGTCCCTATAGCTGGGCTCTTTCCGGCAATTGGTCGGATCGCTGTTTTCAAGCGGTCGCGGGTGATCCGTGCCGAGTGCCTCGGGTGGTCAGCTGGCAGCTCATCCCAAGGGGGCTTCCTCCTCCTGTAGTCACTTCGGCGATACATGAAATCCGCGCTTGAACGTGTCTTGCTGTTGAACTTGTGGCTTGATCCCGTGCCGCGCAGAGGTCACGGAGCAGCTTGGGAGCAAATTAAGAGCACACCGTGTGAAGGTGACAACCAGGAGGTATTGTTATGGGTCTGATTTTCAAAACCATCTGGGCCATGTGACCTTTCGCGGGCTCACATTTGTTGCGTTTTTAGTCCCGGTGTCGACCTGTTAGGAACAGCTGCTAGACATTAACAAAGCAATGTTAAGCCGTGGAGAAAATTCACAACCCCTTCCTAATATTCACAAAGAGAAACAGCTATTGTAGGATATGACAATAAAGCTATTGAAACGAAACCTAACTGTGCAGATTTTTCTTGCCCAAGGCAGTGACACTCAGCAGAGATTTTATTGATAAAAAACCCTCCATTGAGGATTTTGATTACAGCTGAGGTTTGTTCCTGATATTACAGCCCCCCTAACAATAGCTCTGCGTTCACTGACATTTGTTCGGCTCATGTTAAGACTTCCTTTTTCCTGAGCTGTATGTTTACTGCTAATGAAAGCCCAGCAGCTTTGCCACAAATGTCACCATTGGCTCCAGTTTCATTACAAGAACATGATGTGTGACCAAATTATGCACCGTTTTTGCCCAACTCTTGGGGAGGAAGGCGGTGCTTCAAGTTTCTTGTTGCAGCGACAATTAAGCGGGAGGGGACTGAAATAGACTGGCTCTGTTACCAAGAACACAGTTATATTTAGTCCGTATTGATGCCACTGCTATGAAAATCAATTACAGAGGAAAAGACAGTTATTGCCACAGTCTGAGTTTTGGCATCGATCCGCTAATTATTTATGCAAACTTCACCCCTTCTTCTTTGTGTCTCCACTCCCCGCGTCCCCAGAGGTTGCTGTGGAGACGGCCATGACTCCAAACTCCCCGAGGTGACCGCGTTGTAAGCTGAGGTGCGCATCGAACGTCAAACCCACCCCCCCCCCTCTTTTTTTTTTTTTTTTTTTTTATTGAACTTGCCTTCTTCATAAACAAGACAGTTACGGTGACGCCTACACGAACACTTGGTTTTACCTTGTGCTTACAAGTCTTCACCGATCAGGCACGTTGTGTCAGGAGAGAACGCAGAGGGAGCAGACGCGCCGTGTGGATATTTGCGAGCGCACCTGCATCCCTTCCCGCCTGCGTGTCTCCGTGTTGTGCGCCTGGAAAAGTAGCGAGGGATATACGTGCGTGCGTCTGTGTGCGCTGTACGCACCCCCACCAGAGACGAGACCAGTTGTTAGGTTGGAGCTTCCCTACAACCTAATGAGGTCGATGGAGGCTTGTTACCAGCCTCTCTCTCCTCTCCGTGCGGCGGGTGAATGCGCGACCATTTTTTACCCTTACGGCTCAATTTGAGTAGGTAATGGCTGGAATCACCAGTACAATAACCTTTATGTCTCACTGTATCAGCAACGTTGATGCATAGGTGGAATTCGGCACCCTCAGGGCCTGTGTCTTTGTGGTTGAGTCACGCGTGCCTTTTATTTAGCCTTTTATGTCGGCCTCCTTCCTCCACAGTGGCTCGTCTTGACGCTTCCTGGATCGTGTCTAATGTATAATTTATTTCTCACCTCATTCTGACAGTATCAGTCAGTAAATTCCCCTGTCGGTGCCAAAACTCGCAGTTTGAATGCGATTATTTGCAGAACAGCCTCTTTTTTTTTTTTGTACGTTGTACACATATACACAAGGCAACGCATACTAAACAAACACACATTTATCCAAACGACTACAATTTGTTGGTGCATGTAGTCGTGTCTAACTTAGAGGTAAGTATCTAACTCAGGTTTTGGTACAGTTAACGCGGTGTAGCTCAATATTAGACTTCAAGGCACATTTAAACTTTTCCCGAGCATGTGCTCAGTAATTTCCTTTGACTGGAAATGTGTGCCTTTGGTATACATTTGTTCACCATCATGTAATTTTCTTTGATACTATGTGTTTAACACGGGGTCAACCCCCTATTACTGGAATTGTAGTGTATTCTCTGTAGATCTGTGAAAAATGTGTGATAAGTGACATCTGTTGATACCGCGCAGGATGTTTTCTGACTGCAACACGTGACACGCTGGAGAATCTCATCTGCGATTGGAAAGTCGTACTGAAGATGTTCTGGGGTCGACTATAAACATTAAAGCGGAGCTTTGTTTCTCTGCTTTCGGGTGTGTTTTTTTTTTAAATTGTGTAGATCTGCAGAACTGTGAGGGTGCTACAGTGATGAGTGCCTCCTGGCCTTGGTGGCAGAAAAATGCAGGATAAGTCTGTCAAATAGCCAAATGGCAAGTCCTCCAACTCTTTGCAAAACAGTACTTTAGTATTACCTTTTTTAAGCAGAGTAAATCTTCTTGTCTAATTTTCACAATGCAGCCTCTTTCCTGTCCATAGTCTTTCAGGAAACCCTTTGTAATTGAAAAACACCAGCGTACGGCTCTGAGAGTTGCTTTTCAGCTCTCCTGTCAGAAGACAACGCAGCTCCCAGAGCACTTTCAGTCAACAGGCTCCGGCTTTTCTTCTTAATATCAGCTGTTTATTGTGCTTATGTCAGAGGTGTGCCAGCTCCAACCAAGTGCACCTCCGCGGATCCTACAAGGAAGACTGCTGTAATGCTCGGAGCGCGGAGAAAAGCGCGGGGCATAATTGCAAAGGAAAGATAATGACAGAGTAATTGCAACTCTGAATGAGCAGGTTTATTTTCAGCACAGTGAAAGTCATAGCGGCTACCACCTACACAGCCCGCTCGCGGAAAGTGGCTTCACAATTACGACTCGCTTCTTCACCCATACGGCGACAAAAGGGGGGCTATTTTTCCCCTGAAAAGGGGAAGTCACGAGAGCGTCATTGATGTTGCCGGCAACAGTCATTTTGACTGGGGCCCACCGTGGATAGAAAAACTAATTAGGATGGACGCTATCAGGGGGTAAAATCAAGCACTTGGACAATATTGACAGAGCTGTATTCGTCGTGAGGCTTGTTTTTCCTCTTTGTATGCGTTGAGGCCGGGAATTAGAAAAAGATGTATCGACGGCGACTATCACGGGGTGACGAAGATTCACCTGGAATGGCACGTCGATTATATCGTTAGAGTAATACGCAGTTTATCCACACATTCGTGGATCCATGTATTGACGCGTGTAAATATGTTTGACATGACAGGCTTCTTTAATAGGATTAAAGGTATCCACAATCGAAAAAATCTGCTGAGAAACGTGAAGGCAAAACGACAATTAAGATGTGTGTTTTGTTTTGTTTTGTTTTTCCTAATAGCTTGTGATCCTTGCACAGTTTTTGTGCCGTCATACGTGCGATTCAGTGTGTCTGGAGGCGCCAAACAAGGAGCTCCAGGACTCTGGAATACTGGTGGTTTCGATCGGACTAATTTGCTGATGAAATGGAGCATATTCCAGGATTAACAGCTCATTTTATTGCCAGGGTTAATAAACTGATTACTGCATCTCGGGTGCATGATTGAACGAGCGAAGCGCTCGATGGCAACAAAGATGATGTCGCATTATTAGTTTTTCGCTGCCTGGTGTTCGGACACACACCATTTAAAATCCCCCCCCCCCTCACCGCATGTGATGGATTATTTATAAAGTTATCCTTTGAACGGCGAGTGTAAAACCAGTTCATGTTAGCGTTTCCTTGCCATACATGCAACCGTAAAAACATTACCAACTCGACTACATATAATGTGTGTTTTCATGGTTTCAGCCTATGTCTAATACAGTATTTATGAGCAAACTATGAAGCAATCACGGCTGAACAATTTGGAAATTATAGGTTGGTTGTTTTTTATATGATTAAAGTGAGAAGCCGTGCCTGGTTTTGCTCATGTAATTAAATTTTTATAGCTACTAATTATTTTATAAGGGCCTCGATATCGCAACAAAAATGATGGTATGGTGGTTGTAATAATAAACAATGACACGAGTGTTAGTCAGCTAAATTATCCAGCGTCAATCAAGAGTTTTAATTAGAATATTTGAGATAAGAACACAGTCGGTCTTGGACTTTATATCATAGGATTTTACGATATGGCAAATATTGACATATTTTAAATTACAAAGTGAATCGTTTCCTCTAACGGATGATGGGAAGCATCCAGTTCCGACAGGGAGGATGTGCTCTTCTCGGATCAAAGACAAACACTCACTCGCACTTATCAGTTGGTTTCGGACGCCACAGCGCTCGGCAGTCTGCAGAGAAAGGCTCGGTCACCCCCCCCTCTGTGGAAGTCCAGGATGGACAGATAGCGTCTCCTGCCCTCGCAGATCAGTGCCGGGGTCATCTGGGAATAAGAGAATGTGGTTAGATGTGAGACGCAAGGACTGTGGGTAGAAAGTGTGGTCGGGCTATTTAAGGACTATATGCAGGGTGGGTCAACCACTCGCCATGCAGAGGTCACCTGGTTCAGCGCGGCGCCATTTAACCCGCGTAATGATCGGAGCTGAATACACTTCGGCTGCTGCTCAGCAGTTTAATAATGTAAACCCTTCATGTGATTAGGGGCAGGTGAGAATAATTTCCGCGGCATCGTGCGCTCCCTGAGGGCCTGACACGTGGGAATCAAGGCACCTTTAACTTGACACTTTACAATTGACTTCATTCGTTGTTTCTGCAGAAACTTCCCAGCTCGGGCTTCAATGTTATATTTACCAATATACCAAAATGTGTATTTTTTTTGCCTTTCTGTTAAAAATTAAGTGATGTTTTCTTTTGACAAAACAATTAAGAATCAGAGTCCACTTCTTCTTTCTGACCTCGTCAATTCATCTTCATAATTCTAAAGTGAAATAACTCGGTTATCCATTCATCCCGCTGTTCAGTCTTTCATCATATCAACACTGCAGTTCTTATGCGCCAAATGCTCCTTCACTTCTCTTTACTTCAATATTATTCAGGTGAACTACAATAACAGACGGTCAAGTTGAATTGCTTGATCTGGAGGAAACTTGTTTCAAGCGAAACAAATTACTTTATCGGATAAATATTTGAGGCAAAAGTCAAAATCAATAAGAGCAACGGCCCTTCAGGTTCAACAGGCTGCACTACCCAATTTAACATTTTGAGGTTTTTCCTTCAACTGTGTGGAAGTGGAGCCATGTTGTGTGAGCAAACAAGCAAGAGGCTACAAAAAAAAGGGGGTTTTGGCAGCTGTGTGTGTGACGTGTCAGCGTTGGTTTCTGCACGAGATGGACACAGTTCAGGTTCAGGGTTGGTTCGGGAATTGAGACCTGCCACTTCCAATGATTCAGACCTGTCCAAAAGAAAAGCGGAGACTGTCCTCGCAAAGGAGGTTTTGCCGACCCAGGAAACAGCCACAAAACTGAGATCTCGAGATTCGTAACGTCCGTTCGTTTGGACAAAAGATGTGAAAGTCCAGAAAAGTCGGGGAAATGGAGAGACAAAGTCCATTTCCCCGACTTTTCTGGACTTGGAAACAAGACGAATATAAGGACAAAGAAGAGGTTTTAGTGAGATGCCCCTCCCCCCATCCCCCCATCCCGTTAGTCAGCTCTGATATCTCTCACCTTTTAACTTATTCATGTAATGCCTTGATTTACACTCATCCTATCGACTGAATCTCAGTCCAAAAAGCAACTCTGGATTACTGTGAGCCTCAGGTGAACATGGTAAAGCAACAAAAAGCTCCCTGTAGCCGTATGTCCAATTACTTTTTCAACCCCTTGCATGTTATGCATTATGTAACAAAAATAACTGCAGCCCGCTACTTTTCTGCAACCTCTAATGTTTCATCTCACATTAAAAGTGTGGAAGCACTGAATGCCTGAAGGTATAAAAAAAAGGACTACTGTGTGCACATGGACACACAGTGGTGTAAAGCAAAATGTATTTGAAAATAAACGATACTAAGTGATATTGTTTTCTGGGATGCGGCCACAGTGTTCTTTCCAAATTACTACCCATAATTCCCCATTGAGAGTTTCACAAATAGACTCCGGAACAATTTGTTGTTGTTCTCAGACGGTGTGAATGATGTGTGTTGCCATGGTTGCTCTCTTTTATGAAGAACGCCATTTTCAAGTACCTCAATCGAAGTATTCTAATTCTGTTTTATGACAGTGGAGAATTCAGGGAGCTTTTTTCGTAAGATATCACAAAAATAAAGGCAACATTCAATTCTCGACACCGAAATCTGCAGCGTTTTCACCCTCATCAGGTGCATATCCGTCACTTTTCTGTCGGTCTCCAAATTAGGCGGAGTCAAAGCGCAAAGCCAATAATGACACATTATTGCTTTTGGCAGACGTGCTCTTGTTGCAGTATTTTATCAGTGCATAAAAATTCTATAGGTGTGCACTTCTATAAACCTTCACATGAAAGCTGGAAAGCACAAAGTTTGGCCAGAATTTATGTGCGTTTTACTACCTGCTTGATTGTGTAAAAATTTTACGAGACACCAAGGTCTCCCAGTTCGCTGGTTTATCCTCCGCCATTCATGTCCTACACACTGACACACGGCACATAAAACGGCGCTGCTGTCCAAACACGTGCGCCCACCCACACACTCTGAATATTAGCTGATGCAACCAGTGAAACACTTTTCACATCAATTCATGGGTAAATGTCCACTCCATTCTCTTTTATGTGAGCTTTTGAGGTTTGTTTACACATTTTAAGCTTGTTTAACAGCACATGAAAAACACCCACAGGGCCTCACCCGTTTCGACCTGGAGTTGTGCGAGTCCACTTTAAAGTTGGCTGGTTGGCTTTGGCGCTGTTTAAGCATCTGGGTTCACGCACCGTGTTTCTTTGTGCAGCGGCAGGTTATTGGCTGCAGCCCTTAATTTGCGCACGCAGGACGCACGGCGGCTCCTGAGCTGGCAGGATAATCACACTGACTACCGCAATACCTCTGGCAGGTGTCTGCTGCAGTGTGCGGAGGCCTCGAGTAAGCATGAAAAGAACGCAGTGAAGAGTCAATAAGGCCAAACCAGGAAGAAGGACGCCTAATTAAAGGCAAACCTCAAAAGAATAAACACAAGGAAGCACCAAAGAAACGTGTGTTTTGAAGCTATTTAGACATTATTCCGCGCTTATTTTTGTCCGCGAAGCACAAAGTGCATTTGTTTACTGGAAAACAGTAAATTGACGGGTCCTTTTTCAGAAATGGGGAAACGGCACACGTACTGAAATAATTACAGACAAACTGTCATTGATCAGCGACAGAGTGGAAGAGCTGCAGACGGGGTGAGGCTCTGAGTGAGAGAAAAACATCTTGTTATTGCAACTTTATTGGTCTCCATGTGATGAAACAATGTGTAAATCATGGAATGTAATGCAACTTAATTAGTGTTCTTCAAACCTTATTTTGACAGCACACAGTTGACGGAAACAGCATGCAGTACGGAGCAGTATGGAGAGTAGGAGGGTCAAAGTGCTGTGCTTACACCGTGCTGGCAGTTGTCTGCCCAAATAGCAAATGAAACCGAATAAAGTAATGAGGATGTCAAAGACTATAGGGACGCTACATCTTTAAAATACAAACACTTTATAATGCACAGCGCTGTTTAATGTGGTACAACTCAAATTATTCCCATGGTAGACTCTGAACAAATGTGTCAGAAAGATCAAGCTTTTGTAAATATAGATGCAGAAAAAGACTCCTCCTTGGCTCTCTTAAAAGCTTCAGTGGCGTTTTGCTTGCTGCGATTAGTGCCAGGGAACACCTCCTCCCTCCTTCTACACAATTCACCACCTAAGATGTTCCTTCAGAGGGGCTTCGTTTGATCTGTTAGCAGCAGTTAACCTGTAATCAGTTGGCTTGGAGCTACTTGAAGTTTCTGTTTAAAGCCGTCCTCCTTGGCTTTGGTCCATCAACTAATCACACACACGCACACACAAACACACACACACACACACACACACACACACACACACACACACAAAAACGACACCAGAATGGGCTCTGTGCCAGTTTTTCCGGCATCCCCTGTCCATGGGTTTGGTTTTCTGGGCCAGGTGTCTATTTCAGGCGCTTGTACGAAAATCCTTCAGACTAAGCTCTTTCCTTTGTGCTCATCGATGAAGTATTACAGGTAACTCTGATTTTCTCCCTCTTCACTTGACCTGATCTTCGCCGTTCCCTTCTAACAAAGACCCATGCAGTTCCACAGTTTGTTACAAGAGCCACATCGTACAAATTGCGTCACTAAATTAGGACTCGGCCCAAACTCGTCGCTGTGGCTGATGCAGGCATCCGCCTCGTGTCATTCTGAGCTTATTGAAACAGCAGTTTCAACATTTAGCTGGGTGATTGGAAGGAGGATCGAGGTGGCATGTTCTTCATAATGACTGTCAAAAGAGTGAAAGTTTCATTTTTTTTCCCCCCTCCGTGCTCTCCGAGTCGTGTGGCTTTTTATCCGAGCCTCGTCGATCCTCCGCCCCCTGAATCCTGTATTGAGGCTTTAGAAGGACGATAACTACAAATACAAAGACTTGTACACGATTTGTTGAAGTAACAATCAGGGCTCCTGATGAATCAAACCTTTCAGGACACAGCGGACGGCATTTTCCTGGCTGCAGAGATGCCTTCAAGTGCCTGCTTCCTGTGTTATGGTCGACTCTCTGCCAGTGTGCACTTTTAAGGGCTATTATTCCTGCCAGTCATTTCTCAGCAGCTGTGTAGATTGTCACTTTGTTTCAGCCCTAGATTCGGGACTGTTTGCTGATTTCACACCACTTAGGTTCAGATAAGCTGATTGGCTGCCACCAAACAAAAACACATCCACTGATGAGCACGACTTGAAGCAGTTTAGCTGGCAGTAATTACTGAACCAAGTGAGTAAAACCCTGCAGGCTCATAATCAGTTCTTTCTTGTCTTTGTACACGTGTGATAGAGGAAATGTCTGATAATGTCAGAGCAATTATCCAAACGCAAAGAATTAGCGCAAGCAGCTTTCGCGGCGACTACTGAAAATAGAAAATAGCAGGGGGGCCCAGTACGTGACCCTGAGGAACTCCCCACAAATGTGTTTGTGGCTGAGAAGTGGGTCAGGGTCAGGATTTTCAGCTGTAATTAGTTAAGAAGGGCTTATGTAAGGGGGTGGTTTTGGTCACATTTGCCAATGACATAATCACAGAATGTCTGATATCCATCAATATGTGAGGAAGTGGAGAAGGTGAGGGGATGGAGATGCCTTGCTTCCTGCGTCGGAGCCTGAAATCGAAACATCTCGCAGTTGGTTAAGAAGGTCAAGCAGAGGCGGTTCTTCTCCAAGAAGCTGCACGTTTGTTTGTGCAGCTGATGGTGAAGGGGGACAAATACAGATTAGGATGGACTGACCATGAAAGAACAGACAAATCTACACATCCACACATGCCTTTGAAGTGCATAAATCCTAATCCATCACTCCAGTTGGCATCTTTCGTTTATACTTGGCGTTTTTTTGTTCTCATTTTAAATTTGAATGTGATTGGATATTTTTATGCATGCAGGAATGTTTAAAAAAAAGGTTGCAATGTGCATTTTACTAGTTATTCAAAACGGAGTCTGAATTAAAGAGATGATAACTGCCATTTTTAGCCGTCTGTTATATGACCAGTACAGAGAAAAAGATCATTAGGCTTCTGGAGAAGCTCCATTTAAAAAGGGAACACCTGTTTAATGCTTCAGCATTCAGCTTGTGTCCGCTCTATCGAGGGTTGCTGGCATGCAAAGAGCCCGCCTCTGTTTCCGGTCAATGACCCTGACCTCTGATTTGCCTGTCAAAAGGATAAAATCTGCCTCTATCAGGTGCAGGTCACCAAGGACAGCATTTACAGATATGAAGTATTAAAGGCAACAGCAGGGAGCGAGAGCGCCGGGCTCTCCTGTTTATAAGGAAGTGCCAGCCATCAGGCCGGCAGTGAGAAGAGTCTCACATACTGTAACTGAGGAAGCGGAGTGGGCAAATAAATAAGATTAGACAGTGCAGGGCATCTGCAGGGTACACACACAGACTGGTGCCCCAGAGCAATGCTTACACATCCAAACAGGAGCTCGCTTCCCTCACAGTGACTTCTTCTCTTTCTTCTCTTCTCACTTAATCCTTGCTCTCTCTCTCTCTCTCTCTCTCTCTCCCCCCCCCTCTCTTCCTGCTCTCAGGCTTTCCTGTGCACTGCTCGGTAACTTTTCTGATTAAGCTCGCTGACGACTGAGCTGCGAGAGGTGAAAGGAAACACGGTTGCTCAAGTCTTTGGTGTTGCGCCGCGCTCTGTTTCGTCGGATGTTCGGGCCACACGCAATGTGGAAGAAACTCGCGCTCTGAATGTATCTGAACGTCAAGGCCAGAACCGAAGTGTGATGTCGTCGTTGCGGCGACATTCTGATGTGCTATAATTGAGATGTACCAGACCCCTATAAAGCATTAACAATTTACAGGCAGCTTGTCATTTACAGTGTCCTGAAGTTTTCAAGGACCCCAGAATAAGAAATAATTGGTGTTCATGTAAGGCTGTAATGATGTCGGTTTCACAAGTAACAATTGAGTTGATGGAGGAAAAAAAAAAGCCACACACAGTGAAGTCTGACAGCAAAACAACTACAGTCACTTTCTCTCTTTTTTTTTTTTTTTTTACGCATCAGTAGGTGTCAGAAGACTGCAGGCTTCTCAGACATGCTATGACAAGAAGCCTAATGAAGATGTGGCGCTCAGGAGTGATACCATAAAGAAAACCTCATGGGTCGACATGTCAGGTTTGCTAAAAGTAACCTTGATATGTGATGCATGTTGCCTTTGGCCCTGTTTTAAAGACTGAAAACACGGCTCAAGAACACGTCTCACAGTCTTTGCATCTTAAGGCAGCACTTTGATGCCCGAGTCTATTCTGTCAAAGTCTATTTCAAAAGACACCGCTTATTGCAAATGTCGAGAGGGGTAAGAGTGAAAACTGCTTTGTTTTCAGCGCGAAAGACACAATTATAAGACGCTGTATGGTAGAAATATTTCACCAAAAATGAGACAATTTTAGGGGGGGGGGAATCCTATTTCCATGATGACTCAAATATTTTTATGCTGCGGTTCGTTCCCTTTAAATTTGTGCCCTGTTTGTACAAAGCATGCATTTGTGGGATGAGCAGTGGTTGCTATTAACTCCTGAAATCCCCCCCCCCCCCACTTGTGCCTCATTGGCGTCTGATCGACGTGTTGTCCGTGTCACAGGAACCAAAACAACCAGGTTGCCTGACTGACTGGGATGCCCCCTCACAGCCAATGTGTCACCAGGCTAATGACCAGCATGAGAGCAGGTGCCAACCAGTGCTGGCTGTGAATGGTTCCTCCACTTCATTCGGAGGGCTCCTGTTTATCAAACAAATAAATTGTTACTGCCAGTGTACCGTTTGTTCTTTCTTCAAATTTTCAATCGTTGAACCAATCAAACAGCAACCAGAAAAAACCCGGCAGAACAAGCTGTTTGGCATTTGGCCTTCATTTCCGTGGCATATTCGGCTTGGCTGCTCATCCCGTAAACGCATATTCCTTCGGAATGGCACATCATTCAGAAGGGAGACAAACAGGCTTTTCCAGCAGTGTAAAATTGCTTTGCAGCATCGCAACAACAAAGAAATAATCTAACAACCACACATTTCATTACTTTCCGTGCAATATATGTATAAACTCTAGTGAAAACTCAGTGCTGAGAGAAAATCATTTTGCTTAATGTTAACTGAATCGCGCTTCCTCCCGACACTCACCCTGAACATAAAACACCCTCTTGAAAGCATTCCTAAGAGGTCTTGTATTGCTGCCTTCAGTGAATATCAGGGGGTAGCAATTACAGATAACAGTCACAGCTTAACAACAAGGTAGAAACAATTACACGGGGAGGAAAATAATTGCTCGGTTGTAAAGATGAAATTAAGCCGGGGTGAATGAAGTGAGTTACATGCAGATGGGAATTCATATACTGTCGAACCAATTAGGCGACTGAGGGGGGAAAAAAAACAAAGCAATGGAGTGTTAATAAGAGAGGCCATAAACAAAAATCTTGGTGGTAGGAGGGAGCTGCACCTATAGGAAATTTTGTAGAATGAGTTTGTGTGTGTGTGTGGTGGGGGGGGGGGGGCGGTGCTCAATCTGTTTTGATAGTAACATACTCATAAAACGCAGCTTGCGGGGCAAAAATGAAATGACAGTGGTTGAGAAATGCTTCCATTTTCAAGCTGAGATTTCTTCCAAGATAGAACTCAAGTTATGTTAAAGTGAGACTGAGCGTTGCATGCAGTAGTTACAAATAAAGGCCTGATCGACTAAAGGTTTGACTGTGTAAAAAAAAAAAAAAAAAAGCCCACGCGTGTAAAACCGCCCACAGAGCGAAAAGCGCAAAAGTGTTTGTGTGTGCTCTCAACTCTGCACACGGAGAGATCTTAGTCATTTGGGCCCTTAGTTTGGTGTTATTGAGCAGGAAATGAAGAATAAGATCATGAAATAAGTCCCTGTTTTTAAACTGTGTGACAACGAAACGTATCGTATGTGGGGTCCATAGTGAACTATATAGACATCTCTGTAGAAGAGATCAACACGTTTGTCTGGTGAAAAGGTGTTCAGGTCAGACACTGGTTACGGTTGGGGAAGGAAGCGGAGTTTCTGCAGAAAGTTAATAAACGCGACGTCCATTTAACGTCCATGAAAGGAGAAAAATCAAGACGTCGCAAGTAAAACCATAAAACTGATCGAAAACCAAGTCCTATCTTTAGGCCGACTGCTGTTGAAGTTGGGGTCGGGGTCAGCGTTGGGTTGTGTTTCTGGGATTTGCGCGAGCTCCAGATGAGTCCAGAGAGAGTCGGTGTCGCGTTTGTTGCCGTGACAGTATGATCAGCCAGCGAAGCAATTGTAACCGTGAGAGATGCTGCGATGGTTTGTGAATAATTCGTGACAGTTTCTGGTGCTTTTTTTCCGAGCTGTTTTCTGTCTATTAAACCTTGTTCCAAAAAGCAATGATTTCACTTCCAAGAGGAGACTTGCGAGAGTTCAAAATGAAGATGTTTGATGTGCGGCTACATTCATCATATAAATAAAAGTAAAGACATTAGTCTGATTGAATGTGTTCCTCCCCACTAATTAGGGCTTCCTAATGTGATCCGTCTGTCATGTGAGCAACCCTCCTGGCTCATCTCTTCCATCACCACTTGCGTACTCACACGGCAACACATGGTTCTACTTTTCTGTGTATATTACCAATTCTTTATGAAGGTTTTTATGCTCTCTGGGTCTTTTATCTTGCTACAATATGTTTAGTGAGTGTGACTGGTGTCATTTTATACGCCCGCTAATGTTCCTGTTTGATATAATGGGAATAAAATTCTAATGAGGCCCAGCAGTGCTCATTTCTCTGCATCATCTTGTTATCTTGTGAAAAATTAGGAAGTGATTGTGTCTTCCTGCTAATCGTTCCGAGAAAGGGAGGGGGAAAAAAATTAAAGGCTGATTTATTCAGCGTGTGACAGATTTACTGATGAGTTTCTGTGGCAGGTAGTATACATTAAAAAAAACAACCTTGAGTGTCAACAGCAGTGAAGTCGTTGACGCATCACTGCCACTTCATACAGTCTAACTTCATCCAGTGTCAAAAAGCCTTTATTTCTAAACTGACTGCTCAGATTTGGAGTGTGTTTTTGGAGTGGTTTAGAGTTCCGAAGTGATGCTGTGATCTAACCACTTGTTCACTTCTACCATGCCTGAAAATTCACCCCCACTGTGGTTGGCACTGCTGCCTAACAACCAGAATTCCTTCCTTGGTTTCACTCCAAGCATGGTGTTTATTCTGTGTGCATGTGGGCATGGCCGTCCCCCGTGTGTGCGTGCGTGCGTGCGTGCGTGCGTGCGCGCGCGCGCGCGTGTGTGTGTGTGTGTGTGAAGCAATAAGATATGTAAAAGGGATTATTAGTTGAATTAGTACGTTTAAAATTGTCCAGATAAATTTCACAGCAAACTAGAACTCTGAAAGGACACAAATGCTTATTAAACGTACAATGATGTTGAGGAAAACCCAAGAATACTTTCTTATACTTCAAATACCTTCTTACCTTATATATTCACTACCGTCTCAGGAATACTGTCGTAAAGAGAAAACTACAAAGAAGCCAGTGAGTATAGAAACACGTGTGTCAATTGTTGGAAAACAGGAACAACCTCGTGACTTGCTCTCACCATCACAGGCAAAAGTACGTCTCAAAATGCGATTAAAGTGAAGTTGCTCCGTCTGTTACGTCCTATCCTGCCTGGATGTGATGTGTTGCTTGGCATTTTGGCTGTGGAGCCACTGACAACACTGGCTGTAGCTCAGTTACTGTGTGCATTAGGAAAACAACAGCAGCACTCAGAAAATATCAACAGTCGCAGTCCACCTGTAATATCTTCAGTCAACACCAGTGTTTGCACTATCTTCAGGGAGGCGTCTGATGGGTACCAAGCTGACACCGCAGCCTGATAGGAATACCAAAGAGTGGCAAAGTAATATCAGAAGTGAAGAGCAGACGGCTCCCACCGAGCCCCAATCTCAGCATCATCTTCTCCGCTTGGGATTAAATGAACAGATCACACCGAGGCGGCCTGCATCCTCTGCAGGACCCAGACATCCTGGGAACCAGCCACCGGCCAGCTCCCTGGAAAGACTACCCGAGAGAGAAAGCGCTGCTGTTTTCGATCGACTCAACGTTTAACCCAGATATGTGGGGGACAGAAAAAACAGCAGTGAAGTTTTTGTATGAGCTCCATACAGGTCCGCAAACTATCACTTAAAATAAAAGCCCATAATGAGCCCATTTTTCATGTTCGTTCCACATGCACACATGTTGAGGTACTCGGACAGTCAGAGCAGTTATGAACAGAACTTGGTTTTTCTCTTGTTGCGGACAGAAATGACGAATAAAAGCACAAACACAATTATTGTTTTGACTTCAGTTCATAGCTGGAGTCTCTGCAGTGTGTTTTTGTGTTTGCGTGAAAGAAATGTTCTTTTTCAGCTTAAACTTTCTTTAATAGCTGCTCTAAATGCCCATCATTTTACAACCAGTTCTGTATAAGATTTCCGGGAACAGGTTGTTGTTGTTTGCTTCACCTGCTCTGCTGGCTTGCATTATGTGTGCATGGAGGCGGGAGAGCGGGTGGGTGGGGGGTGGTGGAGGGTGGGGGGATGGGGGGTGATCTACAGGCGTTTGAGTGACAGCCCTGAGATATCTGCGGGCAGCAGAAGGTAGTAAGGCAAATGCGTCGCTCATGCAAATCGCACCGTTCCGCTGAATACTCACTGACTCCAGGTTAAGTGCTTATGTACCATAGGATTCGCCGGAGAGGCTGCAAGAGGCAGAGAGTTCGAGGGCGGCGGAAAAAGGAAAATCATGCGGCTCAAAACAAACCCGTTTTTGTCGTATTTTGTTCCGATGCGAAAGCATTTGGTCTCTTTCCAAGAATCAGAGCTTAGACCGAAGCAACTTTTTGATATCTCTGGCACCTGTCGTGCTGTTCCGTACGTGTTGCCACACATAATTTGTCACTTCTGAGTCAAAACGTCGTACTCGTTGACCACTTATTGCTCTGAGATGCGATCTGAGAAATGTTTTCCCCTCTTAAACGCCAACGCTTGCCGGACAATGTTCAAACTGTTTTCTTCCGGCAGAAATAATGGGCGATTACTTCTCATAACGCCACAATCGGTGCTCCGATTGGGATTTGTGAGGAAGTGGCTTTCCGGCAATTTCTCTTCTCTGAAGCGAAATGGTAAAAAAAAAAAAACTCTCTGTGGGGCCTGAAACCAAGTCCACACATAATCACATGAAAGCAGACTAAGCAGATAAATTTGAATTCAGACTATTTCTTCTTTCCGTGAAGGTGTTCCGTTTTTGTTGCTTCAACATGCCTGGATGCGATTGAGGCCTTCAGCGCGTTTGTCCCTCTCATGATAGGTGAAGCGGAGAGACAGACAGACAGACATAAGGGAGGCAGAGAGCACTTGACTGACGGGCAATAAAGATCCAGATGGCTGGTAATCCAGCAGGAGCTCCCCCCCACCCCCCCTCCTTCCGACGCCATGCGTGCCCATTTGGTATGCGACCTGACCACTCAACTATCAGGTCGCCCCCACAATTTAAAATAAAGATTGACCCATTACTCGGGGCAGCGGGGTTTAGCAGATCAATAGACAAGCAGCTTCTGTAAAGCAGTTACTGGAGGAATACAGATTATCCCGCAGCGATTTCCTGTAATTTTCCTTTGCCTGCTCCCAAACATACCGATAAGAGACGTCTAACTACGTTGCCGTCTGTCTGCATGTTTTTCGCAGGGCCCGCTCTTGGCCTTCATCACTCACAGCTAATGGATGTCTTTACCCAGTATGCCTACAATGACAGTTTCTACGACAATGGGACGTGGGGCTTCAACGGGACGGACCGGGAGCACAAGCACCCCTACAACTACTACGCCATGCTGCTCACGCTGCTCATCTTCGTCATCGTCTTCGGCAACGTGCTGGTGTGCATGGCCGTGTCCAGAGAGAAGGCTCTGCAGACCACCACCAACTACCTGATCGTCAGCCTGGCGGTCGCTGACCTCCTGGTGGCCACTCTGGTGATGCCGTGGGTCGTCTACTTGGAGGTAGGACAGTGGCAGCGTACACTCACCTCTGCCAGGCTTGCTTCCCTTTCTCTCTCTGTGCACATTGAAAGGAAAACAGTTGGATAGAGTCTCAGATGCGGCACACTCCGCTCCGACATCTTTTTGCCTTTTCGGATGCTTTTATTTGCGTCTTTTTCTTGCTTTAGACGACCGAGGACATTGACACATTCCGAACTTCAGCATTCAAGCTATTTACAGCAACTCTCGAAACACTTTCCAGCATCACAAACTACACATATTGTGATCCAGACATCAGAGTCGGCTCCAAAATTAACGCTTGCGCTTGTATCAGAAAATAATCACCCTTAAAAGGCAGCGTTCGGTTTGACGTGAAGCGGGGGACTCGAAAATAGCGAGGATATGATTTATATGCGAGGCATTTTCGGTGTAATCTGTTGGCACCAAGCGACTGACGGAAAAGGGTTTCTGAGCTGCCTGCAGTCATCCGCAGGTCAGGGGCTCAAGGTGGGACAAGGGTGAAGGCTAATGTGCTCACATCCGTCTCGTAAACATCAGTCCTGCTGTGGTTAAAAGCCTGTACTGCAGCTGCACTCTGTGACAATGGCAAAATGTCAGAGCAGTGTAGTAAATTCAGAGGTCAGACTGTTATGAATAATTCTCCCTAATCCTGGAATTGAATTTGTTTTTTTTATCCCGCCCGGAATAAATGCAGACCCATTATTTCCAAGCAGTTCTGATGCATTGCGAGTGGTAAAACACAACACCAAACCTAAATATGTTTATTTAGAAATGCATATAATCCTCTCCAATCTGCCAAATCAATAGTTAGCTTTTAATCTGTTTTTTTTTTTTTTTAATGGGAAAAAAACCCAATCGCTGTCCGAGTTCATCCGTGACTCACTCATCCTGATGATATTTACGCCGCACTGTTTGATGTAGAGAGGAGCAATTATTTGGGGCGTCTCCCCAAACGTCAGCAAGAACTGAGTCGAGCTGAACATGTCAACATGGAGCAGAAAGGCTGTCTGATTGGCCACTGATTGGCCGACGAGCGGCGGTAATGGAGATGTCACGGAGATGAAACTGGGCACTTTGGAGTGTCTTTAACGCACTGTCTTTTTTTATGGCTGCATACTAATACCCTGTTCAACTGCACAACAGGTTTCCGTTGCGAAACAAACCATCCGAACATTGCCGGATATACAACAGCTGCGCTTTCAGGGCGCACGGAAATGAACGGCGCGCGGACGCAGAAGCCCCGGCCGATCGACCGAAACCAGAAATCCGAGTAAGATTACCGCGTGTTGCCATAGTCACGCGCGCGCAGGGGTGACATATTGCATTTCGCTTTCTCTTTCTGGTGCCATCAATAGTCGGGCAGCATTTTCGCGGAGCGACAAAAAGGATTCACTTGCAAATGAAGGGATCTGCATTTTCAGACCAGCCCAAATGGAACAAAGAAAGGAACCGTCGGCCTTCTCGAGTGGACCAAACGGCATCTGGCGTGAATGAGTCCGAAGCCAACGAGGACTCTCATCCTCCGGCGTGTGCGCCTGTGATCACGTTACAAAGCATCCATAGACTGTCACCGTCGTGTTCTGCCTGCGAGTTTTTTGTTGTTTTTTTTTGCTGCGTACAGGAGGGCGCCGAGAAGATGTACGCGTCAATCTTGTCGAGAACACAAAGTTACGAATCCCAGCAGAGCCCCCCCCCAAAAAATAAAAGGAACGCGAGGCAGCGATCTTAGAATAAAATCTGCTCGTCCATAACGTATGCAGCCTGCATACTGTTTGTTTTTATCGGGATTATTTACTTAGTCTCTCTGTTGATGTGGGAAGCTGGTACACACAGCTGGGGGCCCACATCAAAGCAGTTGGCAAAAGTGGGAGATGAATTGTAATCAGCCACGTATCAAAGCCCCCCAAACTGTATTTTGAAACTTTTCAATAAAACCTTAATATGGCTGAGCGTTGTGGGCGATGGAGTCGCTCTCAACGCTCCCAGGGAGCCCCAGCGTGCTTTTCGACACACCCTTGACGGTTTCCCGCTGCTGCGTGTTGCATGAAGGCAGAACGTTGAATTACAGCCTTCATTCAGAAGTTTGCAGCACTTTTTTCTTTTCTTTTCTTTTTTTGCACTGGCATTCTCACCTTCACTCTGTTTCTGCAGTCGAGAAAAATTGAGCTGCAAAGTTATTGAAGTGAGCCGTCGTGATCAAAGTCTGCGGTCGGATCGTTCTTTTGTTTGGCTTCGGTGCTTGAAGACGCTTTCGTTCGAGTGTTGGACCAGGGCCGGATTTAGACAGCCCCACTAGGGGGTGCAGGTAGAATATCGGGGGGGGGGGGCAAGTGTGGTCATGCCGAAGATTTTGGGGGGGCAGTCACGGCCTTTGGGGGGGGGCATTGCCTACATCCGGCCCTGTGTTGGACCGATGCGCAACAGTT
>JASSRZ010000016.1:4488298-4531103 GCA_032164315.1 Malacoctenus gilli
GGAAGATTTTGGGGGGGCAGTCACGGCATTTGGGGGGGGGCATTGCCCCTCCGTGCCCATGCCTACATCCGGCCCTGTGTTGGACCGATGCGCATCAGTTCGCTCGAGCGCCGAAGGTGTCGTCCTCCCGTCCAACTCTGTCCACTCCTGTGGCGATCCATCGGGGGAGCCTTCGTCAACTTTTATCGGCCTTTGAGTCACTTCGTCCAAACACGCTGATAGCAGCAATTCCGCCTGCAGCCGAGGTCCTCTTGAGGATCTTTACTGAAGTCAAAGCGGCTCAGTCCAGAAAGGGAAGCCGGTTTGATTTGGATGTGTTCTTCTTAAAGCTGTTAGGATTCCAGCTGACGGGAAGAAAGATAACGTGAGACTTTGAGCCATGAGAAAGGTACAAACCATCCATGAAAACAGGTGTGAACTGACCCAAGCAAACTGCCTCTTTTTGAATAGATGGAAATGGACAAAGACCATCAGCAACCTGGAAAACATTCACAAGGAAAGTTCAACTATGAAAAACCCTAAACAATGTGATAGATGGTAATAACGTGACTGTATTCTGTATAGTCTTAATTATTTAGCAGTAGCAACATTTACAGTGCTGCAGAAAGACTTTTTCTTCCTGTACTTTCTGCGGTTTCCGGCTCACTAAAGCGCAGCCTTGACGGCTGGAACAGTTTTTTTTATTATTCACTTTGCCTTTTTTTTTTTCTATAGCGCACATGCATTCTGATCCTACCAACAAACATGCCGTCAATTTGAGCCCGGCCACGATCTTGCCGTTTGTTCAGTTTCTGACTGGACCTGGCGGAGGCCTTTTCCCCTCTCCACATGTGCGCTTCCTGTTTTTCTTGTCATTAGTTTTTGTGAAGACATTTTCTCGTTTTCTTTTTCCTTTTTTTTTTTTTTTTCTGTCAGTGCGGAGTCACTGACCACAGCCGCGAACTGAGCTTCTCCATGTTAATGTATCAGCATGAAAAAAAACCGTGCAAGCTTAGTCACAGAGTGTGGGCAGGGCATTCGACTTGCCCTTTATTATTAAATGCTAAATTTGCATTAATTACCGCCGTTTTTCGCTTTCTGCCAACTGTGACTGATTTGGAGAGCATATGGAGAGATTATTATACATGACTTAAGGTTGGGACTTTCTTTCAGATTAGGCTGGTTAAAGGAAAGAAAAAAAAACCTGCAAAAAAGGGACTTTTAAAAGGGACTGAAAATGATGTGTTTTGCATCAGACATGAACCAGAACGCCTCTGGTCTGGCTTCCTCCTCGAGGAGAAACAAAAACAGAGTTTGATCATGTTTTCCCTTCATGATGGTGCCCCAAATCGAAGCAATGATTCCATAAATTGAACAGATGTGCAGAATGACTGCGAGCCTGTGAGGAAAGCGACATGAAACAGTTTTTTTTTTTGTGCGCCTCAAACTGCACTGATCAGAAACATAATGAGCAGAAAATGTTAATTATCGCACAAAATAAGCCTGCCTATTACCTCTGATGGCATAATTGCCAATTGGCTCCAGTGATCTGGTCGGGGCCGCGCTTCTTGTTATGGCCGCCGACGGTTCTCGTTCGTGCTGGTGGGATTAGCTCCTGTTTTCATATCGTCTAACAATCGTACAATGGCCTGGATTCCGAATGTTCTTTCGCGATGTCATTTTTCAAAGGCAAAAGGAAGAAAAACATGTAGATGTTTACACAGCAGGTATAAAAATTGCATGAACACAGAGTGTTTTTATGATCTATTGAGGGTGAGCGTGCATTATTCAGTCCAACTCTTCATTGAACCAGTTTGTCTGGAGTGAAACTGCATGTTCCCTCTCTGGTCATCGCTGATGTTTGTTTTTTCTTCGAGAATTACCTCCGCCAGAAAACATTCCGTTATTGTCCCCATTTGTTGGTCGTTTTTTTTCTTCCTGTCCACCGAATGACTGAAAAACTTAACGACTGACTCGGACGTGTGAGGGGTGGAACGAGAAACAGGAGATTAGATGTGCCCAAAGTTCCCTCTAGTTTTTGCAAGAACTCTAAACAATGTCGGTTAAGTGGTTTATCTTTTTTGTCTTCAGAGTTGAGTGTTTCATTTACCATCTTGTTCTGTTGAGACCGTTTTGGCTGCCAGTGGCAAAGGAAACGAAGATCAACAAGATGCCTTTGGTGCAGGAAGTTATTTATTTACCGTATTTTCCGCACGATAAGGTGCACCTAAAAATCTCCAATTTTCTCAAAAGCTGACAGTGCGCCTTATAGTCCGGTGCGCCTTTTATACGGACCGATATTAAGCCACAACAGGTCTCGCAACTACGGTAAACAGCCGCCAACTTCAAGCGCGCGGTTAATGCTGGGATACATGACTGCACGAGGCGGTGGCGACCGAGCAGCGCCAGCATGAGCGCAGCGACGACAGAGAGCGGGTAGCTCTCCTCTGCAGCGGGGCCGGCGGCGAGGAGCCGCCGCCGCCGCCCGTGGCCAGCCGGGGGGTGAGCAGTTTAAACTCAAGGCGATCATTCACGCAGTAGAACACGGGGATAGAGCAGTAGCGAGAGAATTTAACATTAACGAATCAATGGTGCGGAAGTGGAGGAAGCAACAAGATGACCTGCGCCAAGGAAAGAAGACTCTTTATTCATTTTGGGAGTGAACAGAGTTGTCAGAACGCTGGTTTGTAATCTATTCATAACGTTTGACTGACCTATCGGACTGTTTCGTTGACATTCCCTTTAGCGCAGCTCCTTGGATGGATGCATAAAGTAACCCCAGCCTCTACTGTAGCGTCCTTTCTATGCGCCTTATAATGCGGTGCGCCTTATACATGAACAACGTTTTAAAATACGCCATTCATTGAAGGTGCGCCTTATAATCCGGTGCACCTTATCGTGTGGAAAATACGGTACACAAGTTGGTGCAAAGCCAACTTGCATGACAGAGAAGATGGGCCGTGCCAAAAAGAAAGACAGTTTAACAAAACGATCACTCGGAACTGAGAAGTGTTCTTCAGGTTACAAGTAAGCTTAAAAAGAAAGTACACAATGCATTTACACAATTTGAAATGACTACTTCTTATCACTTTCACAGTAAAACAAAGCGCGGGACTTAGGAGGCTAAAATGTAACCCGTCAGTGAATGCAGCCCCCTGGCCCACCGAGGTGACAAAACTAAACGCCTCGTTAGACAAAGCACAATCACAGAGAGGCATTGGCGGCCGCGACACACTTTGAGACCTCGACCCCGGCTGCATCGCAGCGATCGGTGGAGCTGTGATGAGGACGGCGAGAGGCGGGGTGGGGGGGGGAACAAAACAATCGAGCTTTATGGACTCTGTTTCTCTGAGCCTGGAACTGCCGGTTTGCACTGTGTCACCTCGCTGGGGAGTTCATGGGTTTAGTGTGAGGCTGGGAAAACACCAGTGTGATTGTGAACAAAGCCAAACAACATGGAAGAAGACCCAGAAGCCCATTCTGTTTGTGTGTCAGGGGATCAATTCCCATTCAGGAGAGCAACCGTGATCTTTGGTATTCCGTTTCGAATGTTACCTCGATGTTCTGTCCGCCGATTCATCCGGACGAATAAAGGAGGAGAAACCCAAACAGACGGTTAAAACTCCCTCATTTCACACGAGATTTGAGCAAAGCTGTAACATCAGCGTCCAAACACCAGGCGCACTGACATGCAGCCAGCCCCGCAGCGCAGCGCAAGACCCACAGTGAGCAGTTTCACACAATAGCCTCCCTGTTACTGTTTCTCGTGTCACTTGCTGGAAAATGATGCTGCTCAAATGGCATGAAGAGATCTCATTAGCGATTATTGTAATGAAGATGTAACATTTTATCGAGGCTTCATGTTCACACTGAAGTTCAAAAGAGCCCGAAGATAAAAGTCCAACGAGCAGTGCGTGCGTGCGTGCGTGCGTGCGTGCGTGCGTGCGTGCGTGCGTGCGTGCGTGCGCGTTTCATGAAAGTAATGTAAAGGTTTGTCTACAGCTACCACGATGTAAATATTCTGTTTCATCAACTGGAACAAATGCATGAACTCTGTCATAAACAGATCAGTGGTGAGCTGTATTTGTCACTCCAGTGCTTAGATAAGAGCTTCTCCATATGTTTCTGTTTTGATTCATTTTTATTGTTCATGCGCTTGCTTTGAACTCTCCCACTGCCGGCGTTTCAGTCCCCTCTCAGTCTGTCGGTTTTGACACTCCTTCCACGTTTGGTTTTCCTGTTTCACTTTTTTTTTTTTTTTTTTTTCCAATTTCCTACTTTTTTACGGCCACTCTGCCTTTTCTGTTCCTTTTTCCAATTTGTCTTTTTCCTATCTGTCATCATTCTTTCTAGGTTTTCTCAGCTTCTTCTGCTACGATATTTTTCTTCCTATGTGATTATTTTATTATTTTTTTTACCCTCTTTATTGAACAAGTGGTAGTAGTAGTAGTAGTGGTACAGTAGCAGAAGCTGCAGGAGTGTTTTTGTTGTTGTGGCTGAAATTGCAGTGTACGCATTGGAAAACATGGAAGTTGGTATAATTCGAATCGCCCCTGATTTACCACTTCCTCGTGTCTGCAGGCCTCCTCACTGCATTTTCCAATTTGCCAACACCTTGCATTTGCAAATTGAATCAAAACGCTGATTCATTCAGAGTTATGATAGGTCATGCGCACGCAGCGCAATTTGAATTATACATCAAGTCGCAAAGGCAACGTTTTTATCGCACGGTCAACTTGTCGTCGCATTCATCACTCTGTTTGATTTCGCTGTCAGCGGCGTTGTGCTGCGAAAAGCGGTTTGATATCCGGGGGAACACGTGTCCGCGGCCCCCATAAAAGTGAAACCTGTGTCGTGGCAGAAAATGCTTTGGCCTCTCAAATGGTAAACCTGTTGGCTTCTTTCCACGCCGCCTCGCTGAGGAGAGACTGCAGAGCCGTGTCAGGTTGCGCGGGACCGAGCAACCTGCGCTCTGACATATAAAAGATAAAGGATGTGAAGAGGAATGACAGCAGCGAAGGAGAGGAGCTGATGGAATAAATGCAGAGGACGGCGCGTGTCGTCGGGAGACGCGGGGAAGGCGAATGTCAAGGTTGGAAAATGGCAGAACAGAGGAGAGCGGAGAGGTTGCGACAAGGAGACAGGCAGTCATTAGTCGGCCCGATCGCTCTGCAATCACTGCGAGCGCTGCGCACACCGGCAACAACAGAGCGCTCCATAATGATGAAGCCTAATTTTATGAAGACACGGCTCGGGGACAAGGATTAATCAGCTGCAAGAGAGGTGGCACTCGGCTCGCGGCATGGGCGCATATTTTCCCGTGGCCTTTGTGGAGCCGTGGGAGGAGGCAAGAGCGGCCGCGGTGTGTCAGGCGAGGTGGGCGGCGTCGGACCTGTCAGACCATCACTGATGATGTTGGCTTCATCGCGGGATTTGACCGCGCAACGCGGAGCAACAGCCAACAGCATGAATACAAATGGGCTTTCGATCGCGTCTTTGATCGAAAGTCATCTGGAGCCATAAACCCGGATGCTTGTTAAAGGCTAATTATCCCACCAACAACGGGGATGTCTATGGTTTCCAGATCATCTGAAGGAATTAGTTTTCTAATCCTCCCTCTGAAAACGTGCAGAGCTGGATCAGCTCAGCTGTCATTCACAGACCTCTCAGGTCTCATATTCATTGAATAATCCAAGTTTAAGTATGACTCGTAGTTTATAGGGCCAATTTTTCGGTGGGCGGATTATTTTTCTATACTCAATTTTTTTCCAATCTGTTTTGGATTCTTTTAGGCTGCACATTCTCCTCTACTTCTAAAAAGTGATCGATTAAATCACAGGTAGTCACTTATAAGCAACTAAGACAGCCAGAAACCACCTTCAATTTTACTATCAACCAGCTTGAGAACAGAGGAGTCAAACAGGCAACCCACAGGTCTGTTACGGCCCCTGGCCTGCATCATCTCTCTGGAGCAAGCCATATGCAGACCCACCTGTGGGAACACCAGCCCGTTGTTGGTCGGCTGCACCGGGACTCCGCCCCTCAGCAACCATTGGACTGGAGTTCCACCAATCAAGAGCCTACATATACGAGTCAGTCTGCCAAGAAGGTGGCAGACACCTTCTGATTCTGTGTTAGACTGAGCCTGTGCGTGTGAAATTCGACTGGGAGTGTATCCGTTTGAAACAGATTTGGGCCAGGATTGCTACCTGTGATTTTTCGTTATCTCCATTCGTGGTTCGTCAAGTTATGTTAGGTTAGGGGTGCCGTTTATTGTAACTTTTGGTTCGGAAAAGCCGAAGAGTGTAGAGGAAAGTTTTTGTTTTAGTGCTGCTTGCTCGGTTTTGTCCGGGTCTAGGAAGTTAGCTCCCTTTTATTTTGGAGTACTCTTTTGGTTCTGCTTATTTCTTTGGTTTGACGGCACCTGCTGGCCCTTTCTGTTAGTCAGTGGTTGCTCGTATTGTTGTGTTGTACCTTGTTTCGAGCTTTGTTAAAAAAAAAAACCCTCTGGTTATCCCTTCTAATTTCTCAATTTTCCTGCGTTACTTCCCTTTTCCCCATCGAGCCAGAAAGGGGTTTGTAACAGGTCAAAACAGCCCCTCCAGAGGGTCCTGTTTGCCCTCTGAGGGGAGGTTTTCAGAGCCAGATTAAAGAAGATTTGTCTTTTTCCAAGTGAATCTGATACATTTTCAAGAACAATTTTTTGGGACTGCACTTGTTCAGTATGATTCGGCGGCAATAGTTAACCCAGATGTAAACAGCAGGTTGCACAATGCAACCGGTCCGAAACGCCTGATACTAGTTGTGCCTTCGTGCGGCTCCGAAACCAGAGTCTGACACTCCTCCTGTAGGATGTGACGTATTCAGAAACATCTGACTCATAAATGAATAAAATGCAAGGCCATCATAAAAAATGCAGTTGCATCGCTTGCAAACGATGAATTTCAAATTCCAAGCAAGTCCCGAGTTCCTCCTTTGGAAATAAATCAACTCTTGTGAAAAAACAAAATGCTCTGGTATCAATTTCGTTTATATTTCGTGATTGTTTCGGTGTCTTCCACAGATATTTGTGACCAAAGTGAAATGTATACACATGTTATTAGCTATTGTCTTTACAAACAACTGATCGTTTCATTTCGTGCCTTTTTATTTCACTCTCCTGCACTGCTTTATCTCAGTTTGACTATTTGTTCCCTTTGTGTTATTGTGCAAGAGACAATATGGGGAAATATACAAGGCTGGACAGCTTTTATTGAGTTCTATGTGTTGCTCTTTATTGCAGAGGGGATCATGTTCTTCCTGCCAAGGCGCTGCTGCCTTGACTAGTCAGGTGTAATGGCTTTGTTCTGTCGACTGTCGCTGTAAACTGCTACGTGTTGATGTTTTTTTCTCCTGCAGGTAGTTGGAGAGTGGCGCTTCAGCAAGATCCACTGTGACATCTTTGTCACTCTGGATGTGATGATGTGTACAGCCAGCATCCTCAATCTCTGCGCCATCAGCATTGATCGGTGAGTTTGCCACCGCGCGTACGTAAATGCATGCATGTTTCAGTCCTGCCTGTCTTGACGTGGACTTTCACTGGAAATCTTTAGATTCTGAATAGCAGATGAGATTTATTACCATTCAAAGCCAACGTGTCTGTCTGCATACATTCTTCAGGGATGGACTGCACCACACACTCGGATGCTTTGCTAATAAAAGGACGACATTAATTAACTAAGGAGCTGCCAACAAAGGCTAAACACTGAGCCTACCATCGCTGCCTCGAATTAAGTAGAAAGTATTTTCAGAATATTAATTTCATTCATGTATTTATTATTTCATTTACCAACTTTCTTTTGTTGTTGGGTAACCGTCACCGTTTCCTAATGAGCTTAGTATGATTTTTTTCTATATATGTTCAACTGTCAGAATCAATGATTAATTGAAGCGGTGCTGGCCTAATGACATCGCAAACCGGTGAGTCGGGGGGTCATAGGTTCCAGTCCCAGGACCAGCAAAAGATTCCTGTTGGGGAAAGAGAAAGCCGCAGCATGTCACTACCACTGTGGGGCCCCGAGCAAATTAAGGTTAAGGTTACTTATAAATAGGATGGGTTAAATGCAAGGAACTCATTCCCCTCAACCAGATCAATGGAGTGCCAACTTAGCTGAATAATTAATTGGATATTTCCACTTGGTTTCGTTGTTGTTTTTATTGTCGGATTCTTGAGCGTAATTAGTGAAATATTGAGCTCGAGTGTTGCAAAACGGCGAGGCGTTTTAAGGTTGCCAATTATCGCTCAATGTGTCTCTGATTAAACGTGTTTTAACAGTGGGAAAACAAGTGGAAAAATATCCTCCAAGTGAAAAAAAAAAAGATTAAGCCACCCTGTTTAAATTACTCTCACAGTTGAGTATAATTTCCTTTTGATTATACTTTGCTGTGGGGTAACTTCAAACAATGACAGTTGCCACCATCAAAGCTTCACCTTTGCCTAGAAAATCAATATTTGGCCACAATGTGACAGAACACATGTGCAGAGTGTGCATGCACTGAACTGCTGAGGTGCAAATGAGAGTGAAGCCCAAGACAAAATATTACATAATTGTGATCAATTAAAAAAAGCTGTCATGGTTATATTCATTCACTTAAAACAGCACAACAATGAAGTACAGACTTTTGAACAACCCCCCCCCCCCATGTGAACTAACAGAAAACCTAATAGAAATTTCACTTTAGTTGAAAACGTCCCTCAAAAATACATGAAAAAGTACCGTATTTTCCGCACGATGAATGGCGTATTTTAAAACTTTGTTCATATATAAGGCACACCACATTATAAGGCGTATAGGATAGACGCTACAGTGGAGGCTGGGGTTACTTTATGCATCAATTAGATGGAGCTGCGCTAAAGGGAATGTCAACAAAACCGTCAGATAGGTCAGTGCAACTTTATTAATAGATTACAAACCAGCGCTCTGACAACTCCGTTCACTCCCAAAATGAATAAACAGTCTTTACTTGGCGCAGGACATCTTGTTGCTTCCTCCACTTCCGCACCATTGATTCGTGAATGTTAAATTCTCTCGCTGCTGCTCTATCCCCGTGTTCTACTGCGTGAATGATCGCCTTGAGTTTAAACCGCTCACTCCCCGGCTGGCCACAGGCGGCGGCGGCGGCTCCTCGCCACGGCCTCGCGCAGTCATATATCCCAGCATTAACCGCGCGCTTGAAGTTGGCGGCTTTTTACCATAATTGCTCAATATTGGTCCGTTTATAAGGTGCTCCGGATCATAAGGCGCACTGTAAGCATTTGAGAAAATTTGAGGTTTTTAGGTGCGCGCCTTATAGTGCGGAAAATACGGTACCTTCTCCAAAAGACCAATTTTTGAGCTTGTAAGCCTGAGAGGAAGGAAAGGAGGGAAAAGGCAACACGGGAAAAAAACAGAAATAACATTCAGCAACCAAAACATTTGGAAGGGGGAGCAACAACCAGTGGCGTGTTGAGGTCAGCTCTCAAAGAAATATACGACCTCACTTTAAGCTTGCATGAGTTTATTACTGTCAGAAGGTCAAATGTAATCCTCGGCAGAAGATGTAATAAAGAGATGACAAACTCTGCTGGGGGGGAAATATTTGGCGGAGGAAATTTCCCCGAATTCGGCCATCATGGGATGGAAACCGGTCCACGCTGCATCTTATCTCTCACTTTGGGAGAAACTGATGAAGCTCCAATCCTGCAGGAGGTTAGTGTGGACAGAGCAGGTCTGGAGGGAGATGCCAGTTCAGATAACGCAGGTGGAGAAGATGTGGATAAGCTCGGGAAGGTTCGCTGCTGGTCTCTCGAGGAGGGCCACAGCCCCGCAAGGTCTCCACATTTCACCTGTTTTCTCCGGCTTCCCTCCGAGCTTCTTGCTGCCGTGACATTTTCCGTTTCCCAAAGGTGCCTCAGAAGCCGTAATGCAAAGTTAAACAAACACGATTTCTTCGTTGTGTGTAAATCTTCCTGTTGGTCTATTGGGAGCTGCCGTATCTCCATAGATTCTGTCATACTGTCAGTATCAAGACTTTATTATGGTCAAAGAAAAACTGTAAACACCTCTAAAGAATAAAGTTCTGTGCTCAACTGCTCATAAAAGTTTCATCAAGCACCTAAGACGCGTATATTCAGTTTACACCCTGAATCCCAGCAGGGACGTTTTTATTGTCCAACTTTGAGACGCAAATTAAATCCAATTTCCCAAAGCAAATAAACAAAGAAAAGTAAATTGAAGTGATCCACAATAATCAGACCTAATAATAATGTATAATATAGGCTCCATATTGAAATACATTTATTCAAAGATACTTTATTAAAGTTCACTTTGTTGTTTAAAACTTTAGATTATTTTACAACTCCTTGCAGAAAAGGAAATTTAGTGAACACAGCGAGTGTCGCATTGAAAAGAAGCGATTGCAAAATCCTAATAAGGCAAAAAGTGAAAACAGCAAAAGGATGCTGTTTTTCTCTCTCCTTCAGGGGTCCAAATCTCAGCAGCGTTGTAGATCCGTACTGCTTGATGCAGTCACTTCTGGGTGGAGGGTGCATCAGCAGAACCTCTGTAATGGTCACATTAATTATCGCAACAGCAGGGGAAGGAGTCAGGTGCCACTGATCCTGGATCAGCAAGTCCTCGCAGGGAAAAACAAAAAACAACGGCTGCGGTGCGTTCGCTTGTCCAGAATCGTTCTTCGACTCTTACAGCACATCAAACACCGGAGTCTCGACGGGACTCCTCCACATCCATCCGAGCCAAATGAGAATGCGTTGCTCAGGAACCCGAAATAGACCAAACCCGCCACACTTCTCCCCTCGCAATGACATCACCACATCCTATTAAGGTCATGTATTGATACTGACAGCTTAATTAGTTGTAGTTCATCTGCCGAGGTCTTTTGTGCTCCCCTACGCTGAACTCTGCAACTGTTTTTCAGACAAACTAACGAAAAATATCAAGTGCAACACTCGCATTACAAATTCAGATATTTCACCCACTCGCCTCCCACCGTCCAAAAATCCATCCACATGATACCCATCTGTGACTTTAAATGATCAGCATGTGTTGAGCTGCCTCTCCAGAGTGTCACCTGCTTTTAAGCGTGTTGCCAGGTTGCAAAAAAAAGCAGCATAGTCAATACTGTTGTACAAATGGGGGAGGATTATCACACCTTTTTCGCTGAAAGTTGCTGAAACTGCACCGCGAGAGTCATGCAAGTCAATTAATACAATAACTCCGGCCGTAAAGCTTAAAATGCTGAAGCGCTCGGCTGAGCTCAACGCGGGTCCCAGAGCTGCGCGGGTTTCAGATTGTTATTCTGCGCACACCCATCATAGTCATGATTGGAAAAGTTGATTGTGGCGGCTTTAAATAAAGATGAAACTGAGAAAAAAAAAATTGTTGCAAGATTAATGTCTTGCCACAAAACTGCTTTCAGTACTGCCAGAAATAAACGGACTTGTTAAGCGGTTAATTGGCATGAAAGCTGCGCGATTACGGACTGTGGAGATTTATCAATTAGAGCAAATCCTCACACACGTTATCCGAAGGAAATATAAAGATCGAGTTGTCAGAGTTCACATTGCAGAATGTATTCGGAACGCATTCGGAACAAAATAAACCCCTGTGTTTGATGAAGTGCATCTGGGAAAATAACAACAACTTATTTTCCCTCTACCACATTTAATAACTTCAGACTTTTGGTTTTGCAACGTTGATGTTGAGATTCCACCATCGTGGTAAATTCCCAGCATGGTCAAGCCGGCATCCAAGCGCTCCTGTCGGACCAAATCACAATATGTATGCCGTCTGTACGCGGTGAAAGCTTGTTAATCTGAATAATCTCATGGTTCATCATTGTTTGTGTGTGTGTAGTGTAAATGATTATCACAAACACGCAGGAAAGAAGCAAGACCTCAATTTACATTTAGATATTATTCATAATGTGGCCAGGCGCTCTGTGTACTCGGGAATACTAATCACATGGAAAATGATTGGACACAGTTTCCAAACACTTCTTCTTGTGTCGGTGTGTTCTTGAGTCATTTTCATGTCGTACAGAGTTGAGATACCGCCACATAGTTTGCTGTATTCAGGCTTCTATTGTAATTTATTCATCAGAGGCACTGCAGACCAAATCGGGAGGTAGTTCTGATTTCTATTGCCGGGGCGACGTGTGCAAACACAAGCGGACGCTTCCGTTATGGAGCCGAATTGTTGGAGTGTGGCAGTAGAGCTGCCCTCCAACGATAGCCAATCGAACCATCTCTTAGTTTCTCTGTAGCGGTGGACTAATGAGCCTGCTTTATGCGTAGGAGGTGATGCGAATACACCCACGCCAACGATGATTTACGGTAACTCTAATAACGGCTGCCAAAAAGCAGCCTTTAAGTTGATTCACAAGACACTCCATCGGTAATAAATGTCGCACTCGGTCCCATTCATTTCTATCTTATTTTCAGAAGGCTGATCTGGGATCATTTAGCCTTCATCACCTTCAGCGACATAAAGCACAGTTTTCCGCAATTACCAATAACTTATGTAACGCGGATGAACGTGTTGACATACCAGCAATTATGCCCAAGACTTGGTGACACACTGAAACGTCTCTGGTTTACATTGTTAGGTGAGGTTACAGCAGGCAGTTCAGGTCTCATTATTGTGATGTACAGTGTACTTATGTTAATTTTCACAACCGGGACACTGTTGCTATTTCTGACTGTAGCTACCATGGCTCTTCTCAGCGCAGTCTGCGACAAATTCGGTCGTTTTGATTTTTGCACCCTGCCGATTTTTCCACTCGGAATACAAACCTGGGCTCCGTCCTGGAGTGACCACGGAGCTCGAGCGTGGCGCGTTGGCGTGGAGCAGTCATGCGGAGCCCAGCGCGCCGTCACTTTAAATGCACGGAGAATAATTAGCCGACGCGAGACAGCTGCGCCGGTTAGACTCACCTTGACACGGCTCCTCTCAGCCAATGCTCGCTCACGCGTCTCGCCCCCACAGCTAAGCACCAAACCATCCCCACCGCATTAATGGGGAAAAAAAATAGTATCAGAAGTTTTGCTCGTGGGGAATTATGTCATGAGAGTTTCTCCCATGCTTCCAATTATGTGAGCCGGTAAACTTCAGGATCTGAGCAGAATAGGTTTTGAAAGCTGGTGTGCTGAAATTCGTGGACAGTTGGACTCTGTGTTTTGCAAGAACTTCACAGCACGTCACAAAGTTTCACCGTACATTCTCTCCTTAAATCAAATTAAACCCGTGCAAAAAATAGATACACTCTGCAAAAAAAAAAAAAACCCACCCTGGAAAGTTTTCTGTAAAGCAAAAGTCACACTCTGGACAGCCACGACATGAGGACCATGTTCATAAAGTCGCACGTGAAGGTATTCAATATTGAGATGACGTGTCAGAAGCTGACAAATAAACAATTTTGAGGATTTGAACCAGTTTGATGACTGCGTCCGTGCACCTGCCAAACTGCAGCCCTTGTGGGTTGTTCGTCCATTATCGAGGTGGTGGTGGTGGTGGTATATATGAAGACCTAATCAATATTAATCAGGTGGTCACAATGTTACAGATGACTGGTGTATTTGTAGGCACAGACATTGCCTACAGAAGTCTGTTCGTGCAGCAGCGGAAAGTCGAAAGGATTCAGCAACATGGAACATAAATTGAGTTGTCTGGTAATTAAAATTCTGTTATCAGCTCGTCACATGGCTACTCCAATAGCTCGGAGGAAGCGGTGCCATTCACATTGGAAATATCACGCAGAAATAAGGTTCTTCAAAAAAAAATCACATTTTTTTATGTCAAATTCTGCAAAATTGGGTCCGGTACATGGTCTTCTCATAAATAGCACATGACAGGAAAATGTTTAAACGTTTGTTTACAATTGCAAGAATGAAACTAACTGCAGCAACACTGTTCTGTAAGGACCCGGATGGTTGTCAGAGGAAGAGATCAAGTTGAACACATGCGATGGTTGTGTATAATAGCTGCGATTATTGTACCCTTTCTGCTCTTTGTGGCTTTTAAAGTCCTTTGATGCATCCACAGATCCGTCAGATGGAATCAAGGATTTAATGCACTCGACAATAAACTTTACACACAGCATGACACAGCTGTGGACACGAGATGGGAGACTCACCCGTTTCAAATTGGGGTTGATTCTCTGCCCCAGCAGCAAATGGTTGTCATTCGCCATCCCAATTTGAACCCATTTACGAGCTGATGAGCAATTGATCTCATGGGATGATTTATTTATGTTTCGAGCATTAGTTCAATTTTTGCTGCCCATATTTTTCCAATTTTCTCTCCGCGCCTCCTCTTGTTCTCAGCCAAACGCTTGAGTCATTTCGTTCGCCCAAACACCATCAATTCTTATTTTCATGCCTGGTTTCCCTTAACCTGCTTCCTGTCTGTGCGTCAGTCGGACACAGCGTGCTCTGGTCCTGCCACCAGTGTTGCAAACAAATGCAAGAGTAAATTTTAAGGTTGGCAGATCACCATCCCTGTAAAACAACCCATTAACCCTGTACGCTGTCACTCCGAGTCCACACTGCTGGAATAACACAAAACTTTGGCATGGTGTTGCCATGGATCCACGTACCACAGACATGCATGAAATGATGCAATTATCTTGGATTTATCCTGATTTTCCTTGCGTGTTTTCACAGAAACGCCCTTTTCAGAACAGACACTATAAAAAACCCAGACTACGAGACTCGGTGTCTCAAGTCTTTCATCACAGATAAAAATGACGAACCAGTGAATGAGACACTTTAAATGGGAGCGAATTTCCTTTACAGGAAGCTCACTAATTAGGTCAACCGCTGTGGCGGGGTGAAAGGACAAGGTCCTTCCAGCAGGGGCACTGAGAGGGAAAGCGCGTCCTACTTTACAGTCTATCATTTCCACGTGAGATCAGTCCTGAAATACAGAAGTCTGCACCCAGGACGGATCTGATCAGAAATGGGAGACAACACATCTATTTTCATTGGCAATGTAAACCGAAAACACATTTTCAATACAGGAGGGGAAAAAAAGCATATCATTCAAAGCAGCAAAATTGCACAGCAAAATGTTGAGGTCTCATTTGTGTGGACTGATGACATGTTTCTTTCTATATTTCAACTTTTTGGGGGGGATTGTGTCTCTCCACCTCTTGCAGTTACACAGCTGTTGCAATGCCGATGTTGTACAACACTCGCTACAGCTCCAGGAGACGGGTCACAGTAATGATCTCCGTGGTGTGGGTGCTGTCATTCGCCATATCGTGTCCCCTGTTGTTTGGCCTGAATAACACAGGTAAGAGAAAGAATCCTACATTTCTGCCCCACACTATTTGAAACAGGAATGTTTTCATTAACATAATGCGCACCTGCCTAGGCTGTTATAATGGTGCTAAACTGTATTATTCATGGTTACGTGTACTGCACGGTATAGTATGTATTCCTACATGCGTGTGGGCTGTGAGTGGTGGCGATACTCTTAATAGCTTGACGTGCGTTAACAAAGCTTTGCATTTGTAATGTTGCCATTCAGGAAAAAAAACTATCTGAAATAAAAGCGTTTACATGGCAACAAGAAAAAAAAAACTACCATTGAGTTAATGCCAACTGAGCCTGAGAAAAAAATGAAACACAATGTTGTCATCAACCCTCCAACCCAGCATCGAGAAGAAAACGCTGCAGTGTGAAGTCTATTAAAGGTGCCACATCTTCACTCAGCGAGATGAGTTTACAGGCTATTCTAATGGAGATTGTGGATTCTCACTTTGGCTGTGACCGCATGTTGCGTTCAGTGACATCACATCGGCTTCTCGGAGCTCTCCGAAACTTGCAGCATTCCCGGCGGGAAGTTTCGTAATGTGATGATGAGCAGTTCGCTCCAGAAGGATCTGAATGTTAACGTGTGTTTACGGCCGCTGTGTCTGATTACACGAACATCCCCCGACAATTGAAGGCCGCTTCATGTCAGTAAACTACCAGCCTGTGTCTAACTTCACTGATCCCCGAGTCTTTAGGTTGATTACTCCACAGAACAGGCGCTTTAGTGGAGGATTACTGTTAAAGCGGCTCTGATTGAGGGCAGTTTTGGGGAGGCACCTACCGGTGGTGTGGCTGACCGGTTCTTGAGGCTTGCACCCGGTCACTTTGAAGCTCCACTCATCCCCTTTGAGTGCCTTGATGTAATGTCGATTCAGGCGGGACTTCGGCCTTTCAAATAACCCGCTGACGGCCTGTGAAAGCTGCAGGAAGCATGAAAGCGCGGACCACAGAAGCACCAACCCAGCCAGCCGGCAGCTGTGGAACAATAGACATGAAACACGTGCCGTTGTGTTTATTCTGTTTCGATTCTGAAGTGGATGTAGCAAATCATCCAACACATGCACACTGGTTGGATCCCTTTATTTTGCATCGTCAAAGTCTGTCACTTTCCTCAGAACGTGCATGACGTACAAACAGGAAATATATTACAGATGCATTCAGTTGTACAATGAGAACGTATGCCTGCAGCTTTGTACAATCTGTCATGTTTAGAGGCTTATTAGAGGCTCATTCATTTACTATGATTCGCAAAGAGACTGAGACAGTCCTAGTTGCCTGGGAGCTTGTGGAAAGTACCTCAGTTTTTTGATCAATCCATTTCAGTCGTATTGATGGATTTTGTGCAGCTCGTCTGCGCTGGAGTTCGGGGTGTTCTTGGATTTCTGATCGACGCGCATGAAAAGGAAACCGAGCCCGTCGAGCTCCTTTAAACCCACGATGGCTGAAAAACCTCTGAGCCACCGCTCACTTTTCACGTGAAGGTCCCCGTGTGTCACGAGTCCCATGATGTCTGTGCCACACCGAGGATATCCATGACCGCTCAGTGTTCTACATGATGACAACAGCTGTCAAACGTGGCGCAATCTCGAGGGTCTGAGGGGTCGACTTGGTTCTCGGTGGTCTCCAAGTCTAAAGGCCGTTTGACAGACGGGATGACAGCGTCCAAAAACCTGCTGAGTGTTTGCCTTCACGTGGAGGGAATTTAAAAAAAAAAAAGAAAGAGAGAGTCTAAAATTAAAAAAGCAACAAGGGCAGAAAGTCTAAAAATGGGGTGACAAGATCCTTCCAAGTGTCAGCAGATAGAAATGATGTGGCAGCCTCCGGTGTGAGATTCAAGGCAGTCTTGAGTGAGAGATGAGATTGCGGTGGATGTGGGGGGAGGGAACTGTGTGGACGACCTCCAAATAAGGTGAGTGGGGAAGAGATTACATTTTTTGGATGCATTATTTTGTAGAGATTAAAGTCAGAGTTCAGCACTCAAGCTCAGCTGAGGTTTCGGCTTCCCATTGCAAAGTTTCGCAAGAACCACAGCCAGCATGTAATTTCTTTCTTCTCTAACGCTTGGCCTGAATTTCTTTATTCACCTTGTGTTCTTTTTTTTTTTTTTTTCTTTCCTCTCCACAGCAACTCGTGACGCGTCTCTCTGCGTGATCGCCAATCCCGCCTTCGTGGTGTACTCCTCCATTGTGTCCTTCTACGTTCCCTTCATCATCACTCTGCTGGTTTATGTGCAAATTTATGTGGTCCTGCGGAAGCGGCGAAAACGTGTAAACACAAAGCCGAAGCAGCGGGTCTGTCAGCCCGCTGACCCTGATCTGGCCACTTCTCTGAAGGTGAGCGGCTGCAACAATATGGCCCCCGCTCAGGGTGTTTGCTTTTATTGTTCCTGTATCAAAGAGGGGTGTTTTTCGGCCTTTATCGTACGACTGCTTCTGAAATCCTGTATTTTTTTTTTTTTTTTTTTACCATTTTAGAATAATGTCTCGTCAGCAAATTGGGGCAAGGAACATCTGAAACGTAGAAATCCCTTGTCCTCTCGGTTTATTTGTGTCTTTATGAAACTGGAGTCGATTTCTCAACCCAATTATTTTTGATGGGTTTATGAGCAGGCATTGTATTACATAGCAACATGCCATCAAGGGAAAAAAAAAACACATACAAGAGGAGAATTGATTTTCTTTGAAAGCACAATGGATATTTCAAGATGAGCGGCTAAACTAGCCAGCGTCAGCGACAACCCAGCGCCTTTTAACTCTTGTTTCCACATCCAGTATGTAAATTAAAGAGGAGCTGATTCTTCCTCAGCAATCGCATATACCGTTGGGTTGAGAATAACTGGCACATTTACGTCAAAACCTGTCATGCAGCACTAATTATGAAGGCCGACGTTTGACCTTTTGCGTTTCCATTCATTGATTTAACTGACAGAGGAGCTCAAGCCAAGTAATGCACATGAATCAGTGTTCAGTTTTCAGTTTTAATGATCATTCGGCAGCACGCTGACAAATTCTACGCATATTTTCGAAGGATGCGCAATACAAAACGCGGGCGATCTCAGTTGAACAATAAACAAGATAAACCGATCTGGACTTCAATGCAACCGAGGCTGCGGCTCAGATTGTCGCGAGGCAGCTTTTCTGTGCCGGCGCCTGATGTAGCCTCGTTTAACCTGGAAGCAGCGGGACCTGTGCTTGTGTGCTTCGACAGCCTTTTTGTCACTCGCTCTGACACTGTACCCGCTCCTTGGCTGACACAGCTGTTTTCCTTTCAGGATAAATGCACTCATCCAGAGGATGTGCGGCTGTGCACCATGATTGTTAAATCTAATGGGAGTTTTCCTGTCAACAAGAAGAAAGTGGTGCGTTCCTTTTTCTTTACCTTTCATTGATTACATCTTCATTTTTCAATAACTGCTGGAGGGGATGGTGACATCTTTGTTTGGCCCATAAAAAGATTCCCGCATCAGCAAGAAAGTTTGTGACACCTATTAGAAATAGTATTTTCTATAAAACGCATCTTTTTGTCACTGAAGTAGATTTTAAAACTGGTAAGTTGTTTTATATTCATCGTGTTTCATGAAAATTAGTTTCAGTGTTTTCCACTCCGAGTCACAGTTTTTAAACAGAGCAGAGTCTTAGTGGAACGCGCGAACAAGTTTGTGTGTCCGAAACTGCGAACTTGCATTGAGTGCACTGACATGTAGTGGACCTCATATTAATGCGTCAATCAATGCCCAATGTCCCAAATCGCACTGAGCCGCGGGGCTCTTGCTAGAGGCTGTGACCCGGGCTGCATTTGCATGTTCTTATGAAAGTGTTCTCGGAGACAAGTTCGTAAATGAAAGTGCTTCTGTGGCCAGGTTTTAATTAGCTTGTCACGAGGCTAAAATTAGAGACAAGAGTTTGTCGACTTTATGTCAAAGCAGGAGGTCTCAATCCCACACAAGGTCTTTTATTTATCTGTTTGACTTGCAAATCTGGAGCTTCTCGAGTCTTTCTGTCAGTTTCGAGGCGCGTTAGTCTGCACACTTTACTAAACTCCCATTCGTCATCGTGAACGACTTGTTGAAACGATTTTGTGGGACGCAACAATGCTGCCTTTCTTTGCTTGATCCCATTTGAAAGATAGATAACACAGCTTCGGGTTTTTTCTTCTAAGCACGTTGCCACGAGCTCCGCCAAATCTTCAAGGTGAAGCGCGAGGGCTGAATGCACTGTCACATGAGCGAAACGCGCAGAAGCAGGAACATTCCAAGTACAAGCTTTAGGCACTTCTACGCCGAGATTACAGAGGGAGTCTCATTATACTTTCTTTTAGCATGTATAAATCTTATTTCGTCAAGCAATAGCAAAAAAAAAAAAACCCACTTCAGAGACTCTCTGAGATCTATGGCAACCTGCCAAGAGCGGTGAAGACCCCATGCGGGGAACTTCTGATCTAAAACATGTAAGGGACCGTATCCCCAGAACCGGGATTGGGGAGCTCATCCTACAAAAAAAATAGAGAAAAAAAAAATCCATCTGAACCTCGTGTTTTTCTGCTAATCCTGAACACGTTCAGATATTCATCAAAGATGGGGCTAATGAAGGCGAAGACATGGAGCTGGACGAGCTGAACAGTGGCAGCAGCCAGAAGCAGAAGCAGCAGGCGCAGTGTGCCCTCGGAGACACCCCGGCCACCAGCCACCAGCAGCTGATGCCCTGCAAGGCCACCAACGCCAGCCCCACCTCCACGCCCCCCACGCCGCCCGAGGAGGGCCAGAGGCCGGAGAAGAACGGCGACCCCGCCAAGGAGGCCCTCGGGGAGCCCGCGCCCGCAGCGTCGCGGACCTTCCAGACGCAGTCCCTGCCCAACGGCAAGACTCAGACCTCGGTGAAAACCTTGAGCAAGAGGAAGATCTCTCAGCAGAAGGAGAAGAAGGCCACCCAGATGTTAGCCATAGTTCTTGGTAATTTAACTCACTCAAGTTTCCTTGTTTGCGTTTGTTTTGCATTTGCATCATGATCACACTAAAGGGTTCAAAAATCCCTCGAGATAGTATCGGCCAAATTCATTTTGTACAAAAGTTTTTAAAAAATGACCAAACATTCAATGATCGATAATGATCGTGTAAAAAAACCCCAAGAAAATTCCACAGTCAAACTCTCAAGTGTGCACTTTCTTTTTTTAACCTGTAAAATCAGTCGCGCAATGTTCAGCCTCCCAGCTCGAGCTTCCAAAACAGGTACGCAGCCGCTTTCCTTTGTTTCATCGTTATCGCCGTATTTGAGTCTGCAACTGTGCTTGAAAAGCAGTCAGGCAGTGACGCAACAAACCGAAACTGTCCTGGCTCCTTTCGGAAGCCACCCGTACTCTGACACGTGAGCCTCCTTCCACTCCGTTTCCCTCACTCTCCCCGTTTCTTTCCTCCTATCTCTTCAGGTGTATTCATCATCTGCTGGCTGCCGTTTTTCATCACCCATATCTTGAACACCCACTGCACCAAATGCAAGGTTCCCGCTGAGATGTATAATGCTTTCACTTGGCTGGGCTACGTGAATAGTGCTGTAAATCCTATCATATACACCACCTTTAATGTTGAGTTCAGAAAGGCTTTCATCAAGATCTTGCACTGCTAAGCTGCAACATCACTTATCTGATCAGACTGAGGGGAGAAGTGATGAATAAAAGCGTCTCTTCCAGCAAATACCTCATCCTTTCAAGGGAAAAAAAAAAACACGCTCCACGTGGGGGAACCCGGCGACCGGCTTTTCGAGGGGACTGAAAAACTGACAGTGTCTTGGTTGAAAGGCATCATATGTGAATTGTTTGTGGAGTCCTGTTCTCCGAATCACTGAATGTAAAACAAAGAAATGTCTGTAACGATGCCCTGTTTCATGGAGGAAAAACAAACAAAAAAAAAAAACCAAACAAAAATAACATTGTTCTCTAGAATCATTGTGCTTGTCATGTAAGGAGCCATCTGTGTATATCGCACACATGCAAGTTGCAAACTGCTATTTATTGTGTGTGTGTGTGTGTACCTTCTGTTTATGATGATGGACATTCCTTTCTGCAAATCCTAAGATAACAAGTCAGTGTTCATTGCAGTGTTGAAAGACGGTCTTACTCTTGGGATCCATCACTGATGGGAATGTGTGTTATGGACAATGATTTGACGAGATGATTTACTTGCTATATAATGTGGCAAAGCCAATATTTGCATTTTTGCAATTTTTATACATTAAATTATTATTATTATTATTATTATTATTATTATTATTATTATTATTATTATTATTTGCTGTACTTGTACACTATATTGTTTTTCTTAACACATTAACTGTGATTATATGCCTGCAATGGAAATGTGATGCATGCTACACCGCTCCTCTACTTGACTTTCCATGAGATGTATGTTAAACAAAAAGTTGCAAATGATCTCCAATAAATGAAGATAAGATCCATTGCTAAGTGCCACATGAATATCAGTGTTCCCGCAGACACACGGCCAGCGAAACGACCCGCGGCTCTTCAGCAGCGTCTCCGTGACGCCCAGGATTACTCTGCAGTTTGAGTAATGTTGTTTACTGGAAGAAACTCTCAGCGTTGCAGCAGTGGAGTTGTTCCACAGCAAACTAATGACCTGTACGTGGACTTTGCAGCTTCCAGGTATAATCATGTGGATGTGTGCAGCCCCTGAAGCTGCTCCCCGGGGCCTTTGCTGAGTAAGAATGAGGTGAACTTGGTAAAAGTAGAAAAAAAAAAAAAGGAGCAGGTTTCAACAGTTCATCAGAGTATGTTGTTCGAAGTGACCAATCTTGTGTTTTGTTCAGTTCAGCCATAAAAAAAAACATTGTGCTTAAAGAAGATATCCTACTTTTTTAGCAAAATTCATCCACACGATAAAATTGTAGCTTTAGAGAAATCATAAGAAGTCTATAAAGTCTATATTGTAATCTTGGGGGGGGGGGGCGGACCCCCACAAGATTGTTATTTTGTAAATAACACACGCACAGCTTGCTGCCTCCCAAACCTCGGCAACACTGCAGAATGCTCACTTACAACAACATATAGTTCCATTCAGATAAACGTCTCAAGCCTGAACAGGATCTTTATCAGCGAAAGAAGCATCAAACTGACTCAGATATGTGTCACTGAATAAATAGCCTCAGTCCCTCCCGTGGGAAGTGTGATGTTGATGATAGTACCCACAGTCGAGAGGATTCCAATCTAACAATAGGATCAAAATGAAACCCAGATGGGTGTATTGCTCCGTGCAAGCTCATGCTGTCTGATAACACTGCGTAGATGAATATAAATATATAAATATAACTTCTTGTCGATGTGTATTTATTATCATTTATTCAGCAAAGCATATCTGAGTCACTGTGGTATCTGCACCAAAATGAAGGGCAAAATCTGGGCCTGCAATGTGCTTTGTCTCTGAGTTCATGTTTCTACAAAGGGCAAATTCCACTGTAGAAGGATATTTGGGGACCGGAATACATGGTTACCACTGAGCAGAGGTATGCATGTGTGTGACAAAATGACTATTGAAAAATAAAGATTTTAATGAACCTTTGCATGTGCTGTCGACAATCAATCTGTGTGTGCACCTGCAGCTTGAACAGACCATCGCTGGTGAAGGGTGGTGAACCGCATGTCGTGTGGCTCTGACGCAATACCTACTCTCACGAGTAGCTGACTGATGCTCTCTGATCCTTTCATTTGAGCGTCATATCAGTCGTGCTGACAAAAGTCATCGTAAAGACATTGCATCATTTCCAGAAAGAAAGAAAAAGACACAACAGCAACACGAGACAAACACGGCATTGTTGGCGTTGTCCTCTCGACATTAGGGCTTCTCAACTCCTGGCAAACCAAAAACGATGAGAAGCTCTTACTTTTCAGGGCCATTCGTCATCCGTGGTGAGCGCTGCAGTTGGCGGCTGGCTGTTAAGGAGATGCAGCATTAAGCTGTTTTTGTTGTCAATGACGCCTCAGAAGAGGGAACCTTCCTCTGAGGTATGGACCTTTAGAGCTCCAACATGCACGACAATGCCCTTGTGAACACATTATGACTATTTCATGAATTCAATACAAAGTCCTTATAGACTGTTTATAGTCTTGAGGCAATCGATGTGACAGTGTGTCCTGTTTCAAGGGTCTGAACTGGTATTAAAAAAGATTAGACATATTTTCTTTGCTTTCTCTTTGCTTAGTTAGCAAGTAACCTGTTCATCAAGCAGTAGTGAAAGTGACAGATGAATGACCTGCTGCAGGGATTCAATGGATTCAGTTGGAAAGTTAAAAAACTGATGGAAGCAACAAAACTATTTCAGTCCCAGATACCAACTCAGAAATATTCACATTCAGCGTACGGTGGCAGAGAGGCGAGCCACTTGTTCATATGTGACTGATCAAAATCTTAATTGTATTTTGCCAATTTTCATTTGCGTCGTGAGATCTTTTGCGAGTTGGCCGATTATTTTTAGTGAGCTATAAATGTGCTGGTCCGTCGACAGTCAGGCCTTGATTTTTTTCTCATAGGAAACCGAAAGTATGTTCCCACAAAGTGGAACATGTTGTTTGTCTGAGTCTTTTTCTCTTCAAGCCATTTGTGGAGAAAATCGTTTGTGAGACTGCCATTGTCGGAAACCTCCAAATGAATAGCCGGATTATCTTTTGAACAAAGGAGCCCGTGGCTGTTTGAAAACTCAAGACAAAGTGCCGCTGTTGTCTTCCTGCCTGTGGTTTAAGTTGAGGAGGGGGTGAGGGTCAGGGTCAGACAAGCAGCCGCTGAACGACTCCAGACAAAAGCTGGAGGCGATGTGATTGTGATCGTCACTGTTTGAGTGAGGCGCACAAACACACTCACACACACACACACACACACAAACACCGAGTTCGGATTTAAACCCGAAGCGTGTGAGAAGAAAGAAATATAGTGTATCTGCCAGAGATGCAACATCAGTAATCCAACTTTCAAAGGCCGTTTCAAAAAGCCTTGAACTATTTCAAGGTTAACCCCCCCAATGAAGCTTATCTAGGGGGGGAAATTACTCAAAATGAATCCACCTATAAAAAGGAAATCACTCCACTGTGACTGAGTTCTTAATTTAAACCGATATTTCAACGCAAAAAAAATTGTTGGAAAGCGTTGAGACCTATTTTTATGTTTGTGTGACACACCACAAATGCTTGCCGATGTTAATGAGCTGTTAGTAACCGAAGTCAATTAAGATCGCCATGGTGATGAGCTTAATTTTCTGTGTCAGGCTGAAACATCATTCAGCAGGTTCACTGTTTCAACAGTGGAGTTTATGTTTTTCTTTTGTGTTGTTTTAACACAAGTAAGTTGTAAATGTTGTTGTACATGTAAATTGAGTGACCACACATCAATCAAAGCAGGTATTTAAATTTATATATGTAGCCCAACTGCATGCCTGGATAACAAAAAAGGGAAAAACAATAATTGAAGCTTTAAATAAGTCAATTTTGGCAGATATTTGACAACAAGTGATGGTTTTGTAGCTTTTGAATTAGTGGTCTTTCTACTCCACTACCAGTCTCTAACAGAAAACAAAAGCAACAGTCATGGCTGAAAGTCTTGAACAAACCTTTAAGACAAACGTGTGTAAATTTCAGACTGAGGCTCGAAAAATTTACTATCCCATTTAATTTCCTTGTTCCTCCGTCACACAACAGCAGAATCAGTAAAGAGGGCGTTTTGTCAGATTCACCGAGTTCCTTCAGGCAGCTCGTGACTGATGTGATGTACTTGGTGACACAGCTTAATGGATTTGTATCATCTCTGAGGACATTTGGGTTTTATTTGCCCCCAGGCAAACACTCCGGGAACAAAGTTGTTACAGAGGACTTGGCACACATGTTTTTTTGATGATAAAGAAAAGAAGAAAACAAGGATTTCTATTAAGGAAACCAATTTTCTGTCCCTTATTTTACTGGAGGTGCTTTTTCTCGTGACTGCAAGACATAAAAAAAAAACACATTTATATGTGAAAAGAATGTAGAATTCGAAATACATCAACACATGTAGCCTCTTTACAGCCAGGTTTATGTGTCAGTTTCAGCGGCACAGATCCATATATGATCAATGTGCATTTTTCCTAAGCTATATATGGATCTTCTACAGTCCTGTTTGACACATGTATATATGATATTCCCATGAAAAAATTCCCTTGGGGAAATTTCCCACACCAACGTCCTGGACCAGCACCAATCATGTCTGACACACGCTGTGTGTTGACACCGTTTCTGTCTTCATAAGCGCCACTGAATCATTTTAATTACCAGTTGGGTACTTAAATATTATTATTTATGAATTCTGTTCTTGCCCTCACTTGTCAGCGAGCCCTTAATCAATCACGCGTTGCGTGTACGGACCCATAGTCCAGGCTCAAACTTGTAATCCGGGAAAACTGAAACCCATTCAGTCTCTCCTTGGCAGCACCTTTGGCATTAAGCACCTGCTAATGGAAAAATGCATCACAAACTGCGCGGCGAGTGATGTTTCCTGGGAGTTACGCCAGTGAGGCTTGCCTCAAACAGGCTGTTCGACTGCAAGGACTCTGAGGCTTCAAGACGCTTTAATTGATCATAATTTCAACTCTAAAGTGACCCAAAGCTTTTTAATATTTATTGCTTTGGACGGATCTCTTCATATCATTTTCAGTGAAATTAATCTCTGGAGTTTCATTGGTTGGATTGAATATTCACTCATAACGGCCGCCGATATATCCCTGAAACTTAACAGGTTTAAAGAAATGCTTCCCATGCACCCCCTTGCTTCAAGAGTCATAGGATATTATTGATGCTGTGACACTTTCACGCCTACAGACTCAAAGACTGTCGCACATTTCAAAGGCATCTTCAGAAGTCGTGTTTCCGACACAAACGGCTCAGACTGCGATGGGGTCTTTTTGTTCTCCTTTTGTCAGTCGACGGACGGTTCTGGTTTTGATCCTCCTTCTTGTCTCGCTGCCGCAGGGCGCCACCGTTTTTCCGATTAAATTCCTGATTATATCAGAGGAAACGTCTGAATCCTGGCCGAGCGGTCCCCGGTATCATTCTGCCCTTCCAGCCCCTGTGGGCGCAGTTCAAGGCTTACTGATATATTGAAGCTCCTCGGAGCTCCTCCTTGCTTGGTGTTCCCCCCCCCCCCCCCTCCTCACACACACACACCCCTCACTCCCACCCAACATAAACCGATGCTGCCGGAAAAAACGAGTCAAGCCTCTCTCTCCACCACCCCCCCCCCACTCCTCTCTCTCCAGTCCCTGTCAATCTAGCACGTTTCTTAATACCACATCTGCAATAACGTATGACCGAGCGGTGGCATTCACCTGTGATTTACGACGTTGCACATCATCTCATTGATTCCTCCGGGAGGAATATGAAAGCGCATGTCAATAGCAAACCAGGAAATCCCAGCAGTCAGCTGAGCATGAAGGAAGACGCTGCAGCGTGAAACATGGGATCTCTGAGGAGGGACCCTGTTATGTCTGTCGACTCCTTCTCTTCCCTCTTCAATCTCCAGTGGGTGTATTCCCTCACCGCCTCCCCCCAGTCTCCCACCGTGCAGAGATTAGTGACAAGCCCGTCCGAAAACACCCCCAGAGGTTAGAGGGAGGGAGAATGATACTGTCGGGGAGACTGGCTGTTTCAGCAATAAGAGAATCCTAATTTAATTAATCGAGATTGTGCCCCTGCCTATTAAATGACTCCTAAATTGTAATTACTGCTCGACTATCAACGGAGGAGTTTTCATCTTCGGCAGAAAGCGCCGAAGTGCTTTCGAGAGGAAGAAGCGTCACGTTTTTTTGTGATATCTGTCCGAGAAATGATGGTAGAAACGCCCTTGATCTACGTCTCCTCAACAAACGCGAGGCGAAATGTAAAATCAAAGTTTGCAAATGTCCTCAAAAACCTGGAATATGATCAAAATTCAAATTCAGAGAGCCAAACTTTTATTCTGAAAAGCAGCGGGAAATATTCGGGACTTCAACCAGATCTCGCCCAGTCTGCATAATCAGCAATACTTCAGCTCGAGTGGTAGCTTGAAGTCTTATTAAGGGCGGCGATAAGAAGCAGAAGAATATGTCGGTGCAGCCGTTGAAACCCGTCCTTTATCCGCATATTGTATGCAGGCACATTGCGATGATGGAGCACCTCATTTCTATTGCACCGCAGTTCAGGTTGTTTGCGCCTAATGATGTTCCTCAGGGGGCTCGGGACATTAGGGGGGGTTTTGGCAGCGACAGTTTGACCCAGAGGGATGAATTCATGGTGCACAACCCCATGAATGGCAAACAAAATGAAAGGCATTCTCCTGGTAATGGTCCTGACCTGCATGGCTTCCTCTGGGCTTGGAGAGTTTCTCCCTCTGACTCTCAGAAATGTACCCCTGGATCGGCCGAGAGAGAATTTTAGGGAGTGCTTCCTTGCTGAGCGCGTGTTTCGCAGTCCGTGTCAACGGCTGCTGCTTGCGGCCATTATTACCCTGATGTTAGATCTCGTAATTGTGAGGCCTCGAGTTTTAAACGTTGAACCCGAGGCAGGTGTCTCTTTATAATTGTTCCAGAAATTCAACTTGCATTCATTTTAAGTCATCAATAAGTTTAATTTACTCTTCCGCTTGGGCAGCAAATCCACACCAAGGCTGTGCTGCTCTGGTTTGTTCCGTGGAGCAACCGGCCCAGTGTTTAATTTCCATTGGTTCTCCGGGTGTTCTTCAGAATGAATGCAATGTACTGGACAAAATCAAACTTTGTGCTTGTTACTGTAAGGGATTAGGAAATTCATGTCATAGAATGAAAAGCAGGCACCCCTCTAATTTTGCTTTTAGGAGATTCGCACGAAATGCTCAGTAAAAGGACTGTTGGTGGTGTGCAGTTACACCGATTGGTCGCAGGATGGCGACCGAGTGCGCGTGGGTCCTGGAGAGCTCAATGTCAATAGCAAACAGCGCGAGCAAGAAATTAACATGGCGCTTGCTCGATGAAGATGCTAATGCTCTCTCTCTCTCATCATTGACCCACAGGTACGAGTATTTATTCACATTAATGCAGCAAAAGTTGCCGTCGCATGAGCGGGAATGTTTGGGATTCAGGTTGAGAACGTTGTTGAGCGTGAGATGTGACGAATTTGTTGGTTTTGTTTGTGTGTCTGTTTTCTTGTGACTGAGTCGGTGCCACGAGGCACGCGGAAAAGATCAGTCCGCCGGGGTGTCGCAGTACATTTCATGTTGTAATGTAAAAGAATGTTTTCTTGTTGTTATAAGTGCAGATGTATAAAAAAGAGCATTGAATATAGCTTTGTCAATTGTATGGGAAAGTGAAGATGTTATTTTTGCTCAAAGGTTGTCTAATTATAAACTGAGTATTTCGTGGAGTTTTGTGAAATAAGAAAGGAAATTAAAATGGCGCTTGCTCGATGAAGATGCTAATGCTCTCTCTCTCTCATCATTGACCCACAGGTACGAGTATTTATTCACATTAATGCAGCAAAAGTTGCCGTCGCATGAGCGGGAATGTTTGGGATTCAGGTTGAGAAAGTTGTTGAGCGTGAGATGTGACGAATTTGTTGGTTTTCTTTGTGTGTCTGTTTTCTTGTGACTGAGTCGGCGCCACGAGGCACGCGGAAAAGATCAGTCCGCCGGGGTGTCGTAGTGCATTTCATGTTATGTAAAAGAATGTTTTCTTGTTGTTATAAGTGCAGATGTATAAAAAAGAGCTTTGAATATAGCTTTGTCAATTGTACGGGAAAGTGAAGATGTTATTTTTGCTCAAAGGTTGTCTAATTATAAACTGAGTATTTCGTGGAGTTTTGTGAAAAAAGAAAGGAAATTAAAATGGCGCTTGCTCGATGAAGATTCTAATGCTCTCTCTCTTCATTGACCCACAGCATTTGAGATTTTTTTGGATACACAGCGTTCCCACACCTGTGTGTCCCATGTGGCTGGCCAGATTCCCCTAGGTCTGATGCCGGTTACATTACCTTGAGAATAACAAACATACGTACATACAACAAACCTAAAGCAAGCACAGACTCCATGCTGTGGACCACTTATGTGTAAACTGGGGCGCATAGTGGGTGGGGCATGGCATTGCATCCACCACAAAAAAACCCACGTTTAAGAAACCATGCCTCCTGTATTCAAAAACGAAAGATAAGAAAAAAACATTACAGTCAACTGTTTGGGCCAAAGCTTCCAGCAATACCTGTTTTCCGACAAGAGCCTTGTAAAACATCAGTCCGCGCCACTTTATTCAGGGCGTCTATTTATGTATTTATTATTAATGCAGCTTAGTCTAATCAATGTCATGCAATGAATTATTTACTGAAGCTGTGTTGCTGTTGGTGAGGGGCAAAGTGGGTGTGTTCACACGATCAGGAAGCCTGCATGTATGAAGTGAGGCCCATTGAAGCAGAGTGACTTCTGCTTCCCATCATCACTCATGATTCAGCGAGGGGATCCTCATGGCTGTGAGCTGCGCTTGTCACGACCTTTGTGAATTATTTGCTTGTTGCTGTACGACTTAAGCACCCTTCAAGGATGTCAGGCAGTTATTAAATTATCGCATTCAGCCGGCGTCAATTGGAGGTCTTGAATACATTCTCCTGCTTGTGACATACCTTGATTGAAATAATTACTCCCATAAATGTGGCATCGGGCCGAAGCGCCTCGTAAACATCCTTGGCCACACCTCACCCTTGACAACAATGATGAATGTGCAAACAAGCTGATGAAAACAAAACAAACAGCTGACCCTTGGTGATTTTTCGTTCAGCCATTCAACTGTTTTTGCCATGTTTTGCCGGTAATACATTCCGACTCTGTGTGTATGTGCTGCCATTCTGTCCCCCAAGTCTAATCAATAGCGCTCAAGTTTCTTTCTTTTTTTTATTGCACTCAATAAAACAACACAAGCTTCATTTGCAGTGAAATTTTGCATTAAATGGTCAGGCTTTAATTCCATTCACAAAACCGTAAAATAATATTGCATTTTTTTTGCGGGGGGTACTTTTTACTGTACCTACGCTGCATCAACAGCCTTGGAAAAAAAGACCCCATTAACTTCCCTTTCTAAAAGCTGCATGTTGCTATCCGTCATCTTCGTGCTGTCCGGCCTCTGGTCAGTTTCAAACAAAAAACAAATGTTTCAGTGAGTTCTGATGACTGTTGAAACAGTAACGAGTAGCTGTAACTGGTGAAGCACTTGACAAAATGCTGTCACTCATTTTCACATTGAGAAATTCCAACGATGAATGAGCAAAAATAACCTGGGAAGTTTCTATGCGCTTCAGCCAATATTTCAGGCAGCTGCAGTCGATACTCAAGAGTCGGCAAAGCCCCATTATTCAACAATTTGGCAAGAATTACGTTGGCTCAAGTGCTGCAGCTCCTTGCAATTTTTCCCTCTCTGCATACTTCCTGATCCATACGCAGAGGTGCTGTGTTGGTTCGGTCCAGTTATGTAATACACTGTCAGTTTCTGGAAACACTTTGAAACTACGGTAAGGAGAGGTGATGTGACACTTTGGAATAATGCTTTTATTACTCCTTTCCAAAGGTCAAACTCTGACAGTACACTGCCACAGGCTGTGAGTACAGCTGCTCCGCCTGTCTGTGCCGGCTGAGGCTGAGCCTGTGGACGCGGTCCCTGCTTGGACTGTGGCTGCGTTTGTTGTCGAATCTCTGCTGCCGCTGAGACGTGCCTCTTTTTCTGTCCCCCCCCCATCCACCTCTCCCTCGGGGGCTCAGCCTCTTAACTGTCTCTCTAATTGTGCGCAGTTAAGTATCTTGCAGAGTGAAGAAGTTCATCAGGGGTCGTTGGCTGCACCTGAGGAGGGGATGACCTCAGGATATGAAACGGCTCCAAGACTGAAAATCTCCTTTGGCCCGGTCAATCTCGGAGGGTTTTTTTTTTTTTTTTTAAATCTCAGTGACTGTCGTACCTGGTTAAATGAAGGATACTGCGGTCTGTCGGGGCTCAAGACATGTGACGCAATAGATTCGATAAGGGAGTTTGTTTTGGAGAGAAGAGGAGCAATGTTTCATGAAATGATTCATTTTACATGTGAAAGTTTTGGCATTGTGTCAGTGCAGCAAATGGCAGGAACATTTAAGCGATTTCAAAAAGGTGTGCCTCGACATATATAATTTAATCACACAAAAATTCACACAAGAATACCAAAATCATTTTATAGTGTTGAAAGCTCTGCTTCTTATATAGATAATTTGATGAGCTGGATTCAATAAACCACAAGGAAACAGCAGGAGGCACAGCAATTAGTACCTCTGCTTTGCACTCAGGTTCGTTAATACACCCATTAAAGTAATCATTGATTTACTTCAATAAATGACCTTCTCTCTCCCGAAAAGGGCCTCACAGTCACTGGTCATTGGAACGAGTTAAATCAAAAAGCGAGGCGAAGTCCAAAAGAAAAACTCGATAATGAGTGATGATAGTCGCGACTCCCCGACGGGGCAGAACGATGAGGTGTGATGTGGAACAGGAAGGTCGCGTGTCACAGGTTTTCAAAGACAGAATGATTGTTTCACAATGAGGTTTAAAGAGCAGAAGGGAAGAGACTGATGGTCCCAGAAAAACGTGTGCAGAAAGATGATTGGACAAAAGGTGTGATGTCAAAGAAGAGGATTTATTAATGTTCAGGGGACACAGTGGAAGTGCAAAAGTTATGGAGTCAGTAAAAGAAGCCCAAACGTCCTTGTCCAGGGTGTGAATGGACAGATCGGACTCAGTGAGATTACGCCTTTTTTTTTTTTTTTTTGACCGGGTCATCTCGTGTTATTTGAAACAAACCACAATACTTTCATCAGTAGATCAGTCAAAAGATGTCTGCTCATTTCAGCCATATTTCAAGATTCTTGTAATCCCACCCCCACCCCCATGACACCAGCTAACAGTGGTGATGGGAGGAGATGGTGACCGTGGCCGAAGGCGGGGAGCTCAGCCACCGATGTCCGACTCGGGAAGAAGGAGACGCTCGTCCTGGCTGAACTCGCACCAGAGCCCCACGAGTGAGTGAACCCTCACTCCAGAACCATTCTGCAGACCCAGAGTCAGATTTGAGACGCCACAACACTGTTTACCTACTGAGACAATTTATCGCAGGTCCCAGTAAGCCATCAAAGCCTTGTTCTCTCCGCACCATATTGGAGTCCAAAGAGTTTTTTTGGAGAGATGACAGATGCGTCACTTACACATGATGAGAGTCTCCTGGTGGAGTGGACTCAACACTACACGGCCGCAACTCACCATCTGTGACCAAATCTGGAGTCTGTCTCATTTTGCTTTGACAGCAGCTTATGAGAGAGCTGGACTCACTGGCTCGACTGGCAGTCAGCCTCAATGATGTATGACGAGCCATTTCAATGTGTAAGAGGGGGAGGACCTTCTCAAAACCATTTACAGACTGGACATTGTATACCAGGCTCATGTGTGGTTTAATTGACCTTTGAAAAATAAGGTACCAATTTTTTTGATGGACTTTGCAAACACAACTTGATCAAATTAAAGTTCTTAAGTTCATTAACTTTGCCTTTTTTGTCCTTGCATATGAATAAATGCCAGATATGAATTTGGAAGGGGACAATGCACAATTAGACCTCAATTATCTCCATCAATATGAATTTAAATCCACTGACGCTTATCACAGCCATGCTTTAATTAGAACAGGTTCACCCGCAGATTGACGGCTTCACTCCATTACCGGCTAGATTCAAGACACCAGACATGATGCTGCGAGTCATTCGTCAAGCAGAATAATCATGTGGTAGCTGTTCACCTCTAGTTTCGCTTGGAATGTTTTGTATTTTTCAAAGGGGTGAGGGAGAGACGTCAGCCATGAAACCACCAGGTGGGAGACGTGTTGTTTTTGAAGCCGGCAAATTAACGGCGCGAGAGTGGCGTGTTGTGGCGAAGTGGTGGTCGTTTAATCTGAAAGTGTGCCGCCGGGTAATGAAAGTGCAAGAGAAGGAGCATGTTTCCGCGGATGAATTTGAATAGTTCTTCACTTGTTTCTTCCCCCGATTCTGCGAACTCGATGCAAATGGCTGGCTGATAATTTGAGGGGCGAATTATTGAAGTGGAGTTCCGTGAAGTGAGCTTTCCGACTCGCCTCCCCTCTCCGTTCCTGCTCTTGATCGCCACCTGACTCCACTCGGGTGTCCCCGGCTTTAGTGGAGGTCTGCAAAGAGGAGGCCCGAGTCATTTGTAATCATTTATCCCTCCGGGCAGAGTATCAATCTAAATTTTAACACAATCTATCAAATCAGGGGCTTGAGGTGGGGATGGGAGCGGCGGGATGTGTTGTTAATTGTGCTGGGAGTGAGAGTGAGAGATTGGAGAGCTCTCCTGGTGCCGAGCCGAGAGTCATAATCACAATCCTGATGAGCGGGGTCCTTCTGCCTCTTTTTCCTCCCGATCCACTTCAGCCCTGTTTAATGTGTTCTACTTTCTGCTTTTACACCCTGGCCCCAGCGCGTTCCCACGAGAAGCATCAGAGTGCTGCGCCTGACCCACCAAAATAGAAATCCCCCCCCCTTTAAAAACAACAAATATGTGGGACTTTAATTCTTTCTGTTCGCTGATTTCTTTTGCGCAAATCCTCCCACCAGGGCAGTAGAAGCCTTTAAAGAACACGTGGGTGAAATTGTTCTCTCATTCCTTTTGGGTTTCTTGGCTTTATAATATTCCCCACAGGCGAAGTTAAAACAACTCCTGCGGTGTTTGGGGTTTTTTTTCTTTTTTTTCGGGAAAGAAAACATCCAATACCGGAGCTTAAAACTCTGCTTCATGCATTGCTTATCAGCAGCAGGAGCTTAACATTTCACAGTTTAAATCAGCTACCCCCCTCCCTCGCCTTTTCTGGAGTACTTTCATGTGATTTTTAGCTGCTATGCGAGGTGAGGAACAAGCCTATTGTAATTCATCCTCCCGGGATCTTGTTTGTGTGGACAACCTCTCCTCGCAGGCCATTCAACGGTTGGCCGTGGCCACAGAACTGGCCGACCGCGCGGCTCGAAAGCCGCCATATAAAGAAAAATCCGTGCGCGTTGTTGAAAGGCGAATAATAAGAATTTGAGCGGCGATACTAAACTGTGTGGCTTCAAGGACGCCAAACCCTGTTTGGCGTAGTTAGCACGTTAAGGACAGAGCGACGCCCCTGTCAGGGTTGGATTATGGAGATGTAATTTATAGAAATGCAGCTCGCTCCACTCTTAAACCTCTCAGACAAGGTCAATCACTCCGCTCTCAGATTTATTGCCTCCTGCATCCTTTATGATGCGGTAGGTGGGTCCTCTCCAGCACAGGCAAAGCAAACAACGTTTTTCTTATTGTTTACCTATCAGGTCATTGTCACGACGATGTCACTCCGAGAGGCACTAAATCCACTGATGCCTGAACACAGCCAGCTGTCAATAAGAAGCGTTTATGTCAACTTTTTAGGACGAATTTTTTTGGTCCATTAAGATAAAGCAAAATGATGGTTGTTCCAATGGTTTTAGTCCATAATAATATTGTATATCGAAGTCAACTGTTGCTTTAAACATAACCGTATTGTACTTTAGTGTCTCCACTTGAAGAGTCACCATCTTCTGATGGGTTACAAGATCACAGCTCTGAAATACGATTTAAAAAACAAAAAATATGTACACAGCTGGTCACGTCTTCTCCAGGAAAGTGGACATTTCTCTCTGGCAGTGAAAAAGAAAACAGAAAACCATCCATAACTGACAGTAAATGATTGTTTTTCTATATATTACCGAAGAAGTGACCTGAAAACAAGTCATCTATTCTCCAGCATGGATACTTTAAAGCAAACACTGAGTGTTTTTGTCGCATCTGTCACAGCGCATGAGTCGGAAGCTTTTATATTCGATAGCCCTCAAATGAAGTCGGAGCTGAAAGTCCATATTTAATTAAATGGCCCAAATCTTTCTCCAACGCATAAATATAAAACGGTTATATTCACTCTGAAACAATGAGCGCAAATCTGTCTGCCTCGGCTCCCATCTGTTTATTCTTCTGTATTACGTTTGTTATGATGTTTGTATTGTTTTATTTTGCCTATTAAGGTTTTTATTGTTCTTCGTTCCTTTTTGTGTTCGCTGCTTATTGAAACCTCAGCGCCAGTGATAGTTGGACCGACCCCCAGAAACGTCTAAAGCCTGAGTGAACTGAATTCCCAATGACACATAAACAAATAGAGAATGCAGTGCTCATCTGTAGCAATTCATTTCCCCGCCGGCCTTGATTTGCTGGGCAATGAGCTACAATTGACTGATTATTCAACCTGCAGACTGATAGCCCAAAGAAACTGAACTTAGAGTCAGCGCCTCAAGAGGCCTGAAGTCAAGTCAAAGGCCTTGGCTCCTGCACTCACTCTGCCGAACCGTCGGACGGCCGTCAGTGTCACCGGCAGCTTCTTCAGACTTCCTTCGGATCGATTCGGAAGGACGCCGGGCTCCGAAAGGCAACATCAGCTTTTACGCCCCTTGGAAAATAATTACTACATTTAATGGTAGTTTGGTTTCATTTCCCACTTGGCTCCTTTCCTCTCACACTTGAGTGTATCTCAATGGGGAGTTCACTGACCCTCCTTATCTCGCTGAAAGGTAAATCAAGGTAAAGGCAGCTGCGCCTCGCTCCCTCCCGGACCTCCACTGAAACAGATGAACCAGAAAGACTGTGCTGAAAGCTTTGTCCCTCCCTGGGAAAACACACCAGCTTCTGTCCATGTATTATTCTCTTGCATCAGGATTGCAGCAATGACATCGACTGCATTTCTATTGTTTAGCAATTGATGAAAGATAAAAGTATAAAACACAGTAAAAAACAAATGATGGACTTTTCTCCAAGGTTACATTTTTTACCACAGTAAATATACCCGCATTCATTTGATTTGAGTTATATTAAGTACTCCTGTTTAAAATAACAATAAAGTAGCAAAAACTACAAAGTAAATGTACATTTTTATAGTGTGTAAAATTTTTGAGTGAAAAATACCAAATTGCAGAATAAAAAGTTTAGAATAATGAATAATTGTTTGTGTAGACAAGTCAAGTTAATTTATATAGCGCAATTCTTACACAAGGCAATTCAAAGTGCTTTACATCGAAGGCTGTCAAAATCACAATCAAAAGCAGATCAAATCAAAAAATTGTAAAAATTTGAGTGTTTCAATTTTAAGGAAAGCGTGCAATTAAATGTCGTGAAAAGCATGAGTAAATAAAATTGTTTTGAGGCCTGATTTAAAAGACGTGACTGAGTCTGCAGTCCTGAGGTGATCTGGAATTTGGTTCCAAAGACGTGTAATCAGTTATTGTCATTTTTAGCAGTGATGTAAAATACATGACGTAAAGAAAATTACCTCCCTGAAAAGAAATCCCATAAAGTGACAATAATGACGATACACAAAGACAAGAACAGAGACGGTCAGTGGCAGAAACTCCAGGAGGCTGAGCCACCTCAAAATGCTTCTCAATGGCATTAATGTAAATGTATTTGTAACAGGTTACTTCCAACGTTGAACTTTACTCACTTCTTTCTTTTTTTTTTCCTTTTTGCCGCAAGACATTTGAGAGGCTTTGTTCCTCCATCTGCGACGGCCCTCCAGAGACCACCCTGACATCCTTACAGCTGTGGAATCAAACAAACAGCCTGTCAGTCATTGAGCGTGTGTGATGTATTAAGTCACAACCGTCACCCAGCTAAGTGCGTGAGTGACGTCCCGACACAAAAGACAAGAAAGGGATACAAATAGAGAGACTTCCATCACGTGAAAGACTCAGTTTATTTCAATATCTGTCCCAGGAGACGAGGTCCTTTAAGCGTCCCGGAAATGATTACAAATGCTTCAGATCTACACAGACGGTGCACACACGGACAAATTAAGGGCTTGAGGCCCCATCCGATAGTCGAAGGCAACATTCGCTCCTTAATCTATACTTCAATTGAAAGTATTGATTGCTTTTGCCTTCCAGAGCTCAGCTTTTAGGACTGCAGTGTTGAGGGGTTACAGCTGATGACCTGCGCTCACTTTAAAATCTTCGAACAATCTATGAGGGAGGTTTTAGTGGTGCAGATTTGAGGGTAAATGAAGGCAGACCGGGGTCAACACAGCCACAATGAGCTTTATCCGCTTTATCACGGCAGCTTTAGTTCGAGGGTTGCTAAACATTATCAGCCACTGGGAAAGGGTCTGAATGATGCCAGCAGGGTGTAATGACGCTGTGCTATCCACTGATTGAGGAAAACATTCTATATTGTGGAACTTTCGGACCCTGCAGGTGCTTTAAGCAGACATGCCGGCATGTCAGCGGCTCGCCTTTGTCTGCCTTTGGCCGTTTTTCCTTCCCACAAGCGAGCAGGTCTCACACACTGTCGTTTTCCACCCTTCGACGGCAGCACAGTTGGAGGCAGGCGGGCCTCACATTAGCTAAGAGAGATCAGCCATCATCCTTGACGTGACTGGGAATATTGTTTGAATTCAGAAAAGATGGACGGCTCCGTGTTGTACAATAAAAAAAAGCCAGAGCTGTAACGCATTGGACACATCACCGGCCCAGAGAGCCTGTGTGGCTGGACCTCGAAGGGTATTTGGGGTGTTTGAATCATGTTTGTCGCGCCGACTTCACTCCTGTGAACGATTATTGATATCTTCATACTCCGTTGTAAATTTACCCTCTGTCCCTCCATTTGCACGACCACTCGCACAACGTTTTTGCCCGAGGGGGGAAAAAACAACTCAGTATCAATGTGGCGCAGCCTTGATTCAATCATCAGCCCATTTTTTATGTGACAATGGAATGGTTGTCTCTCATAAGCTGAAAGAGTTAAACAAAAAGAAGCGTCCTTTTTACTTAACTTCTTTGAAGTAACACCCCCGTCTCAAAAAATACTGTAAATTTAATTAAGCCTTTGAGTATCAATACAAAATTACTTGTATTTTTTGATTGAAGATTTTTAGGTTGTCTCGTGTCCAAACTGCTGACCACCTCCTCACTGCGCCGGCCTTTATGAACGCTCCTGCTCTCCTATATATATTTTTTGACACTGCTGACTAGTCAGTAAAATGAGTTGTTGAGTAAAGTTTTCACTTAGCTTTGCCAACACCAGTGCGACACTTTGTTGTCGCTTATCTCACAGAGAAAAGAACACGTCCCTTATCAAACTTGTGCCTCAGCCGCATCTCGCAGTCATTTTAAAGTCGTGTTTTACAGCACAGTAATGCAAAGTAAATTTGTGAGCCATGCGCGCGATGCCGCATGCTTGATAAGAGCGCGGCAGACAGGAACAGCTGTTGGTTGGAGGAGTGGGTTGTTTTTTTTTCCACGGTGATGGAAAGCTCGCCATCAAAACGATCCTCGTTCATCCGCGGGCGGTTGGGCGTAATCTCCACCAAAGCCTGAAGGACGGGAGGTGAAGGCGGGAGGAAATGAAACAGATACATATCTGAGTGGTGTTTAATTCACTGTAGGTTCTGTCAGCTTGGCAGCTTGTCCAAGGAGAGCAGTGCCTGGACATTATGATATTGTGAGTCCCCGAGCGCTGGCCCAGCTGCGGCAGTACATCACTTTGTCATTACGGGGCAGTGTAAAACTTTTAAAGAGTTTTGTCAAGAAAGAAAGTCCTACGCGAAGGGCAAAACTCCCGGCACTTGTGTGGGGAACTCACCAGCAAAGTTAGAAGAGGAGCCACGCAGATAAAGACAACATAACATAAACGAATACAACAGAATATAAGATACGATCGATAACAGCAAATTTGTCTTATTTTAAATTGATCCAGCAGATGATTAAACTGATATTCCTCCAAAAGAATATTCCTTAAAAAAGAACACGTCTCCTTTTTCTGACTGGTCAGACTGAACACGAGCTCATCCAAGCAAACTGGCCCCGAGTCTTGTTTAATTAAACGGCCCCATAATTGCCCACCCTGTGATTCCAGGAGGGACCCTGGAACAGAACAAGACTATTACCTTCAGACGACATTAAAAGCAAGGAAAAAAAAACCCCAAAACTTTCTTGTTCTTTGTTTTCTATGAAGGAGTGTTCCCACTGCATCGAAGTACTTCAAGGGATTAATATTCCACTCATTACCTATCATGTTGGAGGCCATTATAACAGTCTCTTAGATAGCAGCATGTGTATTAATCTTGTTTATTAATGTATGTTAATCAAACAAATGTTGATAATGAATGTTCCACAGATGAACTTCATAAATAACAGAAGACTTCAGCTGATGAGGTTCCACCATGCAGGCTGATCATTGTTGCAGACCCTCAATATAGCTGGTGCATTTAGGCTTAAATACACACAGATAAGAGTAAAAAAACCATTGGGCTTCAAAGGAGTGACATGTTTCTAGACTGCTGTTCTGTCTGCACTCATTTCGATTCACGTTTTCTTAATCCCATCAATAAATCCAATTAGACAATTTGAAAGAGCCTCGGGAAGACAAACAACTCATACATTATGTAAAAATGCAAACTGATGGGGCTGCACTAAAGGATTCATTAAAATCTTTTGTTTGGCATGACAAACACATGATCAGATGTGGCCTTGTGAGGCCAAACGGTGGCTTGTTCCTCAGTCAGTTTGTACAAATAATACTTGAAAGATACTAAATACACTGCATGTCTTTTTTTTTTAATCCTGGTCTGACATTTGTCTTAAAAAAAACTCACTAAAGGAGCAGAACATGCGGACACTGAACTCATGTGATTGCGCCTGTGACATCGATCGCTAATATCGCGCATGATTCTAACTTACTGCTCCTGCCGTCTGCAGAGGTTTCAGATCATCAGCTTAAAAGCCAATGATGCACCAAACTTGTGAAGTCCCTCTATGATGTAATCCTTTTTGGACAACCTTATAACACCTTCAATGGAGCAGGAACATCTTGAACTGTTCAAAAAGATTCAGAACGTGGGTTAATAATAATGTGAATGTCGAGAAAGTAATTTGGACGGTGTTAAGTGTCGCTCTGTGGAGGAGAGGTGACAAACTCGGCAAGGGTTGTTCTGAGTCACTAAGAAAAGAGGTTGTGGTGATTGAAGAGTAAATGCTTTTTAGTTACTTATTATTTGAGAAGCACAGCGGTGAAGAAGTGTGTGTTTAGGGTCAGAAAAGGGCTTAAACCTAATATTTGTTCTGCCCTTGCCTCTGTATGGAGCTTTTTGTTCAAGAATTTAGACATTTTTCAAACTAAAGAGAAAATCGGTGAGAAAAACAGATCCAAGAGAATCCCCGGTTCGTTCCTTTGAATAATTTTGCAGATAATGCGAGCTAATACCATCAGTTTCTCAGTAAACGATAGTGTACAAAAGAGAAATGAGCCGCATGTGTGCAGAGGCTCCGATTACACATGCACGCCTTTTTCCTCCATTGCGGGGAGCGAACACACAGGCGTCCCCTGCGATAGACGCTGCTGCGAAAGCGCATTGTGCAGAGTATTCAAATCCTGTAAAGTAATGAGTGTTGGGGAGTTTCTGCTCTGTGCTAGATAGCGGTGAGATCCGCCATTAATCATTTCGGCGGAACATGACAGCGCCACAGAGAGCGGGCTGAAAGGATAATAAGAAAACACTGGAGAGAACAAAGTAATTCAATAGCAATAGTTCAATCGCTCCGAGGATATATTCTGCTGTCGAGGAATAGATAATGAATTTTAAATCCTCAAGGAAATAATTAGGCGTAACTCTTCCAACGGTGAAGTGTGCTGTTTATTATTTATTATTTATTAGACCAATCAAAGTGCTCATGTAGTGGGAAATTAAACTTACATTGCACTTTTCCAGCGCTCGCTGCCCTGAACACGGTCGCCGAGTCTGCGGTACACAGCGGGGGACACAGAGCTCCTGAGGTGTTTCTCCTGTGTCACGCCGCAGACTGAAAGGTTGCTAAGAGATGACGGAGGACAAAAAGTGTTTTCCATATTATCAACACTTGGAAAAAAAAGAAAGGGAGGGAAAAAAAAAAAACCCTCCCCCAGGACACGCGATGGCTCACTCAGTCAATTATTGTGGCAGGGAGCGGCGCTGCCCCACCAGGTGCCTGCCTTGGCCCTGCTGGAGCCGCACACCTGGGTCAAAAGACCCAGCTGCACCAGTCGCGATTGCAGCTGCTTAACACCACAGGGCACAGCGCGCTGGCGACTGTAACCCTGCCAGTTAAAGGACCTCTGCAGAGCACATAATGGCTCTCCTCTGAGAAGCTAAATATACTTAAAGAGTGCGATCACATCCTATCATTAAGATTAAAGCCGCGGATGTCAGACGGGGCGGCTTCACACGGGCGCTCTCGAAACCCGGGTAAACACGGCGACGCGTTTGGATGAAACAAGGAGGGTGTTATCCGAAACACTTGATTTTGCTCCAAAGCAAATGTGGAAGCCCCGGAAAAGGGGACACTTGCTGTCTGACGGGTGAACGGACACAAACTTCTCACTGTTCAGGGAGGTAAAGATTGGACAAAGTTGGACAAGTTGCTAAAAGAAATCGGTCAAATCTCTTGTTGCTGTATGAAAAAAATCTTAACGCTGTTCAGTTTTAATCTTGTGGCCTCTTGGGATTTTTTGACATAATGTCCAAAGGTGGTCAAAATGGTCAGAACACCTGTCCGCATCTCTGCTCAGATATTTGGGGCCACGTCAGTATGTGAAGCAACATTGTGTCTATAAGTCATAGGTAGCAGAGTGCCAACTAGAGAGGCTACATTTAGGTGAGCAACTGTATATTCCAGGCTTTCTTATCAGGACTTTCTGACTTTCTTATCAGCTGTGTAGGCTCCCTTTGTGCAATCTTAAGACAGCATCATTTCACTGTAAAACAGATGTTCCTCAAAGTCATACTCGGCCCTCAGAAGCAGCCCGATTTGGCATCAAATTAAGCGAATTTCAGTCTTATTTTTAATTTCGACGGCGTAATATTTTCCAACTGCAGAAAAAAAAACTCCTTGAAAAACAACACTTTTGTAATAACTGTAAAAGTGGAGGATAGTGTAGGATACACATGTGCGTCTACATGAACAGAAAACATGAAACGTGACGAACTCTGTGCTCCCATGTTCGAAACAAAAGTCTTCATTATTGAAATATGATCCAATTAAATCTTTCTGTAGTCGTAATTGTTACACATGGCAGGACTCCTGAAGCAGTTCAATTAAAGCAATTAGGAAGGTAAATCTTTCTTCGTTTGTCTGTAAACCAGCAGAACACCAGGGGAGATGCATGTGAAGGTGTTTAATTAAGCTGTTTTTCTACTGCTGGATATGAATAAAATATGCAGACCAAGTTCAGCTACTTAGGAAATGAGGAAAGAAAGGAAGAAAAGACGACGCGACACAGCGGCTTGTGAAATTACAGAGCACGATGTAGCTTCCTCTCTCTCTCTCTCTCTCTCTCTCTCTCTCTCTCTCTCTCTCTCTCTCTGTCT
>JASSRZ010000016.1:4534161-4555955 GCA_032164315.1 Malacoctenus gilli
GGGTGGGGGTGGGGGGGGGGGGGGGGGGCAGAGTAACGGGAGGCCTGACGCGGAGGAGCCAAGCCGGAGCATCAACTGTCAAGCTCGGACGCGACGCTCAGCAGGCCTGAGGGATACCGGCAGCGTGAAGGCGGCTGAAGAAGGGGGGGTTGGGGAGGGGGGGGGGTGAGACGGAGGAGGGGCGCGAGACAAAAGCGGAGAAGAAAGAGCGAAACACGATAGAGAGGGGAAATAAAGCTGGGAAGGGAAAGAGAGAGAGAGAGAGAGAGAGAGAGACGTCGAGAATATAGAAAAAAAAACCTGACGGAATATCGCTTGAGGTGACTGAAAAATGCGCGGAAAGAGGAAAAGTGGAGATAGTGATGGGAGAAGGGAAGGGAGGGAGGAGAAGGGGGGAGGGGGGGCAGGAGGGGAAGGGAGGGGATGGGGGGCTGCTTTCAAAGTGTTGAAGCAGTTGAAATTTATTGCAAATAACTGCTCCTGATGCACCGCCGTTTCAATTTCACACAACACAATTCCACAGCTCTGGAGCAAATGTGTCCCTGTCAGCATCACTTAGGCCACCGCTGCTCCCTGCCTCACACCTCTGCCCCTCCCTCCCCTCCCTCTCCCTCCGCCTCCTTCCTCCGCTTCCCTCTCACCTTTGCTTCTCCCTCGCACTCCTCTCACCTCCCCCCCCCCCGCCCCCACATAAATCTCCCTTAAATGTTTGCTTTAAGTGGTGGTGCCGGGCGCGGGCAGAGACGGAGAGAGGTGGGAAATGGGCGGCGAATGAGCGAGCGGAGCGACAATAGACAATAGGAGTGGGGGGGGGCAGGGAGGGAGGGAGGGAGGGAGGCTGAAAGATGAGGGGGACAGATGGAACTAAAGCATGTGCAAAAGGAAAAAAAAGTTAACTTCGGAGAGAATCCACTGTGACAAACTTTAGCACAACTTCAGACGGAAGAGACGGCGTGTTGTTTGTGTCAGAAAAAGACAACAAAATGATGATTTAAGTGGCGCTGGATGGAGAGAAGCAACCAGAAGGCCTTTAAAAAAACCCTGCAAATCAAAGACTGTCTGTTCATTACTCCACTGGCACCAAACTGTCTGATTGGAGGCTGTAACGCAGGACACTGAGAGTCCAACGGGAGGACGAATGAAGGGACGCAAGAGATGGAAATGATGAATAATTGATCTTATCTCCAGGTTGAGGAGCATATCTGGACCCAGAACGAGGTGGAGGCCACTGTGTTCCATTCTCTGGTCTTCCACAAGTCTACAGGTGACACCCCCCCCCGCCCCCCACCCAAAAAAAGAGACTAAACTTCAGCGCAAACTGCGATTTCACCTCATGTGTTCCAACTTGGCCACCTCAGAAGACGACTAAGCCACGAGCATCAAACGCCGCGGCTTTTCCACGCGGCTCGCCGCACGCCACTGGATTAGCGGCGGCGGCGGCGTCTGAGTGGCAGGAAGAATCAGTGCGGGAATCAGCCTGAGAGACGAGCAGCAAAGACAAGGAGGCAGAGCAGAGAGGAGGCGGAGCAGCGGAGAGCGAGCTCCACTCGGTCTGCGGTGGTTTGATAAGAGTTATTATTTCATTATCTCTCCCTGGGCCTGGTCCTGAGCTCGCACACGCACGCACTTCAACAAACACTCGCACGCGCACACACACAGATTCACATATACTCGGGGAAGATAAAAAAAAAAAGGCGGAGGGGGGGGGGAATGCAGATTAAGAAATACATTAACGAAGGGCGCCGAGAAAACAGGCCGCCGAGCGCTCGTCGCGAGTTTGAGGAGAGAAACGGCAGGAAAAACTGTTGTTTAACCTTTCGCTACTCAGTCGTTTATTTAAACACGAGTCCCACGCGGAGCCCCACGCATATTTGCGGTCCTTCGTTCGTTGAATCAGCGTTATTCGCTTACCCAAGCGATCCCTCCTCGAACCGCTCGAGCCGAGGAGGAGCAAGGAACGCTGGCTCTCCGCTCGGCATAAATTGGCCAACTGTTGTCATTGCCAGAGGCAGCGCAAAGGTGGGATCGAAAAGCACCTTTCACCCCTTCACACGGAGAAGATATCCGGTTTCATTCATGGCATTAAAGTGATTGGAGAGACCAAAAGTCAAGTTTAGAGTTTGGGCCAAACACAACATTAACCTTCTGCTCCGATTGTTTATTTCGAGCGTCCAAACGTGGTCAGATAACCAGTTTTCGGGCCGCAATCCTCTGCGTCCTTCGAGGACGTCGTCCTCCTTTGTTCGGTTCAGGTTTAGCGGTGGACCCCGCCCCTCGCAATCTGCGCCGTAAGCAAATTCAACCCCCCCCCCATACACACACAGACTTCTGTCATCGGCTCAAGCGACCAGTCTGGGCAGACCTGGAGCCTGTTCAAAGTGCGGGGGGGACAATTTGACGCTCGCAGCGCATCCTCAGCGGGACGCTCGTCCCCATTAGAGATTTATTTGTCCTGCTGCCTGGCACGAGTCCAATCAGGAGCTGCAGGCATCTTTTTTTTCCCCCCTTAAAGCTCTGTGACACCATCACAGGCAACGCAGTAAACACTTCCACAAATCTGCGGAAGAAACGCTGGTTGTGCAAACTTAAAAGGGGGAAAAAAACCCCACATTTGAAACCACACTATCACTTCTCGCACTGTGTGTGTGTGTGTATCTGCATGTGTGTGTGTGTGTGTACTTTACACTAAGTACAGAAGCTCCGTGGTCAGAAATGGGACACATCAAGATCATGGCAGTCACTCGCGGCTGACGGCGCAGAGCCAGACGAGGACCGCACTCCTGACATGTTCCATGAGTGTCAGGAAGTAAAAAAGGCATGACAACAGATGTGGGTTCACCCATGCATATTTAAAACGCTGACAGGTAAGTAAAAGGGGGTGGTGGGCGGTTGGGGGGGGGGGTGTACATGCGAAATGAAACACGTGCACGGTCTCAGGTTTTCGCTCAAATGCACACACTTGAAATTAAAAATGCGCCGGCTGAAGCGTTGCCCTGACCGGACGTGCGGCGTCTTAAATCGGACTGACAATTCTTATCTTTTCGTGTGTGTGTGTGTGTGTATGGCCATGTAGCTTTCTTTCACACTCGCCACATGTCCTCCCTGACTTACTGTAAGATGTGAGGAAGAGACGCGACTGAACACGACTCAAGGAAACGCTCTTTTTTTTCCCCTCCTCTCTCGATAAAGTCAAACATATTTCAGACTCAAACTTACTTTGAAAACTGTGACAAAGCACAGCTTGGCGTCGGTATTTATTCATACCGAGATATGTGCTTGGAAAAAAAAAACCTGAGAAAAAAAAAACAGACGACTTATTTTTTTCAGTCATGTCCTTGTTGAAGCAAAAAAAAAAAAGAGAGAAAGCACTTACGACAAAATGTGACTAGTGCTGAATTAAATACAGCAAAAAGTTGTTAGAGATGAAAGAGGCGTAATTGAAGAAAATAAATGATATTCAATTAACTCGAGTTGACACTGATATTTTGACTGTTTCGAGTCTCGGTGTCGACTTTTGAATGATTCCGGGCGTTTTTCGCGCTCTCGGCGCTCTGAAATACTCCTGAAGGATCATTTGAGGGAACCGGAAAGTTCTGAACGCCGGTGAATCCCGATCAGTTTCAAATCGATCTCTTAAGAACGGCGCACAAAAAAAACAAAAGGTAAAAAAACTCGCCTCAATGAGCTCACCGCGGTCCCGAGTGCTTGGTGTAGATTAATAAAGCAGGAAAAGTGGGGGGAACGACAAACATATAAGCGGAGGTCGGACCGACTCGAACCGACGAGAGCGTCGCGCCATTTGAGGATGGCGTGCGCGCGGAAGGACTTGAGTGCATGCAAAAAAAAAAAAAAAAAAGCGAGTGGGCACTTAAGAAGACTGGCAAGTTTGAATAACAGTAAAAGAGCACAGCGGAGAGAAGACGGAGCGAGCGATACAGTAATAGCTTTGACATTTTTGCAGCGCCATTTTTTTTTTTTTACGTCGCTCTGCAAAGTGCCGGGTACAAAGGGGTGAGAGGGGGAGGAGGGGCGAGGCGAAAAAAGCACCCCCCCCCCCCCGGATGGCGGGATGCGGCGCAATTATAAAAAAAAAATGCTCCAAAGATCAGGAGGAATTTTTAAACCTTTAAAAGTTTGGGTTTTTTTGGTCCAGCATTTGCATGACAATCTTCTCTCTCTCTCTCTCTCTCTCTCTCTCTCTCTCTCTCTCTCTCTCTCTCTCTCTCTCTCTCTCTCTGTGTCTCTCTCTCTCTCTCTCTCTCTCTCTCTCTCTCTCTCTCTCTCTCTCTCTCTCTCTCTCTCTCTCTCTCTCTCTCTTCATCTTCCATTCGTGTTTTACAGCTTGCTGTTTGTGGCGCCAGCAACTTCCATGACATTATCTTCTTCCTGCTTTTCTCCCTGTTAGAAAATAAAATTAGTTTAGGTGCCCGCAAACCCAATTAGGCTGCCGGCTGAGATGGAAGGTATCCGATGCGTCACCGCATGTGTAAAAAGGTTGAGGCGGAATCATTGATTTAGGAAGGTCTGATTAGATGTGGTTGGCCCAAAAAAAAAAGAAAGAAAAAACATCCGGCAGCAGGACAAATAATATGCAAAGGAATAAAAAGAGAGCCTCTGTTTATTTGGATGCTCGGGGGACATAAACGTTGACAGAGTTTACACAATGACACAGCTTTGGATTCCGCGGATATCTGTCACTCCCATCTGTTAAGTTGTCATCGGGCTGTTTTCTGTAGATAACAACAAAACTGAATTGGTTCGCTTCCAATTTGGTCGACATTAAAGCCTCATAAATTTCAAGTGAGTCACCGCAGTTGGAAAAAAAAAGAAGAAGAAGGAAAGTAAACCCTTTCATCTCCAAATCATCCGACCTGAAGTACACAGACCTCTCTGCAGAGAGCTTTTTCCTGCCGTCCTTATTGTGATAGCTGCCTTTCAAAGTCCTGTGGATAAATTACAGCGAGAGCAGGGTCAGCAGAATACTTCACTTCGCCGGGCTCCCGATATAAACCGTACGCCTCAATAAATCAGGATTTTGCTTATCTAAATCTGGGGAAGCCCAAGCGAGTGAGGTTTTCCTGGGAGCTGTTTGAATTGATTAAAAAAATAAATAAATTGAAGGGATCTCATGGGGAGAAATACATCCAAGACGTCAAACTACACCGAATATTCAGAGTCTGAGAAAACAAACGCGCTGAGAATTAAAGACAGAATCCTGTTAGGGGGGGGGATGGCGGAGTAAGGTGGTGCGCTCTGGAAAAGCACAGGGGAGAACACCCCAACCAGGGTAATGTTTGTTTAGTGTTAACTCCAGAGCCACTGTGACGTTTAAGGGACATCTGAAAGAAATCACTCGCAGAGTGGTGTCGAGGTGAGCGCTCCTACCTCAAAATGGTCCTGGGCCAGGGCCGGATTTAGACAGCCCCACTAGGGGGTGCAGGTAGAATATCGGGCCGCTTGCCGCTTGCACAATCGGAAGATTTTGGGGGGGCAGTCACGGCATTTGGGAGGGGGGGGGGCATTGCCCCTCCGTGCCCATGCCTACATCCGGCCCTGTCCTGGGCTCGAACTCCAGCCGGGCCCATTCGGTGCCAGAGGTTGCATCACTTTCCCTTGAGTAGCACTGACCAGCATCCTGTACGTGCAGGCACACATCAAACTCTCAGCCCGCCATCATATAGGTGATGGCAAAACATCTGAATCACAGGTTCAAGGACGCTGGAATGCTTCAAGTTTGGGTTAAAAGGGTTCAACTGCAAATTTCAACGTTGCAGAACGTGAACCGAGTTGAACATCTGAAAAAGGAGAGGGAGGGAAAAAAAAGCAGAGGAAAAAGTCACCAGACTGAGCAGAGGGAAACATGGAAGGTTCAAAGTTGAAGGAGGAGCGAAAGAGGAAGAGAAAAATGTGAGGAAGGAATAAATGGTGATTTAGTGTTACAGGTGGGGGTGGGGGAAGGGGAGGGGCAGTGAATGCCAAACGAATCTTAAAGACTTTAGGGTCACTTCTGGCTTCTGGAGCGACTTGGAGTTCAACATGTTACATAAAAACTAAATCTTTTTTTTTTTCTAATATTAAATTAACTTACCCAGACAACAGAGCAGACGGCCCCAGTGAGGCGCCAAGGAAAAAGCTAAAATAACAATGCCGGCTCAGGTCAGCTGAAACCCGCTCCTTTCATTTACAGTAATGCGATTCAGGCCGACTCCTTCCCCCGTGGGTTTCCCCGCCGAGCCTGGTGAATGTGCAGGTCAATACAGCCCCCTGAATCCATGCATTCCATTTCTCTTTAATAAGGCGTCACGGTGGTAAATGAGTGAGGTACGAGCGGGGCACTTCTTCTCTCCGTCTGCTGGGAACGTCTGATAATGAATTATGCCGGCATGTCACATTTGCGTTGATCGCAGGGGGATTTCACTCGCTGGAGTGAAAGACGTCAGTGTCACTTCTGTCACGTGTGCCTTAACCAGGTTATTGGGCAAATAATACCTTCATAAAGTCTGACAGGTCCAATCAAACGAAAGGCTCTATATGTCATTATAACAGCAGCTCATTTACACTCTCATTCCCATCTGCTTGTTCGCCAGGAACGCAGATAAGCGGCTCGGCGGCGAGCTGAGTCAACTCGCGCAGTCAATATGTTTGTCATTATATTCTACTTCACCTGATCCTGACCCCATGTGTTGTGGCTCCCTCTTGGGTTTTTGTTGTTTTTTTGTTTTTTTTTGGTGTGACGATATCACCGCCAGATTTTCAAGATTCGTCTTTGAAGCGAAACCTCGTTGGGGTTTTGTCGTCAATGCAGCGAAGCAGTGACTGGCGCTGGAGTTAAATGGCATGGTTCATTCGCTGCGAAACCAAAACCCTCGCACATTAGAACTTAAACATACAGTTATTTATTCAAATCTCCCATTCAAAAGCCGCCTAATATAAAAACGAGAGGGAAATTTACACAAAAAATATTTTATATTCACACAACAGATGTTTTTGAGGGTTTAGAAGCAGAAGTGTAAAAAAAATGGTCGACTTGGTTTTTTATTTCAGCACAAAAACGTGAGCTTCACAACGTGATGTTTTTAGAAAACACAACAGTGAAAAGATGTAAATTTAAAGGACCTCAGTAAAAGTAACAGACTTTACAGCTTTCCTTTCAAAGTGAAAGCCTCTGATCAGCAACCATCTACTGACGGCTTTGAACGTTTCAAGACGAGCACAAGATTGAGATGTCTCGCAAACAGCAGTGGAAGCTGATCCACAGACGGACTGTCCGTTCAGATCTTTGACATTTGTGTAAATGTGAAGTCGGATGTTTCTACCAGATTACACAAAAAACTCGAGGGTTGGGGGGGGGGGGCAGGGGGCGTCTGCTAATGATTCATTTAACGCCCTCAATGTGATTTACAATGGCTGGAAGTGTTTGCGTTGCAATAAAATGGGCCTGCGTTTCTCAACTTGTCATTTTATTTCTCCAAAGTGCAGATGACAGATCAGGTCCCGTGGCGTGTTTTTTTTTCTTTTTTCCATGTGTTAACTGTAGCACACTGGTGTGCATCTCTGAACTCTCCAATATCACGAATTCATTCCACGACTGGACAGTCAGTGGAGGCTCCTTTCAGTCTTTCCGCGACAGGCGGGTCCTTTAAAAAGGCCCTATTATGCTATTTCGACTTTTTTTTCAGCCATTCACAGGGTAATAGTGTTGAAAGCTCATTGACACAATTGAGCAGCGCCCCCTCTTTTCACATGAACTCACGTTTGAGATATCTTGCGCGCCTCTCCATTCAGTTTCGATGGTGGTAGAAACGGTCTGTTTCAGGGAGTTCTTTTTCACGTCAGTTTTTTACTGATGTCACAAGGAGGGGGCTCAGTGATTGGACAACTTCTCTACGCTGGGTGTATGGGCGCGCTCCCGACAACTGCTACCAGCAGTTAACCAATCAGAGGCGTCCTGCATCATTGTAGGGGTGGGGCTTAATGCGGAAGAGCCTCATTCTGCTTGTCTTTAAAGGGGGGTCTATTAAGCTGAAGGAGACGATCGAGATATAATGAAATACGGTGTTGGAGAAAAAGAGCTCGATGAATTTCTGTCATTGTGGACTTGCATACGAAGACAAAGACATCCAAAATGTGTAAAATAGGGCCACTTTAAATAATTACAAAACATAACAGAGCCACAAGTAGGAGTTCATAGTTCAGAGAGGAGAGACGGGGCCGCCGCAGTCCGCTGATGCCTGGACTGCATTCCTGGTTAAGCGTCTCTTTCCAGTTCTGTCACTATGTCCCATTTTTCACAGCGCTGTGCGACATCCAGAGCGGTGGAACCGGACGAGTCCTGCAGCGTCCTGTCCGCCCCGTTCAGCAGCAGAGCCTTCACAATTGATATGCAGCCGTGCTGAGCAGCCAGGTGCAAAGGTGTCAGCTTCGCTGTGGTCAAGGCATTGACGTCTGCCTGATATGATATTAGCTGGAGGACGCTCGGGAAACTGACCGCGTTGACGGCCAAATGCAGCGGCGTCCATCTCTCGGTGTCCTCTGTGAGGTTCGGGTCCGCTTTGGCTGCCAGCAGCTTCACCACCACCTCCGTCTTGCTGCTGTGGCAGGCGATGTGCAGCGGGGTCCACCCGTTCTCCCCTCGGGAATTCACGTCCCCGCCCTGAGTCTGCAGCACCACCACGGCCGCTTCGTGTCCCCTCAGGGCAGCCAGGTGCATGGGAGCCCAGCCCTGGGCGGTCCGGGGCTCCCGGTCGGCCCCGTTCGCCACGAGCTGCCTGCATATGCCCGTGTGACCCTTCAGAGCGGCCAGGTGGAGCGGCGTGTACCCCCTGCTGTCCGTGACGTCGGTGTGAGCCTTGCTCCTCAGCAGCTCCCTGACGATCCAGTTGTGGCCTTGCTCAGCTGACAGGTGAAGAGCAGTGGAGAGGGAGTCGTTGGTAGCGTTGGGATCCGCTCTTTGGGAGAGGAGGAGCTTGGCGATGTTCACGTGTCCGTAGGAGGACGCAAGGTGGAGCGGCGTCCACCCCTTGGCCTCCCTTTGCTCAATCCCGGCGCTCTCGGACAGGCGGGAGAGCAGCACGCGCACCACCGTTTCGTGGCCGTTCTGGCAGGCCAAGTGGAGCGGAACCCAGCCGGCGCTTTCTCTGGCGTCCGGGGCGGCGCCTTTGCCCAGGAGAAGACGCACGGTTTTGTCGTCGCCACTCTGCGCGGCAAAATGCAGAGGGGTCCAGCTGTCGTCGTCCGCCTGGGTGGCGGCGGCACCGTGATCCAGCAAGAGAGAGACGATGTCGTGGAACCTGGCGAAGACAGGTTACGTTCATAGCGAAGAGAGCGGGAATTTCCGCGTCTTTATTGGCTGTTTTACTGCAATTCGTCTCAGAAAACTCTTTCTCCTTGAGTGGTTTTCCATCTGATTGGTTGACAGAGCATAATCCCATAACTGTATGACAGCTCTTCCTATTAAGCACTGTGAAATGATGGCCAGAAAAGCCTTTGGGCAACCTTAAACCTGCAGGAATCACCTCACGATAATGTGACCCGCAGCCCATAAAATAAAAAAAAACGCCAAATTGTCATACTGACCTGTGCAGTACAGCTATAATAAGGGGTGTGTAACCTCTGGTCGTGGTACAGTTGACTTCAGCTCCCAGCGCCAGCACGTGCTCGACGCTCTCCAAGTCACCGCTGGCGACCGTGAAGTGGAGGAGGCTCCTTTTGCCCGAGAACTGTTTGAAGACATGCTCCCTTTTAATGGAGCGTCTGAAGCTCCCAAAGTCTTTCTGGGAGAGCAGAGAGAGAACTCCCTCCGTGTCCTGCTGGCTCTCTGCCAAATGAAAGCAAAGGAGGGTGCTTGATTGAGAGGTAAAAGGGAGTGATGCAGTCAGTCTGTAAAGAGTAAAAAAAAATACTAAAATGGGCCCCCCCCCCCCACACACACTTTCCACTCTAAAACTCAGGGTTTCCGATCGCAGCAGAGTTTTCGTGACGGTTATACAGACGCATCCGAGGGCATCACCATAGAGTGAAAAAACCTGTCTGAGCAGACGAGACCGGGGGGGGTTCAAAGTGTGAGCCGTGCCTCACACTCAGTGTGTGTGTGTGTGTGTGGGGGGGGGGCACCAGAGTGCTTCAGGGTAGGTGCAGCAAAATGGAGACGTATGAACATGCATGAGTTCATTCTCGGGTATCTTCTGATGTTTCGGTCATTCATTCATTCATTCTGCATATTCTGTTTGAGAAAAAACTGGTCTTTGCGTCAAACACTGAAAAGCTCCTTCATTGTTATCAAATGTGAATAATCCTTTTTCAAATCCTGCGATTAGTTTGCTAAGACCTGTAATCAACCCCTGCAACTCCCCAATATGAATGAAGAAACTGTGAATGTTCATTTAGTTCTCTCCTCCACCGACACTTAGCTTTACTTTTCAACTCCAGAGTTAACATTTAATCAGTGACGGACTGTATACAGCACTTTCTAAATGTCGGCCCTTCAGGCGTCACACTGTGCTGAACATGTTTTCCCATCATGCGCTACCCTTGAACTTACCGGAAGAAACGTCAATCGGCTCAGGAAGACTTTTCTGAAATTGAAACGAGAGGAAATAAAATGAAATTTCCCTCCTGCCGTATCGATTTCACAAGCGGTCGCGAAACACACATGTGTGTCCATGGATACGTGCGCAATTGTGTTGGACGGTTGAGTTCCTTCACAGTTAACGAACGCAGTTGTAATCATTGAGTGCATTGTGCTCCATCCTTGAAAACGGTTTTACAAGGGTGATGTTTCTCTGTGTGTGTGTGTGTGTGTGTGTGTGTGTGTGTGTGTGTGTGTGTGTGTGTGTGATCTTTTTGATGTCTTCACCATTTGTACATTTGCATTGTTGCTTTTAAGGTTGAATTCCGAAGAATATCCTGCTTTGTTTGGTTCTGACGCCGTGACAGAAGCTGTTGAACATATCTTAGCTACACTCACGAGAGACCACTGTGATTGGCAGTGACAGAGCAGGGATAATGTTATTTGGAGGCAACCAACGGATTATCTAAAACATCCATACGGAGCGAAATATATTACATTTTCCACCACAGTCTTTGCCGTAATGCCATAAATCTATCGTGCCTTTCAAAGCAGGACGCTTATATCATCTCCGACGGCGACGTGCAAGCAGAGTGGTATGCAGGACTAACTCTGGGTGGAAGGAAAGTCACCGGGGCGCAATCCGGTTTCTGTTCCACGACGCTGTCTCGGGGGCGGAGTGGTCCGGGGATCTGCAGGATGTCGCTCAGAGCCTCCGTCTTCCTCACGACGTCTGCAAACCAAACAGCAGTCAAGACGCCTCCAGAAAGCTCCTACTTAAACAAATGTATTCCCAGACATGCCACTCTGAACTCCAGTGGGATCTTGCTGATAATTGCGTCGCGGAGAATGGATGGCCGCGCATGCATTACAGATAAATTCTCCCACAGATGCAGCATTATTAGCGATGACTTTTGTGAACAACCCAGATGGAAGTAGCGGCTCTTTATGAATAAACATGACTCTGATTTGTATTCATTAACATGACTTCTTAGGCCACAAGTGCTTGTTTAAACAAAGCTGACCCACTTACTCTGGAGTAAACGAGTAATTCTTATTTGAATGTATGTGTTCCACTCGAGCAGTACGTGCACTTGAGTGTGTGGTCTTTGTTCATGCAATTAACCAGGAAGACAATTATGTAGGAATCCATAGCGCACAAACGTGACTCTCTGTTTCATTATCTGGTTCCAATGAATTCAAACAAAAGTGGGCAAAAAGCATGTGGATACATGTCAACATGATGCTGATAGAACTGCTTTTCAACATTTTTGACTTGAATACTAAAAAAAATACCCCACATTCTCATTAAAAGAAAGATACAACCAGATATCATTGCAAACACAATTAGCTGTCATTCCACAATAAAAGAAAAAATACTGTTTGTGTGACACTAAAATGACAAAATGTGCGAAATACAAATTACACAAATGACACATCTTTGTCTGCGAACACAGCGGAGCAATTGAGTACGCTCACATTCTGACTCAGACTGGCTGTTTTGGGGGGTTTTAATAATTTGCGGAATCATAGTGTCATCCAGTTATTCCAAATCGCTGGAGAGCCCTAATTAATTGATAATTCACATCATTTTGACGCGCACTAAGAGTCTGGTAATAACTTTGTTACAGACGTAGCAGCTTTTAATTCAATTCAATTCTTCTATTTCATCCTTTTTTTTTTTCTGCACCTGAGAAGTCGGGCCTCTTCCTGAGATCCTGCTCCCAGCACTGCTCCATGATGGCGATCATCTGCTCGCACTCCAGGGGCCTCTGGTCGGGAAGCATCATCTCGCAGGGCCGTTTTCCTTCCGACACCTGTAGGAGCACCTTGATCAGGGGGGACCCTGGATCCAAAAGACACAGACGGACAGGTGAGAGCCAAGCAGAGCGCAGCAGCAGGGCGCTGCCACGCATCGGAGCGAGCCGAGGGGCCAATCAGGCCGCGAGCTCGCTCAGATGTGTGTTCTTCTATCCTCCTACAAAACTGACGTTGAGAAACTGTAAAGTTAGGTTGCAATTTCCACTTTAATGAAACAACTGGGAAATCTGCAGAGATGGGCAAAAACAGCAGCATTTTTATGGTGTTAAAACTCTAAAGCTCAAGTCTTTTTTTGGACATAAATCCGTCAGATCGTGATGTGAAGCAATTTAAATTGCTCTGTTTTATTTAAGTACATAAAAAATGTTTAAATCAGCAAAAAAAGGGGGCAAACAAAATGAATGACAAACTCTCATACAGCTACTGAAAGAAACCCCATAAAACAATATAAAAACAGTGTGACTGCAAACAGAGAAGGGACTATAAATATGGTAATAGTCCAATCTCATTGTATGATGGACATTAAAATATTTCAAATAAAAGCACAAATGACGGCTGTTGATGTAGAATTATGTGAGTGGAGCGTAAAGTAGGTCAAAGACACTGAAAATACTTAAAATAGCTAAGATGTTTAAAAAACAACATCCAGCTGTTGGGAAATAAAGGAAGTCAACTGCAGCCACTGGTTTCTTGGGGGGTGGCAAAATGAATGTGCTGTGAGTTTCTTGCTGCTGGGGGGACAAAGTGACCTCCTCAACGAATGGTTCCCCCCTTGGCAGCCTTCATTTGTCTAACGTATATGAGCTGCCTGCAGCACAAGAACCTCCACAGCAGAAGGGGGGGGGGGGGGGGTTAGTTAATCACGCTGAGTGTTGCGTGACTCCTTGAAGAAGTCGCGCCCGTAAATCTGTTTGATATGGAGATGCGATGCGTTTTCAGATGTATCGTTTCCTACCTGCGTACGGTTTCTGCTGCGTCAAAATCTCCCATATCACGATGCCAAAGCTGTAGATCAAAGCAGAAGAAGCCACGTCAGTCCTAATGTTCTCATTTTAGCTTATTACACTTTTTTTTTTTCTTCCTGTGAAGCTTGTCGCTGTCTCCGTCGCACATAATAGGCGGAGAAAATAGGTTTGGGTTCATAAAGTAGAAGCACAACAGAAAATTAAAAAAAAAAGCGAGATATGTTTCAAAGGGCAAAGAGGGAGTGAGTCAGACCGGAGTAAAATATATAGAAAAAATGTCCCAGTGACTGTTGAAAGATTAAAAATACATACGGTGGAGAGCGAGGTTACGCCGCGTGAACTGCGGCTTGTGCACTGAATCAGAAAAAAAAAAAAGGAGGGATTCTGATAGTGCAATTGCAAAAGTGCCCTTGGCAAGTCACCTGTAAACATCAAAGCTGGTTCCTGGAGGACTGGAGCACAGAGTGAAGGTCTCTGGCGGTATGTAACTTATGTTCCCTCTCGCTGTCAGATGCTCGGTGAATGTCTCGCTCTTGCCCTCCTCCCACTGGATCAACCCAAAATCGGAGATCTGAGCAGGAAAAAAAAAAACACAAGAAACCGAGAGTTGCTCCGGAATGATCATAGGAGACTCGACACCGCTTGCAAAAAAAAAAAAAAAATGTCAAGGCGCCGCTGCGAGCTGCGAGCGTCGAGCGTCTCGCCGACCTTGACATGGAGATGATCATCGAGAAGGATGTTGGTCGTCTTGAGGTTGAGATGGAGTACGGGGGGTCTCATGCTGTGGAGGAAATTCATGCCCATGGCGGTCTCATGAATCATCTGAAACTTCTTCGGCCACATGAGAGTGTGACTGGTGAGGAGACTGTTCAGGGATCCGTTGGCCATGTACTCCATCACCACGGCGGACGCCTCGCTGCACAGTCCGTAGATGGACACCAGGTACTTGAATCTCAGCTTGGCAATGTCGGCCATCTCGTTCACGAGTCGACTGCAACGGGTGGAAACAACAGGTCAGGCAGCGTATGTTCAAAGGGATTTGAACCTGGAGACGGACCTCCTGCAAACAAAACCAGGCTGTGATTTGGGAATAATCCAGAATGACGATGTTTTGAAGAGCAACAACAACATTCGACCCAACTCCCGCATGGCTTCATCTACCCACAGTAGTTGAATGCAGGGTGCAACCAGAATCCTTTGCCAAGCGATTACTGCCAACATCTCTGTGCACTAATTGAATTCTATTCAATACTTTGATGAAGTATACTTTTACAATGTTACACAAATAAGAACTAAACTGTGGCACAATAGCAAGAGGAAAATAGGTTAGAGCTTAAACCAGCTGGAATGTCACTTTAAAAGCAAAATGCTCCAAAATAATCTCCAATAGAGCTTCTGCTGATGGATAAAAAAACCTCATTCTTTTATTGTGAAATCCCTAAAAGCAGTCTGACATCAACCACAACACTTTAATTGGGGTGAGGCTAAAAGCTGCTAAGCTTAACTCTGATTCTAAAATATGTATTTAATGTCAGAAAAAGTGTTTGTTCAGCCCGCTGTTTAACCAGAAAAAAGGATCTAGATCTACGGTGACCATAGAGGGTGTAGAGCTTCCTTATTCCTACCTTAAAACCACCTTCTGTTCTCAACATACAGGAAAAACATTATTAAACTATAAAATAGAAGGAGGGTTCGGTACAGCTGAATGAAATGTGTTGCGAGAAGTAAACGCCCACCTGTAAAAGGCCTTGTCAAAGCTTTTCAGGGCACATTTCTCCCGCCAGAGCTTGAGCTTGACCCGGTACACCTGACCAAATTTGCATTCTGACACCTTAATCCAGTCAGCATCGAAGTCGTCCTTCCCGAAGTCCCTGAACTGGCCAGGGGATTCCTCAAGGCAGTTCATGTGGACAGAGCTTCTCTCCCTAACACATGAAAGCCTTCCGCGCGCCTTCCCTCGCTAATCCCACACATAAACAGGCTTTATCCTCCGGATCAGCATCGATCAGCAGCGCCACAGGAACTCGCGGCTCACGCTGAGGAAAAGAAAGTTGTAAGACACGAACGTGCGTTGACCTCCATGGCAGCTGGGTGAGAAGTATGCGGAGTTACACACTGGTACTTCCTCTAAAAGGGAGGAGCCAGAACTTGTTTGTGCTGCAATGTTGCAAATCCGGTTTTTTGGCGTCTGAGGCTGCCGACTTAGGTTTCGGTCCTTCAAGTTTTTCTTTGACCTTTGATGGAAACATGGTTCAAATAGGTGATTTTGAAGATTTTAGGAGCGATATGTAGATTTGGCACCATCGCCGCATTCCGCCCAACGACACTTGGTATGATAAATAAGCCCATTGTGATTCGGGCCTGTATACAGTAAGTGAACTGCCTAATGACCCATCCACTTCTATCAAACTGCACTTTAACAAGTCACTTAACCCCCAACAGCTCCAGTAAACGGCTCAGTAGTCTGCAATTTAAAGTCGAGGGTAGGACCATTTACCTAACGCCGGGGATGAGGTGGACAGAGTGTGTGTGTGTGTGTGTGTGTGTGTGTGTGTGTGTGTGTGTGTGTGTGTGTGTGTGTGTGGTGTGTGTGTGTGTGTGTGTGTGTGTGTGTGTGTGTGTGTGTGTGTGTGTGTGTGTGTGTTTTGCTCCCGCCGAGCAATTCCAAACATCACGCGTGGAAAACAATAAATTGCATTCATTACCGACACCCTGAGTGTGAAATTTCTGATGAACACCTTCATCGTCACGGCAAAAACATTCGAAATCCATGACATCACTAAGGATTTAAAGCGCTGGTTTCACCTCGGCCGTTGGTAAAGATTGACATCCACCGTTGTGAGTTCACTCGCCAGCTAAAAAGGTCTGCTCTGCCCTTCAAAACATGTGTGCACAGGATCTCCGATGCTCGTGCTAACTTGAGACGAGGATGACAAATATGTTTTCCATGTATTGGTCCCCGGACTAATCGACCAGCAACTAATTTGCCATTGACTGGCCTTTAATGCAGTCTGACCAACTTCACATGTAAAGGTAACCCGCAACAACTTGACCTGCATGATTTTTTTCTTTAAACGCATTTACCATTAGCACTTCTCCTGATTCCCCTGTTTGACTCTGAAGGAAAAGAATGTCAGAAGGTATGTGAGATATGTCACAGGAGGTTTGCGCTCAGGTCCTGGTATGCAAAGGTATGCGTTCACTACATGTTAATAAACTGGTCATTCCTCTAAAGCTGCACCGCAGCGTGGTGAAGCTGAAGCCGGCATAACCTACAAAACCTCAACAAATAGGCTATTCGAAGGAAAGGAGCTTAAAACAGAGAGGTTTCTTCCTTATTGCAACCTATCCAAAATCACCGTACAAACATATGGTGTGATCAATCTTCATCAACTACCAACACGAGCGAATCGGTGTGCTTGTGCAGTTATTAATGTGAAATGTTTCAAGGCAGCCGGGTCAGGATTGATTGAATATTCCTGCAGCAGGTCCTTAATGTGTTTCTTGAAGGTTTGGGGCAGGGGGGGGGGGGGGGCAGTGACCTGTAGACCACCTGCTCTGATTGTAGGTGATATCAAAGCTCCCCAGCAGTGTGAATAACACGTAATAAACTCCCACTGTTAGTGCACATTGTCCTGTGAAGGACAGGGATCTATTGACTTCACGAGACAAGACTTTGAAAGAGGGTCAAATTAAGCAGTCTGAAGGAAATCTGTCCAAATCGGTTACGCTCATGATGACAGAAAGTTTTTTTTGTGCTTCATGTAACCCAGTAACATCCTGCTCACCCTTTCAGTGGAGCTAATGGGTGTCTAAAAAATTATTTCAAAATTTTATAAAACTTGACTCTACAGCCTGAAATAAACCTCTTTTACTTGTAATGTGAAGCTCCATGCATCTTAAGTAAAGTCATAGTTACCCATCCCATCCGCTAACTATGTTTCTTCATGTTTTCTTACTCTGTGGGACACTGAACTGCAGAGGATACAGACTGAAAAAAAAAAAAGCCTGAAAACACGCTTTCCCCTGCATCCTTATATCATTCACACAGAAATCCAATGAAGAAAACACTTAAGTTTTTACCAAAAGTTTGTAAACCAGTTCAAAAGTGGGGTGAACTCTTTGGAAGGAGTAGCAGGAGTCCACAGCACTGGAATGATCAAACCGCTCCGTCTTTAAACGAAATCATACAAACGTAATAAAAAAGGGTAAAACAAGGCCAAAAGAACTTAAATTAAACTGTATTCACACACCGGGTTAATTAACACGTGGCGATTTGTGTGCACGGAGTCATTGTCTTGCTCGCACGGCCACTGCAGCCTGGATGGGTGGATGAGAAATGGCCCCATTCTCCTCAGCTGTCTGTGCAATTAATTTAGCACTCTGCAAATGGATCAATGATTATTAAAGATGAACTGTAAATAAAGCTGCGAGCTGACTTCCAAGTGTCCTGCCCGCCGGCATTTGGATTCCAAAAGTGTGAATCCCCCCCTTCAGCTCCCAGTGTGCCCCAGCATTTACTGAAATCGCAGATTTTTCATCATCTTTTCTGCATCATTAAAGCGCGGTGTTCTTTGAGAAACGCGATTCGAATCTCCTCGCTTATTTGAAAGGATTACGGTGATAAGGAGCTCGACGAGGAATACGAGGAGCCAAAACCGCTCGCTGCCACCTTTCTCATTCTCTCCTCCTTTTTTTAGTTTTATGGGCTCGTCAGTTCTGTTGCATCACTGCTCAGCCCCCCACCCCCACCCCCCACCCCCCCCTTAACAGCTGAATTTATCATGGCATGTGGGGTCTCGTTGCAAAGCAAAGGAAAGTGATGAACCTACAAAAGTGCACTTGTAGTCACGCGTGTAAAAGCGATTCCTGTGGGCAGGTTTGACAGTCACATGAATATTTGGGTCATCTCCCATGGGCTTCTTCATTTTAGGCACATGGCACATTTAGATTCGATACGGCTCCTGCTGAGAGCGTGATGCAAATCTCACAACCGTGTGAAACACTCATCTTCACCGGGGGCTGTTTCCATTGGATGTCTCATGACAGAGCTCCGCCATAGTCATGACTCTGAAGTGATTTGCGTCTCTCAAATAGGTTTTGTATTTAAGGCCGGATTAGAAAATTGCATTACATCTGCTTCAATCAGATTTCCTCCTCCTGGCTCCTTTTTTTTTCTTCTTTTAAATCACTTCAGATTTGATTGTCCTTGCGAGCAGGAGGGATCCTGAAAGATTGTGAAATTGTGCAAAATGCACGATCCCAAAGATCCCTCGGTAACAGATATTACAGACATTAATGGTTGTATGGGTGTAAAGCGCTTGGCCCCCCCATGCTCTGAGGTATTGGCTGCCACCGGCTTTAAAATATTGAATATAAATAGACACTTTTAATGATAATTAATTAATCATTTGGCAGTGGGCAAAAAAGGTTGGCAGCCATGAAAAGTATTTGCTCAGATTATGAGGGGATGAGTCGTGACGTCGGGTTGGAGTGGGCGGTACCGCTTGGCTTTACAGCTTCGAGGGTTTGTGTTTGATACACTCCACGCGTCCGCGCAGACCTCCTTCACCGCTCGATCGCCGACTCCGAGCCGTTGCTCATCTTTCGCCTTTGACGCCACCGATTCGCCGAACGCGTACCTGCAGTTTGTCCAGAGGAACGGAGAGAAGCTGGTTAGGGTGATTGCGGAACACCCGGTGGTTTTTTGAGAGTACGAGCGTGATTGTCTGTCTCTCTGAGTTAGCCTTTTAATGGACTGCTGACCTCTGGGGTAAACCTCGCCTCCCAGCCAATGTCAGCGGGGTCACACTCCCCGCAACCTCGAACTTGGATAAAGTACGTGTGAAAGGTGGGCGGCGAATAGCGGGACACGTGAGGGAAAAGAGCAGAATTACAAACCAACAAGGCGCCACAAACCCACACGTTGTTTGATTTGATGCACCAAAGCAGGCCGCAGCTGCACATTAGCCACCTATCAATATGAATGTACTTTGCACCCTGTTTTCCTTCCTGTTTATTTTTCCTCATTGCTCAACACTCTTCAAATTCCTCCAGTTAAGTGTCAGCCGGTTGCAACAGAATGTTCCTCCAAACACTGTAACCCTCTTGGAATCCACGTGTGTGAGTGTGTTAATGGATGAATTTAACATTCACTGACAGCCATAGTTTCACGCTTCACTAGCCCGCACTATTATTTAGGACAGAGCCTTGGATTGATGTTCCAATGAAAAAACCCGGGCAGTCGTGATCAGATTCCCGATAGGCTACCTGAGGGGAGAAGTCTGTCTTCATTGACAGAGCCCGCGTCCTGCAGCCCAGCCAATCACATTAGCAGGCTCCACCACGCTGGGTTCAGGCTAAAGGTTCCTCCATTGCCTCTCATGTCCTCTGATAACTAGTGGTGAGCCTGATCCATATTCTGTGAGCATACAAACATAACCATGTAATGGTGAGGAGCACCGGGATGAAAGGCTCGTCTAATCTCTTTCTGCACGGAGGCAAACGCTCATGAGCACCATGTCTCAGGCCCCACCATTAATTGGCTCCCGTGTAGCTCTCAGGAGCACGGGACGGTTTTTAATCAAGCCCCTTATCGCATGCAGATAGCTCGCCGCTTGTGTTTAAGCAGAATTATAAACACTCAAGGTTCAGGAGAAAGTGGAGTGATATGGTGTAATAATGTGAGAGGGGGGCAGAGTGCGGCATTTACCTGGATCGGGAAAAAAACCCACACCTTGTAACACTTGATTAAATAGCTGCAATCTGCACAATCCAGGTGGAAATTGGTTGAAATGAAAGCCTGATTAAATAAATTACACAATTTTATTGACTTTCCTGAAGATTCCTTCGAACGAGGTTTGCTCCGGTGTTTGCGATGAAGTGGAGTGAGTGTGATTTGCGCGGAGCGAGTTCAAATAGAAACCTGTTTTGAGAACTGCACCACGTGCAGGTTTACGTCATTGGATCGATGTACCGTCTGTGCTCCATGTCGAAGCACACACAGGTGTTCACTGATTTATTTGGGAGTCCTGCTCCTTTAAATTTTTTACCCTTTCACTGAAATCCCATGGAGATCCCGAACCTTGACTTATGCTACCAAAAGATTTTAACCTCGAAATGGAAGCATTTGTATCGAGACCAGTAAAATCAAGTCAGGCTATTCCGGTTGAATTATCTTGACAAAATAAATACAAAATTAATGTTACAATTTTTATTATATTGTTTGAGGATTCAGGCACAAGCTTGGAACAAAAGACTTGTAGTAAACATGAGCTATGACGGTCCCACTTTTTCGGATTCGGTGGCAGTAATGAGTCACGTCACAGACTGTACATTCAGAATCATTTCTTTGGAACTCTCGGGACTGTTTCTGCTGTGCAGTGAAGGGCACAGAGTTCATTCCTCTCCCGTTGGTCACAAGATATCACAGTATGAAGCTCCAGGAACAAAAACTGAAACGTTGCTTGAATTTCTTTTGCATTCAAAAGAAGAAAAAAAAAAAAACCTTCACATGACTTCTTCCCTCAATGCCTGTCACGGTTGCTCAATGCCGGTGTCAAGCCAACAAATGCAAGCGTCGCATTAAACCGGTTTTAAAGAGGTATCAATTTTAAAGTTGGATACAGAGTGTATTGATTTCCTGCCGTCGGGAGAAAATAAAGGGATCAGAGCAGCGTTTCTATCAGGGCCTGCTGATTGTTTTCAGTGAGTGATAATAGAGCGCTTCATGGTTAAGTGTAAAATCTGACTGCAGCAGCTGTGTCACCTATGAGCCGAGCTGTGAATTGGATTGCTGCTCATTGTCTAGTCTGGCCTAGGCCGGCCGACACGACCGATCGCCTCTGCTCCGTGGATAATATGATCGACTGCCCCACTGTCTGTTGACTAATGTAATTGTCTGCGGTTATTTCAGCGATCGGGGTAATTGGCGGAGGTTCCTCCGTGGTCACGGCACGACCAGGTCACCCCCCGGGCGCGCGCGGCCGCAGCAGGCCGGCGGCGGGGCCGCCGAGGGGCGCGGCCAGACGGCCCGGCGACGGTAGGCCAGCCACGCCAGCAGCAGCATCGCAGTGACCAGGGAGGAGCTGACCACCAGGGTGACCAGGACGAGGACCAGATCCAGCTCTGGTGGGTCTGACAGTCAAGCAGAGAAACAAAAACACAACAGTGGAATCAACTGGCACAGTTATCCACGAGAGAAATACACACTTCACAGAACTGAATGTTGAGTGCAGGACATTTAATCTCGCACTCTCACTCTCACTCTCTCTCTCTCTCTCTCTCTGTCTCTCTGTCTCTCTCGGTCTCTCTCTGTCTCTCTCTCGGTCTCTCTCTCGGTCTCTCTCTGTCTCTCTGTCTCTGTCTCTCTCTCTGTCTGTCTGTCTGTCTGTCTGTCTGTCTGTCTGTCTGTCTGTCTCTCTCTCTCTCTCTCTCTCTCT
>JASSRZ010000016.1:4577418-4596810 GCA_032164315.1 Malacoctenus gilli
ACACACACACACACACACACACACACACACACACACACACACACACACACACACACACACACACACACACGTATCAATTGGAAAATGTTTGAAGGCTTTAGAAATGCTTCTGGCAAAGTTTTCAGTGTTTTGCATTATTTAATTGGGATGACTGAAAAATAAAAGGCCTCTGTGAACGAATGAAAAAAGGTCAAGGCGAGTCCGAAGTTTCTCACAACAAAGCATGTCTCAAGCAAGGAAAATCCACAACTCCAGTTTAGCAAAAAAAAACCCTGCAAAAGAGACGGGCTTTTACAAAGGTGAGGAGGTGTCAAGTGCATCACACACCACAGCTCACACATACCCCCCCCAAACACAAAAATGTCTGAGTCATACAGGACAATTCAATTTAGTGGTGGAACCGCATTGATTGTTTTGTCTCTGGAGGGTCTCACTCATCCTTATCAACAGCAGTAAAAGGCAGATGGATTTGCTGTGTTTTCTGTATCAACATTGCACAATCCATTTACCTCTGACACATGGCTGAAAACAATCTTTAAGTACGACGAGCATTATAATATTTTTTTGAAAGGAAGTTTGAATTTCCTATGCATTCAGAGAAGCGATTAACCAGCAGGCATTTCAAATCAATGTGCACCGCTCGTGTATAAATTTTTAAAGCGAAAACATCAATAAAAGCGCATCACCTGCTCAGCTGAGCTTCTGCGATGAAGAGAAACCTCTGTAGGATATAACACATTTTTTGAGTAACTGTCTTTGAGCTCCAGACAAGGAAAATTGATCTCCCTATTTCACTGCTTGACACCTCGACTTATTTCCTGCTGTGTTTCAGAAGGCCGGGTTGTCCTTTCATGTCTACTCTCATGAGGCGCCAGAGAGGAAAACAGGTTGAGAGCGGCCTTTGCCTTCAAGTGACATTAACACTTGGATAGCACATGTTGATTTATTAAAGATGCCACACTTTCCATTTCTCCCGGGACCACTCTTCGTCTGGGTGGATTTTGAAGTGCTTTTAATATAAATGTATGTGATGTATGGAAGGATAATAGAGTGTCATGTGGGTCATTCCCACTATACGACAGATTATCTGAGAAAATATATGCCTTCATGACACAAGTAATAATACTGGAGCCAAGGAAAAACACACTCCACTTAATTTTGTTTGACTTTTCATCATTTCTACCTTTTTTCCATGGTGAGGTTCTCCAGTATCCTGCCTGCAGTGTTCTCCTGATGCTGCTCAGACATGGCGATGCACGTCAAAAGATTCTTCACTAACCTGAGAAAGCCCAACGAGAGACACATTATAAAGACAGAAAAGGACAATACTTTAAAGCTACAGAGAAGAGAGAGTACAATTATCCCAGATAATAACGGCGTCCACCTTTGCAAAAAGCAAGACGTTGGTTTCGAAATTTAGCAATGATTATATCTCTTATTCTTTTTCTATTTACTGGAGATCTTATCAGCAACAAATAACAGAGATTTAAAAGTTTTTTCTGCCACCCTGTGTAATTCCAACAATAATATACACTTTTACCGGAAATAACACAGAAGGTGACCGGACTGACACCGAAACACCTCCGTTCTCACAGCCAGTTTTATTATGGCTGGTTAAAAAGAAACATTACCTTCGATGTCTTCAATGCAATTTCCTGTTTCTGCATTCAATTTAGTGGCAAGGAAAGGCATCATACTGCTGATATATTGCTGTTTTTTTTTTGGCTGGCAATAGCTCTGACTACATGAGGGAACATCTCACATGTCCAAATTCAGGTTGTCAGTGGCCAAACATCTGCCGCGTTGTGTCCGAGAAAACAGAGACAGTAATGCCAGACATTCATTGCCGACTGCAATGTGCTCCGATGTGACCAAGTGCACAATGGACTCGCAGGCAACCGGACATGTCATCAACAATCTCTGGTTCTCATCTGAAGGTGAAAACAAAACAGCAACAAAAAATAAACTGCTCTTACATGCATCATGAGATACTTTATGCCCTTACCCTAACTGTAACCCTAACACTAATCCTAACCCTAATTGTCAATTGTAAAAGAGATTTTGGCCTATAGCTTCTGAACCAAAGGTCTGAGACACTTAAAAACTAGTCAGTCATGGTCCCATGTCATGATCCATTTCTCTACGACATTCCCTTCCAGAGTTACAGAAAAATTAACCCGAACCCTAACCCTAACCTTAACTCCAACCCTACAACCCTAACTCTAACTTTAACCTGAATTTTCAATTGTAAAAGACATTTTGGCCCATAACTTCTGAACCAAAGGTCCGAGACACTTAAAAACGAGTTTACACCCTAACTGTCAGCCTAACCCTAACCCTACAACCTAACCCTAACCCTAACTGTAACCCTAACCCTAGCAAATCAGCAAATAATATTAAAACATTAAACAGCTGATCAAATTAACATGATGTAGCTACAGTTTTTCGACAAAACATCTGTTGTTCCAACTTTTGGTTTGTTTCTTCAGGCAAAAGATTCTTTTCTGTGAAGATTCTGTCAAAGCTACTGGGAAAAAGATTATAATTTGTGTTCTCAGTTAGATGAAAGTGATGCACAACAAAGTGCAACTTAATTATATACCGTACATACCATTCTCACAGCAAACAATCCTCCATAATTTAAGAACAGACACACACATTTCCTGGCTGTGTGGGTCGTTTCTTTTCTGCAGCAAGCAACTGAGAGGAAAAGCACACAGTTGGCATTCACATGAGAGCATGTCAAAAGATGCACGGTACAGTGAAGAATACAAAAGGAAAGGAACTTAAATTACATCAATGGCTCTATAACGATCATTAACCCCTGTGATTGTTTTATTGGTGAATATTGTTTGAAAAAAGACAAACAATAAAACATCAGCTCACATCAGAAGGACTGACAAGGGAGAAAGTCACTCAAGTGAGTTTTAGGTACCAGGCTGTTTTCAGTCTCTGGTGTGTTCATCTCTTCTACTTTTGGGTATGAGCACAAACAACAAAAGGCGGAGGGAGAGAGAGGGGTGGGGGGCGGGGGGGTGTTGACGAATGATCTATCTTGTTTGGGCCATCATTGTTTCTGTGTGCCCCTGTCTCAGTGTCCATCTGTCAAACCTCCACAGAGGGCTGACTGCTACCACTCCCTTTGGTCTGCTTACCTCCTCACCGTGTCATTGCTGCTGATGATAGTGAAGCCATTGTGCAGCCTGAATAGAGTTTGGCCCGTACCTGTTAAAAGGGAACAGTAGATAGTGTAAGAAGACAGAAAACTATATATCATCGCCTGGTTGCCTCCAGGTTTTACAGAAATACAACACCTTTCACTTTCACTTGAGCCTGCCTTTTCGCTTGTTTATGGTCAAGGACAGCTGAGGAAAAAAAACAAATATGGTGAGAGGCTATGGCACCGTGAGGTTTGGGTTTTTTTTTCCTCCGATAATGAGACAGAAAACCCTAAAGTAGAGCAGTGAGGGAGTACTTTTAGGAAAGAAAGCTCGTAATGTCAACCCTGTTGAGATCCTTTCAGTTCTGAGTTATGTAAGTTTTGCCCTTTTCTGTTGAATGGCACTGTGAAACAGGCTTTAGATTATTTGACATGACACTTTCCTTCATTCAAATGAAGAAAAAACAGGGACAGGCGGGAAATGTTTGCCGTTCTGCAAAGGACAGTCACGGCAAGACGATGCAGTATTAATAGCTGGACATTCCAGTCTTATAAATCCATGTATTGCATGGTATTTTTCAATGTCTAAAAAGTGTCAATTCCTTATTTATCTCCAAATGAAGATAGGAGAAATGTACATAAATATACTTGTTCCTAACACAAATTACAACACACAATGATAAATAATCACCAACAGTTCGTCTGACCAAAAACACTGTTAACTTCTTCAAAGCTTTTCAATCAGCCCGTAAATCAGAAGAATAAATGTTTTCATTACAACTTGTATTCTGACCAAATGACAGGGATTGACCCCAGAAATGTCATGTCCACAGACTTCCTGCAACAAACGGCCTTAATTCACAAAAGAAATCATACACAATAAGTCACCATGCATTGTGCAGCATGCATTCTACTCAGCACATTATATTGTGGTGGAAAGCAGATCCCGCCATTTGCATCACAGCAGTATGTGTTCTGTTTCCATCCTTTGTTTTTCTGTTGAAAATGCCAACGTGAGCACCGAGAGAAGCAGGTCTCACAAGAAAGCCATATTGTCCCGCCCCCCCCCCCCCCCCAACTTGGACCACACTACAAATCTGAATGCTGCCACATTCAGACGGGGTCGGATGAATGTGTGCAGGTGCGATTACCGGCTACTATTTATGTTCCATTAAGCTCAAGGCAGTTTCAGGAGGGCTCACCTGTTCAGACAAAAGCGGCCACTATCTTTTCATACGACGTTGCACACAAAACCCTGGACTCACATTAAAGGTCTCAATCCTCATTTCCTAATATAACCACATCACTTTGCTGTTGGAACAGCTGACATTGCTGGCGGAGAAAAACCGACTCAGCAGTTCAGCCACCAAATAACATCATCAGTTATACGCCTGGGGAATGTGTGACTCTGCTAACCAAGATTATCAGAAACAGGCCACAAATCAGATCACGCTTTACCAGTGGGTTTCAAAGAAGTCGGTTTCTCACTAATCTGATCCGTAAAAAATATGTGTATTGCAATGTTGTGCTACCAAATCCTTTCACAGTGTTGCGGTATGCAAGCAGCACCTATCCTCTATACTGTCGCCTTATTGTCCATATCGGACATTTGCTCACTGTGACAGGCAAATGGAGCATGAAGAGAAATCAGTGATGGACGGTGTAAGGTCTCCCCTCCCTTCCCATACCACCGAAGATGACAAGAGGCAATTCGTTTTCGCTGCCCTGCTTCACCTGCCATGCCCTATGATATTTACTGTGAGTACTTAAGTACTGTCATAACTCTGTCACCTTTGAGCCTTTTTAACCCCGCAGGGCTCAAAAAGCTTATAGTTCTCATTTTAGCCTCAGAATAGGCACGCCACCGAAGTCGGCCAGCAGACGAAACATGCATATGGAAGTGAGTGAATGCAGAATTGTGTAAAGCGTGTGCAAAGAAAGCCCACTCACAGCCAGTAAGCGCTTGTGACAGGATCTCCATTCCTCCGCAGTAATAGAGGGTCAAGTGGCCGGGTTTTGACAGCTTCTCCAGAAGCTGGGGCACTGCTACAGCCTCCTCAGCTCCCTTGTCAAACTCCTGCTTTGCATTCCTCTCCTGGTTCTCCTTTTCCTCCGCGACATCTACCTGGGTCAGGTATTCTTTAAAGGAAAACAAAAGAGATACATTTTGGAGGAGGAATCAAGTCGCTATCCCGGAACACCACCTCATCCGAATGTACTCGGAAGTTTCACGGGAACAGAAAGTGGAAACAGTGTGCGCGGCCTTCATGGTCGTCACACAGTAAAGAAGTTAGACTCCGATGAAGCATTACTTTCAAATATAGCATGGGATATTCTGAAGCATGTGGGCTAATGAAGCAGATGAAGATATAAACAAAACATTAGGGTCCCAAACAAAGTTCTACTTAAGTTCTGCATGAGAGCTCAAGCTGAACAGCAGCAGACTTCACTTCATGACAATAAGCAAGAAGCTTTAGTAAACTCTTATAATTGCCGGCCTGAAGTTGGAAGGACTACAGCATTTGAATGAAATGAATGGCAATAATGAGCCTCTTCTCAACTTTCAACAACTTATACCCTAACTTTAACATCAATCACAAAATGCATAAGAATGGTGCAGCTTCCACAGCTCGTTTTATTTCAAGGAATACCAACAATACCGACTCCAAATTTATTGAATATATGTTTACCAAAACAGCTTAGGACTTGTGTGCAATAATTAGCCTGTACCTTTCACCATCGTCTCTCTTTTAGGCTCAATTTCCAGAATCTTTTTCAGAGACTTTCTTGCCTGAGGAAGAAAATAAAACCCCTTTGTTACATATTTACTGAACTGTGTCATTGGTCTTAAATCAACGGTTGAAATAAGGACAACAGCATGCCAGCACAATTAATCCATGTAGAACTGTGATGTACATTGCAAAGACATCTATAGTATGTAACAGCTTGTTTCTCAAACCTGCTTTCTATTCTGACCAGTCATGATGTGCCCATATCGCTGCTATGGTTTTATAAAATGTCAAGTGTAGCCATGAGAAATGCAACATGTAAAAAAAGAAAGAAAGAAATAGGTGTGATTACATGTAATGAGCTGTAATTATACTCACCTCATTATATTCCTGCAGTCCCAGATACGCTTTGGCCATGTGTAGATAAGCCTTTATGCACTTCTCATTACACTGATAGAGAGAAAATTATCTTGGGAGTGTATTACTAAAGCGCTTCATCAGCAGCACATCTACATAATGTTGATTTAATGTTTCTGGGATGATAACACAAATACACAAAAAATGCTGGGACTTAACAGAGCAGTCACACTGAGGTTTAATGCGTTACACTGAAATAATAGGTGAAAATCTTGATTTGCTGGCTCAGATACATCTAACTTGCCTGTGGAAGATAGACATTCAAACCTCTCACAAGGGCTCACAGAATTTGACAATTTCGCCATTAGGCTCTTTAAACTGCTGAGTTCTTGGATCCTCAGAGTATCATGCCTCACAAAAAACCAATAAAGGCACTGATGGAGCTCCTTTCCCAATCAGATGTTACCTTCAGGGCCCATTCACAGTCACTGATCGCCTCCTTGTACCGTCCCAGTTTGATGTAGGCCTAGACAGATTCAAACACTTGATTACAAAGGGAATGAAAACTGCCACCCAAAAAAACAAATATGTCTGCCAAAAAAGAAAGAAAGTAATCTGATTATTATTGGGAAATTGTTTGCTTAGTAAACACAGAGCAACCATTGAGGAAATCGGGCCTGTTGAAGGGAGCATATTGATTTTACAATTAGGTAGCAGCAAACGACCATAATCATACTACAATTACAATCCACTGAGACTGGCTCCACAGAGAACTCAGCCACTTTATGTCACAATGGAAAAAAAACACCATAGCACCTCTGGCTCGATTTCTTCGGAGAATCAATGAAATATTTGTCTTTAAATCTCATGGAGGTCAACGCAACAACATGCAAAGATAAAATATTGGGAAAGGCAGCATAACAAATAATAAAGACATTTTACTTGTGCTCTGTTGGTATACAGGGGCTGCATATCTCTTAGTTCTGCAAGGCCATCACTGTAATGCTTCACAGCCGTTTCGAAGTCCTCTCGCGCATAAGCTTCGTTCCCCTTGTCTTTCAGCGCTGCAGTGAGGTAAACAGTGGAGCATTAAAATCAAGGACGTTTTGAAAGCACAGCAGTCAAGGAGAGGAAAAAAGGCGCCCTGGCATTGCATACCGGTTGCTTTTTTTGCTTTCACACTTCTTTTTAATCTCCTGTCTTCAGCATCTTGCTCCATAATCTTCATGAAGTACCCTGATCAGATAAAAACAAAAAACCCAGCATAAAACAATGCTCTTCATCATTAACAGGGCAGAAAAGAAGGGTTAGTATAGCTGATATTCGGAGGAGCTTCACACGGCAGTGTGGGCTCAGAAAGTTTTCAGAGAGCACTGTGTATTAAGGAAGTTACAAACTGCCAGCAGAGACACTTCAAAAAACTAAATCCAATTATCAAATGTGTGAATATAGGAACTCACAGAACAGTAATTTAGAAATTTGTTGAGTTTTTGAACGGGACATTGGAGACTGCAGGGATCCACGCAGAATGTAAAAAGTGTTTTTTTCAAGCAAGAGTGGCTACACTGTTGCTCATGACTAATTCCACTTGAGGAATCCTCCTCAAACCGAAGCACAAAAGTACTTTCTTTTTCTTTTAGGGATTCAGTGTGTGGTGTTCGTTGGAATGTTTGCACATTCACACACTGAGGAACAAAAGATTTGTGGTTCTGCGGCTCCACTGCAATCGACAGAGGCTTGAAAAGTCCTCTGGATTTCATCAGAAGTTGTGTTTCACAGTCAAAGTAAGATACCACAATTACAATTACTTTTCAACACACTTGTGACAATATCAGCATCTATCGAATGTTTGCAGAATGGCGACCAGTTGACTGCAGCGTCAAACTGCTCAGTACAAAAGCAACGCTCTGCAGGTCGGGTCACTGAAGCAAATACTGGCCACACTTGTCTCTGTGGTGTGTCTGTTTAAGGGTTTATGATGCATGACATTATGCCAGAGAGAACCTGTCTCAGTCAGACATGACTGAGCACCGACTATGGACACAAACTGCAGACCACAGTCCATCTCTGAGGAGTGTTAAGGCTAAAAACCTTAAGTGTCTAGAGACAAGCACTGGCAGCAACTCACCCCTGGAGTGCATGCCATCAATTTGTCTCTTTATACCCACCCTATCCAAGTTAAGGTTCGGTGGAATTGGAACCTACTCCACCTGCCGTTAGGCTAAAAACAGGATCCGTCCAGGCTCCGTCTCCCACCCATCACTGAGATAACACACGTTCACAAACAGCCCCACCAGTGCACAATTTGGTCTCAACTTAGCCTAATCTGTCTGTCGTCCCTGAATAGCGAGAGTTGCTACAGTCCCTTGATAACCTAAAAAAAAATCACAAGGAAAAACCTGCAAGCTCCTCGGATATAGTATTTATTTTCTTGCTGTGAAGCAGCAGTTTTCGAAAAAACTATGTTATCTGCTGTTACTCTTCTCAGGCGGAGGTGGTTAAAGCTGCAGGAAACATTCAGATCTGAGTGGCAGGACTTTCAAAACGTAGTCACCAAAAAGAAAAAATGAGGCCAAACCTGAAGTCTGCCAAATCCTGCAGAAGCTCACAATGATTTTCCCTCACATGACACTATTCACTAATGGTATTTGGATGGGTGTAGTACATTTCACAACAAACATGATACTTCCCTGACAAGCTACTTTAGGGCTGAACTAAATGTTAATGAAGTCGTGGTGAGTACGAGAGACTTCCAGGTTTTTAATCCCTCTCTGTATGAGGTGCTGCACACTGATGAAAAGTGACCTTCTATTCGCATGGCATGTTGGAGCGCATGTATCTCTGTGTGTGGCGCCTTGGTAAACAAACAGTCCATATTGCAAAGCTCCACTACTAAGAAGCCTTGAGGCAAAAACACCAAAGAAAAAAAAAACATTCCTGAGGTCAAGTCATTCATATCCTCTAATCCAGGGGCTTTCAAAGTGTGGGAGGAGGAGACCACCCCCCCCTGTGAACATAACAGCAAGTGCCCCGCATCCACACATATGAATTAATAATTATATATTTCTGATGAGTATGTTTGTTTCACAAACACATTTCTTAACATTTGAAAATTGTACATATGTTTTCAAAGCTTTTTTTCCCCCTTTTTTTGACAACCCGGCTTTTATTCACAGCAGCTTATAACGCAAAATATGCCTTTGAATATGGTAGTAAAGTGCATTTCATTGGTTGGACAAGCCTTTCTCCGGAGTGTACAAATTAGAATAGATTTAATAATACTTCTGAAATGAATAATCACCAGTGCATTTATTACAATGTTGCTCACCTGGACTTTCGGTCTGCTGGTGCTGGGGGAGGGGAAGGACAAAAAAAATATGTTAGTGTTTATGAAGTTGTCCCTTTTGATTACTACCTTGTTGTTCTTACAGAGCAGGTTGAAGGGGCACAGACTAAGCAACAAGAAGCTGTTGATAGTGTGTGAGCGCTTGAGGGGGAGAAACAGCGAGTGGGGGGGGGGGGAGAGAGAGACTGACACAAGAAGACACACAAAGACTGAGAGGGACTGAAAGAGACAAAGAGCACAGAGCAGCAGCAGTGCATCTGGGTGGTGCTGACTTTGTTGACAGTACATGCCTGCACCAAGGAGGGTTGGCATTGCGGGTTGGTGTTGATTGTAGTCTTGTTGACTTCTGTTCTGCCGGGTGCTCCTGAGGTGGCGATGTGGCAGTCGGCGTCTGCCATTGCTTTCTCCTGGATATCTGTATCAGGCGACTGCAGGTGTGCTATGATTTGACCTGAGGAGAATATGGGACTTTGGTCTCGTCGAACTGAAAACAAGCAATATTATGCCCACTGATATGTCGACACCTCATTAAAGTCTTTCGAGAGCACTATTGCTGTAGGGGACAAACACCTGTGGATCATTCTTCCATCCAGTCAGCCGTTGCAGATTAAATCATGTCATCTGATTCATCTTGGCCAAAAGGGAGGGATTGGTGAATCGTAGCAAACAACAGGTTTCATCGTGTTAAATTTATTTCTTCTTTTACCCGAGTTATCGGTCTTGTATCTTAAAAAAAAAGAGTATTGTCCATTATGAGAGGTTATTTTAGGTTAGCTACAAAAACAGCTCATAAGCGCCATTGTGTATGAGCTGAACTTCAAAGATGTTTCTTTATTCCTCCCAAATGTTGTTCGCAAACTTATCGAGATCTGTGTAGGTGAACACTTCTCCTTTGTCGCGATAATCCATTGGCCTCACAGGTGCGGCATATCAAGATGCTGATTAGAGAGCATGGTTATTGCACAGGTGCGCCTCAGGCTGGCCACAATTAAAGGCCACGCTGAAATGTGCAGTTTGATCAGCACAATGCCACACACGTCAGGTTTTGAAGGACGCCTGCTATTGGCGTGCTGACTGTAGGGATATCCAAACGTAGCGTAACCCCAAATGCTCTTTTATTCATGACGCACTGGAAAGATAGGTTTGCTGTGATGAGTAATTTCACGAGTTATAATTCGCTAATGAACATAGCTTTACTCTTGTCTTATCACCGTGGCAACAGGGTTAGCTGTCAGCACAGCGCATTAGTAATGTGAAAATCCATACAAAAACATCAATACTCCTCAATACCAAATGTGTGTGTTTTAGGGTCAGTTCTCACATTAAAAGATCAATGTTGACACCACATAATGTTCTTTTCGATGAATGATTCCATCCAACCACGTTTAAACAGGAACTACTTTTTCTTCCTGTGTTTTAAACCTGGCTGAAGAAATATGGCCGCACCTTTGTTTTTATTTTTTCTTGTTATCGAATTGAAAAATGTTTTACCTGATAAGTGGGAATTTATATGCAGTAGAGTATTTTTCCTGAAAGAATATGTGGCTAATCTTTAGGCTTTATGACTGAGTCCAATCATCAGGTGAACTGTTCGACAAGCAGAGGCGGCACAACTCTTGTCGACAATTATGTTTCCACTAATTTGTGCCACTCGCTGCTTTTCTTGAGAGGTGCAGAAAAAATACTCACTAATTTTGTCGACACTCTCCAAAAAGCTGTCGAAGTCTTCAAGTTTTTCCATCTCGTTTTTTTCCCCCAGTTTTCCAGGTCGTTTATGCTTAGCGAGTTTTTGTCTGTCCCTCACAAGACTCAGCGTGACGTTACCATAGTAATGTGGCCTTCAGGGACCCCCGTAAACTATAAAACTGAGCTGAATAGAATCAGAATTTGTCAGACTTGCGATAACAGAAGGCAACCGTCCAATTAGAGAAGTTTGTTTTTGAAAGCCTCGGTTAAAGACTTTTCTTCTCCGTGATCTTTTTGTTTTGTGAATGAGCTATGAGCATTGCCTCTTTTCACGCCTACCACCTGAGAGTTTGGCATCAAATTGTTTTATTCGTGAGTGTTTTTAGTGTGTGTTGCAAAATGCAAGTGAATGCAACACTTCCCCTGAACCATGTCTGTTTCTTTTTTAGATCGAAACTGTATTTTCTTAGATCAATTAATTGTTAATTAGTATATGGCTAGCTTTTGTAAATATTTAATGATTGTCAGTGCCACATGGTGAATTATCTTCCGTTCCCTTAGTGGTTATCCGGTGGAACCACGGATGGCTGCGAGCTGAGTGCCTGTAGATAGAGGATATCTCCTCTCCTCTTCAGTGAACCTGTTTTTAGAACATGACAGACTCAGGCCTCCTTTGACTTCAGCAATAGATCTACACTGCCTCCCAGTGGTTACACGTTGCCTTAATGTCGTCTCAAATGAGCGATAGTGTTTAACATTTATTGTCAATTTACATTAGAAAGGAGGTGAGAGGTGGCGTATTATTATATAATGGGATGTTGAAAAACTGTCTCATTAGGCCACAATTAGAGTGGGTACTGTGAGGTCTGCTTTTATATATTTATATTAAAGTCATATATTTTCAATCAAACATTTTGTTGGATAACTTTCTTGTTTTTCTTGCCAATAAAAAAACCATGGTGCTTGTATTTACTACAGTTCTTTATGGGTTAAACTACAAATAACCAAAAAGAAAAAGAGAGAGAGAAAACAAAACAAAGGTAACAACAGGAATTAGTTTGCCAAGATTATGTTCACAATGCTCTGACCGTGACTTCAACTTACTCGACCTATGTACAAACAGTTGTCCATGCAACATAAGGCCCAAAGAGGCCATTGCATTTTAGAATTGCAACAGGACAGATCGAGATGACGAAATGAATGCAATCTTGTTGCGAATATTCAAACAGTTCATTTCTATTCTTCTTCCAAAGTCAGACACTGACAAATGTTTAATAGCTCTGTTGTTGGGCTGCAGACTGACATCCTCATTCCTTCTGAGAGCTGTAACCGGACAAGCTGCAGTTTTCCAGTCAAATGTCACCCATTTAAAAGGTTTCCTTGGGGAGTCTTTGGAATGCCAAAATCTTCCCTCGACTGTGTCTACAACTCTGGGCCATTGACTTCAAAGACCCAACTCCCTCTCTGCTTTGAAAGTCTCCCTCCATTTTTGAGAAAGGATAACAACAAAATTCCAAATGGATAGTTTCAACTTCCTTCGACTATTTTGGATGGGGAAAAGAGCAAAACAAAACAACAACCCCAACAACAACCCAATGGTGCTCACATGCAACCCAAAACTGAATGCAGTCTGCTTTGAAGGAACGCAAGTGTTCTCTTCAAACCACCACCAAACTCCCCCACCCCCACCCCCCACCCCCGATTTCATGAAGTGTCCGGGAAGGGCCATAAGCTTTGACTTCTTGCAGATCCCAGTGACAAACAACCACGGACAGTGAGGGCCTTTATTTTCAGCCGCACAAAGCCACACTGTACAGGGCGGCCAAGCGTTCAAGGCGTTCAGTTTGATCTGATCGCTGCTCGAGCCACAGTCACATCATTGCGCCCGTCAAGCGAACGCCTGCTAAGAAGTCCGTGTAAAAAGTGTTCAGCTCACATCTCACACATTCCATAGTGACAGGCTCTTAAAGGCCTGAAATAGTAAGCGTGACAGTTTTACAGAAACGCTGACTCGAACCCCGGGCGGGGATCACAGTCAGACAATGTTGCTTTAAATATTTTTTTGATGGCATTTCATGCTTCTGATCAAACATAAAGAAAAACATGATCCTTTGCAGATCAGACATTTACGGCTGTTCTAACTGAGTTTATTTTAACTTGTGATCTGCCTGTCAGGATAATTACCCGACACTCAGGAGCTTCATTCTACACGTCAGCTGTGGCGGAATAATAAAAGCTGCAATGCCGCAGTGTGACCGCGTCCGACTGAGACAGAGTGTATGATGTGCAAGGCTATTTCTGAGACAGTTAACAGACGGGGGGCTTTTGTGTGGCCAGACTCCAGCTGCTGTGGATGCCACAGTGTCGAGAGGACAACAGATACTGACAGCACAGTCCCTGCCATTGATTAAAAAGTGCTCCACTTTATCTGCCTGCGCACGATAAATCTGCTCGGGGCTCCGCGGGCTTCTTCTGAGGTTATCTCTGATGATGAACCCCACTTTGAAACTGCACAGCATGCTAAAAAAAATAATTTGTTTGCAGCCAAGTTAAAGTAACTGTCGGAGAACTTTTCACACAGGTGCCGCTGGGCTGTTTAAAGAGATCTTTTGATGAAATGACAAAAAAAAGTCTCACTTTATCTTGACAGCCGATGTGAAACAGCAATGCATAATTGAATCATCCTCCATAAGAGCTTCTTTAGGCAGATTATGATAAATGAAAGGAACAGAGAGGGATTTTTTTTAATTACTATTTTATCGTGTCCCATATTTGTACTTTGGCCTCATGTTATTTAAGGACCTGGGTTCGAAACCCAGTCAGGCCCTTTCTCACTAAGTTTGCATGTTCTCACTATCAGTGTGTTTTATCCAGATACAATGGTTTTCTCCCACTGTCCAAAAACATTCACAAGTTCAATTGGTGACTGTGGATTGTAAAAAAAGCAAAGGTGTGCTGGTTTGTCTACCTGTCTGGAGTGTAGCCGCCCTGCCTTCACGCGATGTTTGCCAGAATCGGGTTCAGCACCGAGCATTTCACTTTAAGTCATGACCATATTCTCGGTTTGAATTTGTATACTCTTTAAACAAGTGCACACCAAAAAATAATGCTTGGTGCAATTGGTTTAAGGAGTCACGGTAGAACAAACTTGGTCCAAACTGAACTTGTGAAATCATGAGAAACAAACCATTTCTTTATATGAGTGTTTGTGTGCAAAGTTACTTCTGATTGCATTGCAATTGTCTCGAAAGATGGGAACTCTGTTTCTGCTCCACTGCAACTTTTTGTTCCTTAACAACCAAAATAAATGATATGAGGATCTTTTTTTCTTTTCATTCAATCATATTCCCGTCATGGAGCTCACAATTTAAAGTGAAACACATGCAGACAGCTTTCTGTTAAAGAGGAAATACATGGGAGCTTATACAACTTTCGAAATCAAAGACACAAGCAATATTCAAATGCAAGTTGTACAAATTTAGAAAAGAGCAACTGGAAGTTCACAGCGGATTCCTTGAAATTCATCAAAAATCATTTGGTCAAGCAAATTTAAAATAGCTTTGTAGCTGCATGAAAATGAAAAGAATGAGGACGTATCGTGGGGTTTCCAAGGAGGCATGATGAATTTACGGGACAGACGATGATCCCGTTGAAGTCAAGAACTATCATGAACAACGAAGACATCTATTGGATGTCGGTCACATTGCCGTTTGTACATTCGAATGTTGTTGCTGAAACTCGTGGAACTTGTGACATTCTAACAAACTGAGTCAAGTTGAAAAGATCAAGTCAATTTATTGGAACTGAGTGGATTTCAATTTGTTGGGAAAACTCGGGGTTGGAGGCAACAATTTGTGCCGTCACCCCCAAACGGCCGGTTCCTGTAGTACTGCTGGGTTCCGGTGCAGATGTTTGAAGGTGAGACACAAACGAGACAGAGATTGGAGTTGAAGTTGAACGCATGTGCGACAGTTTTTCTATTAATTATAAGGAAGTTGTAGAAGGTTCAAAACCCCTTTCTTCAGTGTTTTAAGTCCACATGCTACGCTGGGCGAGTTGTAAGGGTCCCGCCTTCACAACAAAGATGGAAGAGTGATGTGTGTGTGTGTGTGTGTGTGTGTGTGTCTGCTTCCAAATGTCAAAGTGTATCGATTCAGCCTTCATGGTTTCTCGAGTGTGCAGTGTTTCCTGTCTTTCCACTGCCAGTAACACAGACAGGAAACATCGACTGAGACAGTGGTAAAGTCAAATGTAAGGCCTCTGTGTTGTTTTGTAAAAAAGGTGCAGGGCCACAAATTCATTTGTCATGAAATTCGCAATCAAGTCAAAACAAGAAAAAATCGTTACATCAACTTGATTTTTTTTCCCCCCCGCTTGGTCAGTTTTTTTTAACCTTTTTTTTTTTTTTTTTTACGTCAAAGCGCTGAAATAAAGATGCTGAAATCTTCGAAAGGGGAAACATCCCCAAATGTGTAACACCTACAACCCCACCCACACGCAATAAAAACATGTGGATCCCTACCGCCACCAGCCACTGGATCCTGACATCAGCCAGCATCATCAAACTCCACGTGAAGTGAGACGGAGGGATACCATGGAAGGAGGCCAAAGCCAAGTAACTGCGCCAACCCACCTTGGATGGTCCCTCTTCACCACCCTGTGCTGTTGCATGCCCATAGGAGTTGTGGCCCTTATCTACTCAAACAAGGTATCTACCAACTCTTCGCTGCATGTTTTCACTTTGAAGCCATAAGAAAAAGCACACTGAAATGGAATTGAGTGACCTCTCCAGAATTTAATTCCTGGAAGAAACCGGATGGAAGTAAAACTTAATGTAAAAGCGGGAGAAGAAACAGTCATGACAATCGTGAAATCGAGGGAGAAGAAAAACTCAAGTTGCCCAAAGTGTGTCAAAACGTCGTGTTCATCATGCTCTTATTTTAACTTGATCAAAAAATGTTCATTTTTCCAAAGCATTCAAAATTGAATTTTGTTGGGAAGCGAAATTTGATTGTAATGCTTCTGTTACACATGAGTAAGGATTTTTTTTTTTTGTCTTAACCTTTCTTTCTGTTTTTTTCAAAGGTACAAAATGCCATTAATTCTGGACAGTCTGATGAGGCTGAAAAAGCATCAAAGATGGCGAAGACGCTGAACATCGTCGGAGTTGTCCTCGGAATAATTTTCCTCATCATCATCATCTCCGTGAGAGCAACTTTGGGATGAGGTGCCACCCTTCCTGGCACATTTTATTGGCATGACTCACTGTTTCCTTCCTGTCCAGCACTCATGGGGCTGCCGAGCAGAGGAACAATGTACATTCACGTTCACTTTTTTTTTTTTTTTTCTGTTGTTATCGTTATGGACAGCCTTCGTATATAGGCACGGTCAACTAAAAGGCGATGTGAAAAGTGTGTGTTCAGTGTTCATTCTTCTGCTTTGTGTTGTGATGCAGTGAAATAAAAAAAAGAAATTGTAACATGAGTTTTGTGTGTTGGGAGTCACTATGACATTCAAAGAACGCACTTAGAAAAAAAAAGATAAATGTGTTGAAATGAGTTATACAAACAAGCAAGCAGAAAAAGAAACTCAGGGGTCGTCTTGAAACACGCCTGTCTTTCTTGTGTTGTGAGAGACCGATCCAAAGTCAAACCCACAATGTATATCTGCACCCTCGCACACTTCTGTGCAGGCTTCACATCCGTCGCACTACAAAGAAAAAAAATGTTGGAGACTGTCAGGAGTCTGAACTCAGCAAGCAGAGTTTATCACAAACCGTTGCGGACTTTAAAAAAAAAAAAAAAAACCCAGCAGAGGAAACAGAGCAGTTCTGTTTGTCATTTCTAATAACTGACAGTTTCCATTTTAAGCCATGAACTACTTTTGGAACTCATTCAAAGGAAAGTGCATTGAGAGTGACGCTGACACTCGTACGTCTGACACCAAAGTGCTCCAATGGTCTCACAGCTAAAAACCCAAGCGGACTCGTACCGAAACCCTCTGGGTAAAAGTTTCTACTCACAAACCACTAAACCACCACAAGTTACCGCCTCCATCTGGCTGTCTGCTTCGGTGTGCTGGTGTATTCGCTTTATGCTCGGGCGTGTACTTCGCTGCCCTCCACGTTCCCTCGTTTCGCGCTCTGCTTCTCTCTCATGACTCCCAGCTTTAATTACCACTTGTTGTTACGCTCCCCATTTTGATACACTGAGTGGGGGTTTTTTTGGTGCTCGAGTAATTCTGTGTCAAGTTCTTTCTCCAATTTCTCCAGTGAGCAGCCCCATTTAGAAGCTTTCTGATAAAAAAAAAAACAAAAAAAAAACAGGCAGGTTCAAAAGCCCTTCATGTGAAGGCTGGAAGGGAAAAAGCAAGCTGTGTCTTCGTGGACCACGCAAAACTAGAACTTCATATTTTTGCAAAAAAAGAAAAAAAAAAGGCTCCACACTTACTTGTTTCTAACAGACGTAGAAAAAAACTGGTCAAACTGTTTTCATCTTATAGGCTCCTATCTTTAAAAAAAAAAAAAGCGAGGCTCTCCAACAGTGTCTGGCTTCACAGTAATGTTTTGGTGACGGAACGATACAAGAGGGGTCGGTGGTCTTTCTTGGACGCCATTTTGAGAGGCTTAGAGGAATAAGGTTTAAAACCACTGATTTAAGCTGATTCTCCCCCCCCCGAAAGAGCCAACATCCCGTTGTTGAACTCAAATTGTACAAAGTTGCACTGTGGTGTTTACACGACATACACAGGAAAATGTGACGTGTGTGTTCAATCTCGTGTTTCCGTTTGGCCCGAATAATTTTCAGCTCCTCTTACTTGTGGGTTACCTGACATCCTGTTTGTGTTAAATCTTTTTGCAGGAACAACTGCTTTGAGTTTTTATGTACTTGCGCGACGGCACTGAACTTGTAAACGGCAGGCATCCAAAGAAAGAATGCACGTCGTCACGTTGTCCTCGAAGCAAAGTGTAAAAGAAAAGTTTAGCCAATCGAGCTGTTCTCCACACGACTCTGGGTAACGATGGGCGGATTGCTGGATGGATGGATGGATGGATAGATGGATGGACAGATGGATGGATAATTGGAAGGGTGGAGAGAAGGAAGCCGCTGAACTTCTCTCTCGGGTTTACAAGGCTTGGAAAACTTGGACCCTCCCCAAGTTGTTAGTGCTTTTGCAGACCCCCCTGAAACCACACCCACCAGGAATAAAAGCGCGCGGGTCGCCACCGCCAACACCCATTGGACCCAGACGCTGGCCAACTGAACAGACCCCCCGTCCACGTGAAGTCGGAAAGAAGAGCACAATGGAAGGAGGCCAGAGCCGCGCTGCCGCCCCATCCCACCTCGGATGGTCCATCTTCACGACGCTGTGCTGCTGTCTGCCTCTGGGAATCGCAGCCCTTGTTTGCTCCTGCAAGGTCGGTGACATTTCCTCACCTTTGTACGCCAAATCTGCGCAAATGCAACCTGAGACACGCCCCAAAAGTAAAAGGAGTTTCAGATTGCTCACTCCAACTTAAAGGTTTTTGTTCTTCTGTTTTTGTAACTTATCATTAGGTTGAACTTACTTTGAAGATATATGTGGAAAAAATGGTTTTGAATCTGCTCTTGCACATAGACTGGGATATGTTCTCGGGTCAGCACATCAGCTGTATTCTGGCATGCTTCTGGAAACACCGATGGGTTGAAATTGAACGTGCAATTAAGTGAACATTTTTGAGGCTCAGAATCAACAGCTGAACCAATCAGGAAAACACTGAAGTCATTTGATGCGTGTTCTTTTCAAAGGCACAAAATGCGAACGCAGTCGGAGAATCATCAGTGGCCGCAGAAGCGTCAAGGACGGCAAAGTTACTTAACATCATCGGACTGGTCATTGGAATAATTTTCATCATCCTTTTCATCGCTCTCAAAGCCACCCACCAGTACTGAGGGCATCTGTTTTTGTCACAAGAGCCAATGGAATTTCGTCCAAGCTTTTGTTACTATTTACGCCCCCTTTCCATTGCATATGGGACCACTAAGTGGGAACAGATGTTTGTGTGTGTGTGTGTGTGTGTGTGTGCGTGTGTGTGTGTGTGTGTGTGTGTGTGTGTGTGTGTGTGTGTGTGTGTG
>JASSRZ010000016.1:4596910-4610457 GCA_032164315.1 Malacoctenus gilli
CTGCACAATGTTGAGGCATTTTGCCCCGATGTCATGCTGTTTCCCTTGGTAACGCCGCTCTGCGTTTGGGCAGTCGATCAGCCGTCAGAAAAGGGGGCGGGACCAATCTGGTCTCTATACAGATCTGTGACTGAAACCGATGCAGCTGTCGCACTTCTAATGTTTTTTAACTCATTGATCTGTTTTTATTTCTTCACCTCAGGTTCTTTTTGTATTAGTGACTATATTTTTATGTCTCGTACAATTATTCGTGTGTTAAAATGTGATAGGATTCGTGCGTCCGTCGACTGATTCACGCGTGCTTCCGAGAACTTGCGAAGGTCTCGCCCTTTTGCTCACCTGACCCTCGCGGCTCCACATCAGCGCCGGTTCACCTCCGGACCGACACTGCAGCTCCAGCTCGCGGGCCTGCGCGCCCCTGCACAGGCCCGCGCACGCGGCCCTGCCGGGGGGCTCCCTGCACATGCACAGGCCCAGCTCCGCGTCGTAGCCCCGGTAGTCCTCTGCGGCTCTGCACACCTGCGGCGAAGCAATCAAAAGCGGGAGCCTCAGCGCGGTCCTCTTCCGTTGCCGCGGGCGAAAAAGCGATTGCAAGATAAAGAAAGCTGTTTGCCGTTAAACATTAGGTGAGGCTAATAAAAACATATTCCAGATTAATTATTTTCAGGTTTTTGTGGAAAAGGGCAAAGACATCTCGGTTGGAGTCATCGTGCTTGTCGAGTGTGTTTATACACTGTGTTCTGTAAACAGAGCTCGTATCTTCTGGATAAGTTTCCTGTCAAGTGCCACTCGCGGCGAGATAGACCGGTTGCCTTTGGCCTACTTGCTGGGCGTCCGTCTCATTGTGGCGCGAAAGCGGAGGCCTCCACCTGCAGTCTGCAGTGGAGGGACCACTGGCGTCTGTCGAGGCACTCTCCGTACTGCGTGCGGGCTTTCCCGTCCCTGCAGGCGTCGTACAGCCGCAGCGCGCACAGGTCGCCGCCGCTGGCGGGTTGATAGCCAATGGCGCAGCGGCATTGTCCGTCACTGGTCTGTGAAAAACGAGCGGTGAGGATAAAGGTCAGGAACCTGGGTCACCTCATAACCTAATTTGACAAATTGGTCATTCATTCATTTTTATCAAGATTAAACAATCAAGACCCACAAAACTTTGACCTTCACAAACGATCTACTTTTCTTTTTTTTTAATCCTGAAATCTCTTCCTCAACCAAGTGGGCTCTCGTTCTCTCTGTAATATCCATGCAACAAAGAAAATCTCCTTCGCAGTTAGACGAAGCCGATGAAAGGGGGACTTCAGCACCCATGCACGCCGCAGCAGACGGGGTAACTGTACTCTGCTGTGAGGGGAACTTGAGCTTCAGCTCATTCAGCTCGAAGCTACAGATTGTTTAGTCTCAGGTTCCTGTGAGACACGGAGGAGACTACACTCCTGGTATTCGTGTTCACACTGATCCCCGGGACTTTAGAGTCAAATACAAGCGAATTACGAGCTCAAGAACGTCTTGTTTGGACTGACAAGAATAACAATTCACAGTGTGGAGTCAGGGGGATTCCTGGTGGGATGCTGGTACGAAAACAAGCTCTACGAGGTCACCCGTCAGCGCATGGCTCCCCCTTAACCCAGAATGCCGAGGAAAGCAAAGGGGGGGGGGTCAGTTTTCAAGCATGTGGGCGCAAAAACACACACACGTGCAGCACCTGGAAGATCTGTCCATCTGCAGGGCAAATGCAGACATCCTGACCAGAGAGAGGCTGCCGAGCCACGGGCCCGCACGGCCGGGGAGCAGATAAGCCCGGCGCGGGACAGTAATGGTGAGGAGGACACTTCAGACAGCCGTCTGGGGACACGGCTCCAGCGTAAGGCCCATAAGTTCCCCCCGGACAGGCGACTGCACTGAGGCTCCCCGGTGGGCAGAAGAATCCTAATAAGAAGGATACGTCCAGATTGCAATGTTGTTAAGCTCTTTTCTTAATTCTTGCATTTACTTGTTGTTGTCGTTGTTGTTTGTTGTTGTTGTTGCTGTCATTCATTTAATACTACACAAAACACACATGCAGCCTACCTGGACGGCAAGGTTGGCTCTTGTTGTCCTCCTGAGTGAAGTTGTTCTCGTGAGCCACCACTATCAGCATCGAACCAAACAGCCACCCCAAACCTCTGCATGGTTGCAGCATCTTCAAGACGTCCTGATGCTGAAGAGAAGGTCAGAGAACCAACTTTGTTCCAAATAAAGACATAGAATATGCCGCTTCATGCATGATCCGGGTCCGTGAAAGTCCCCTTTTTGCGGCGAGGCCGACAGAGGCGTGCGGGGAGAAGAGGGCCAGCTCGTCTGCATAACTTTCAGTGGCCCGCTGAATGTTTTATGAGGCAGGTGAGGTACGGTGACGGTGGCGGCGGAGCGACTGGTTACCGGTGGGAAGCAGCAGGGCTGCCTGGTGCTGCCGGGTCGAGTTGCAGCGTTTGTTCCGCTCAATCCGTCCACGCTCCTGATTAACGATTTGATGGCCTCTATACATCAACACGGCTTTGCTTTGTAGGAGTCGACAGAGGTTCACGCATACATCGGAGGAGCCGCTGGAACCTCTGGTAAACGTGGATGTTGATGTCAACACAAAATAAGACAAAACAACAGCTTGAAGTTGAATGCCAGACTCCACGTTGTTATGAAGTCGGAGGCTCTGTGTCCTTTCAAATGAAGGGGCTGCTACAGGAATGGTTTTGGGGGTCCATAGAAGCACAAAAAAGGAAGAGATGCAAAGAATTGCGCTTAACAATGACATCATTAAAGAAGCCGTCCCTCACGGACCCGATGCTGACCTGAAATTGGCGCCAGTGCAGCTATCAAACGAGAACACCAGCTCAGATACACTATCAGCTCTTATGCAAGCAAGCTGCTGGTCCACTTTCACCTGTTAACGAGCCACCTTTGGTAATTAAATCCATTTTGTTTAATTAAAACCCAGCCCTGATATTGTTGTATACTTGTCAAACTGAAATGTGAGTCGAAATGATCAGGAAAAACGAAAGCTGAAGCTCTTCTGAGGACACGTCAAAGAGTATCAGTTCTGAGTAAATAAACACGATGTGCAAAATATATCCTTTTAAAGAATTAGTACAAACAGCTTGGGCTTGTAACATAAAAAAACGAGTCAGTGTGTCCAGTCCAAACAGATAAGACCGCTACTACTCTCCAACCGGTTTACGGTGTCCCCTGCATGTCACCGAGTGTTGCAAGAAGCTGCAGCCCCCCCTGACCTCAGTCTGAATAAACAGGGCATTGGAGACGAAGGGTCAGATGTCAGACTGTTACCCTTTGCACCAAATTAGGCTTTAAGGGGAATTTCACTTTAAAAGCTCTTGCAACAGTTATATAAGGAGTTGTGCAAGATCATATTGTCTGCAACTATACATTTGTTTGTGTGCGTTTCCTCCGAGTATGTTTTCCTGAGGAGAGCTCGTCAGCGCAGAAAGGAGTCAACAGCACTGTTTTCATGTACAGTCACCACAGTGTTACTCACCCCGCACTGTTATTGTATTGGGGAAGATGTTGGACTTTGGATGAATGGAATAACCTAGATATTTCATCATGGCAGCCATGGACTCTGCTCCCCTGATGACGGCTCGCAGCTTATCTAACTGAAGAAGGGGTTCAACTTTCACCCACATGCGCGTGTCAGCGGCGGCGCAACTTGCCACGCTGCATTCGCGAAATGCAAAACAGAACGACAGCCAGAAGCAAGGAGACGGTCGGTCGCGACGGCAAAATTCTGAAATATCAGAACTGCCAAACGCCGCCCTGCAGGCCGCTCTCTGTCAGCGGCGGTTGCGTAGAAAGAGGGAGCACGGAGTTTAGGGTAATCAGCGGTGTTTACACGGTCTGTTTTGTGCGGCTCTGTCCTGATGACCAGCACAAACAGTGATGTGTAAACAAGCATCCCAAACAGACCAAGATAATGTAAGCTCCGTGGGGCGGCTCAAGACTTATTCTGAACTATTAACGACCTAGAAAAAAAAAGTTCCTCTGAAAATCATGTCAAACAATGAAGAGACCACGAGCTCTTTCCTGAGTTCGACAAAAAAAAACTCAAGTGTAATCGGATTTCTTTTGGGGGGGGGGGGGGGTTCAGCTGTTCTGAGCTGTTAGAAAAGAGCTTTTGGTGCAAAATGTTGAAAAATCCCACCACAGTAGTTATCTGAATGATACCATACAAACTTGAACCTGTTGAACTATTTGGCGTCTTTACGATCAACTTTTTACAACAGGAGTGATAAAGTTGTTAGCTGTTGGTGTTCAAAATAGTATGTAATTACATAAAATAAATGTTCATAATGCATTATGCTGTTTTTGTATATGGAATTGTGTTTTTTGGTGGGTGTTCTATTTGCTTTTAAATACATTTCTGTGATGTTTTAGATAATGTACAACACATTGAATTTCACTGATATTCAATGGAATTTCAATTCCATCCGGATCCGGTTTGTGTGTATTTACGTCCTTGTGAAGGACCTTCACACTCACCTCACATCCAAACGCTGTTACATAAACAAACCTGCCTTTACCTTTTGTTATTCAACTTTTATCTTACAGCAGCACTTTCCAGTTTAGGACTCTCTGAGTCACACGTCTTTGTCAAGGTGAGATAAATTCCTCAGTCAAAGCTGCAGGAATTCTCATTTAGAGAGCTTCAACAGTGGACGGTTTTACTGCCTGTGCAGCGTGTGTGTGAGCGCGCGTGCGCGGTCGTGCGTGTTGTGCTCTGTCATCAGAGTGACCCTTCCACGTGTTGACTGTTGACACAGGCAGAGTTTGGGCCGCCATTCTGATAACAAGGACCTTTATAAGTCGGTTGAACAGAGGAGTCGCTCTGCAGACCCCTAAACGTCAGGTAAAGGCCAACTGCTCTCTCCTGTGATAAAAAAGTAGACCGAGTGGATTGGATGAAAGACCCAAATTTACAGAGTTGTGCATGTTCACATTTGTTTTGTTTTTTTTTGTTCTGGGGTGAAAATCTAATGTGATTTCTCTCATGTGTCCCTCCACAGGAATATAAATATGCATCTTAAAGTTCTGATCTTCGCTCTGTCAGTCCTGACAACCTCAGGTAGATGTTGTTTCTATGGTTTTGTAGCAGAGTTGTTGCTTTTTGTTGTGTTTTTTTCTCATATTTCCTTTCTTCTTCTTTAGCGTTTCCGCTACATGGCGACGCCAGGGAGTCAAACTTGGTTGACTTGAAGGCCAACCATGCTCACGACAAGACGGACATCACGAAAGAAGTCGGGTAAGCAAACGGGACTCCGTGAGTCGAGTTTACTTTGCTGGAATCAGCTTGATGGTGGAAACCTGAGTTCTCTGAGTTCTTCCTGATCAAGACTGTCTTGGGCTCTCTTTCCAGCAAAATTTACAAGAGCAAGATCGACAGCGATGGCCTTTACGTTCAAGAAAACGACGACGACAAAAACCCTCTGGCCGAGGAGCTGCAGCGCAAGCTCACCATGGAGGCCGAGCGCCTGCGCGTCCGCCTCCGCCAGGAGCTGGCCGAGCTGCAGGAGCGGTTGTCCCCTTCCGCGGATCACCCCAGTTCCACCCTGGCCAGCATGAGGGAGCGCTTGACTCCGCTCACCCAGCAGCTCCAGAGCTCCCTGAGGAGCAACTCTCAGGATCTGTGCAGCCAGCTCAGCCTCTATCTGCAGGGCCTGGAGACGGCCGAGACCCAGGCCGCAGCCGCACCCGCCCTCTACCAGGAGGCCTTGCAGTGGATGGGCCGAACACTGGAGCGCAGCAGCCTGAGGCTCACCGGCATCCTCAGCGACTTCCACAGCGATGCCAGCGGAGCGATCGAGCGTCTGAAGCAGACGAGCGGTTCGGAACAGGAGTCCGCCAAGCGGAAGGTCTTGGAGGAAACCAGCTCCAGGTTGGGGCAAGAAGTGGGTGCACTGCGGGAGGAGGCGCAGAGCCGAGCGGGTGCCCTGAAAGCACAGCTGGCCGCTCTGCTCCAGGCCGCGCAGCCGCCACGAGCTCAGCTGACCGGCAGCGTGGACCGCTTCTGCCAAAGCGCATCCCTGCAGAGCGAAGCAGTCCAGGCCCGCATGGAGAGGCTGTTCACGGGGCTGGAAGAGAGGCTGGAGGGCCACCAAGGATCCAGCCTGCCTCCATCTTTCTCTTTGTCCACACAGGAAAGTGGCTCGTTGCAGGAGGACTTCTCTGTGAGGCTCTCGGCTCTGATCCAGGACATTCTCCACTCGGTACAGTGACAAAAATTAGCACTCGGGGAAAAAAAAAAGTCTCCTTCTCCTCCTGTGGTCCCGTTAAAGCGATTGATTTGATCTGTATAGTTTTCTGTGAATTTAGTTTCGCTGTTTGTCACTGCACCTGCACACCTGTAAATATTTATAAACGTGTGAATTTGATTTATGTTTCATTCTGTAAGTGAATGAGTTAATGTGTATTTACTGTACCATGTACAACGATGTCGATAAAGTAATCTGAGACACTTGACTCTTTTTGTTGCGGTTTTGTTCTAATTTACATATCAAGCGCAAAGTGCAAGCACACCTTGACTTTAAACTCTATTTCTATATGCATGTATTTACAATGTGAACTATGTTCAAGATGCTAAAAAAAGAAAAAAAAAGTGCCTTCAACAAAGTAAATGACATTCTGTACACAACATCCATAACATTGTAGATAAACATTTACCAAGCAACTCCACAAGCAACAATATTGCAACTTTATGCCTCTATAAAATAATAAATGCTGTTAAACTTCTTCTTTATCACAGTTCAGATTTGATTCCTTCATAACTGATACATGACAACAGAGCACAGTGAGAAAACGCTTATATAACAAAGTTGGGTTGTCATGGTTTTCTTGACAGCGTCGGGATGGTTACTGAAAAGCAGACCCTTATCTGATTTAATGCTCCTGAAACACACACACACAGCCGAAACAAGAGAACAGAGGACAAAAATGATGTCGGTCCACGTGTCAGTCGAGGATCCGAGACACGCCTCCTGCCCAGTAAAACTTCTTCAGGACGAACCAGGAGCCCAGAACCAGCAGGACAGCCGCAGCCGAGCCGAACACCACCGCCACCACCAGGCCGGTCGCGGTGTCATCGTCCTCCTCCGCTGACGTCATGCCGCCACCTGAGACACGCATGGAGAGATCAGCGGGGACAACTCCGAGGTCGATCTCGAGTTGAATCACCAGCGCCGTGAGAGTGGTCGAAGTATACTCACTATAAGCGCCGGCTTCGTGCCTGTCTGTAACAAAAGAAGGCCAAAGGAAATATAGTTATTCTAAGTATTCATCGTGGAGAAGTTCAACATCGCAGGAAGTGAAACAATTTATTTAGTTCCAAACCTTGTTCGGCAACGAAAAGAGGTCCAATCGTGAGAGCGGCCGACTCGTCGCTTTCTTGTCCAAAAGGCGCCAACGATCTCTTTCTTCTGGAAGAACAAGTCTGGGAAAAAAAAAACAAAAAACCAAAGTTTAGACGTCATCATAAGTTGTACACACAACAGGTGGAGCGCTCCCGTGGTAACGGCCTGATCGGGAAATGTCCAAGCTGATATTAACACTGAACGATCATATGAAGAATCTTTTCAATAGAAAAAATAGCTTCTTGAAGCAAGATATTGAATTAACGTTACAATTTCTACAAGTACATGTATTTTCACTCAGTCGTAAACATTTTTTTTTATTGTCCTTTTGTAGCACTTTAGTGTCCACCTTGTTGCACTATAAATTGCGTGGATCTGAGCCACACACGCGCGTCAACAGTGGGAAGTTCCTTTCACTATGACTTCCTTTCGCGCCTCCGAAGTCGAGCCATTTGTTGGCGGCCGGCTCGACTTACAGCCAGCAGCGTTGCACACTTGCTGGGCTCGCACAGCCTCAGGATGCAGTGCAGGTAGATGCTGGACTTCTCCTGGTCCCGGTGCTGGACAAAGCGGAAGGCCTCGAAGTAAAAGCGGGCGGCTTTGGAGGCGCCGTTCAGCGTTATGGTCGTCTTGTCGTCGACTGAACAGCTGGTGGGGGGGGGAAAACAGGATCCTTCAGTGCCGGGTGAAAGACACGTGAAAAAAAAAACCCCGTGTGGTCGCGCTCTCTCACCCTGTGAAGAAGTTGTGCTTCTCGGTCTGCGATATGTTGTAAGGAGACGGAGTGGCGAAACAGTAATCCAGCAGAACATGGAAACTGAAAACAAATGAGCGTGTTTGCAAATACAATAGGACTCATTCATCACCCTTTTGAATGCTGACAGATCTTTGGAACCGCTCGTCCTGGGCGAATTCACTCACTTTCCCGTGAGATTGACAGCCTTCACCTCTACGTAGATCAAGGTTCGGAGTTCAAGTCCCGCGGAGGGGACCGTCAGTGGGTAGGTGTAGTCCGAGTCCTGAGGAACGGAAGCCGTCACCGCGGAATGAGTGAAAACGAGGGGGGAAAAACCTGAAACGTGCGAGTGAGCCGAACGCAAACCGGCACTTACATTAAAAACATTCATTTTTAACAAGTTGATGAAAGTTCCGTTGTTATCGTTGGTCGCCACTGAGACTGAGGACCTGCAAAAGTTGGGAAAAGCAAACACAAAAAGAAAAACTTTGTTTTATAACCACAAAAATCTAATTTTTGTGTGTGTGTGTGTGAGGTACAGAGGGGTTTTATGGCTACTCACGCAACAATCTGAGTGTTGTTGAGCAGGTACTCCAGAGGATAGCGGCAGGAGAAGTGATAATAGAGGTCTGTGGAGTAGCTGATCACCCCCTGGGAGGACGATGGTGTGTCAATGAAACCTGTGATGATGACTGACTGGATCGTTGAGAAGAAGCTGAAGGGGCCGTCTGGGTCCGGAGCTTCATCCACAATCTGAAAGACAAGCAGGAACCAGTGAAAACGCGGCTTTTCGATACATAACCAAACATCTCCGCGTGCACACTGTCCGCCCCGAACTGCTCTGGCCTCGTCTAGCCTCCTCCCAAAGACACGAAGCTGACCTGCAGGGACTGCCGGCAGGGATTGTCCACACTGTGGTTGACAGGGAGCTGGTAGCGGACCACTGGCGGGTCCACGCTTGTGTCCACGGTGCCGTGGCACTCGGAGGTGTTGTGTTTGCCATTCATGGCCAGCTCCGTGCCGTTGAAGCCAGCCCACTGAGCCGTGCACAGGTTGATCTCCAAGATGATCATGTTGGTGCCACAGTCCACCGTCAGGTCCGAGTTATCTGTGAGGGAGAGACATTTAGACACCCCTCCAAATTAAAAGCATCTGTACCGACTCCTAATTCTTATTTAATTTTCCAAGACAATTATCTTCCATAATCCAGTTCTGAACAGCGCAATGACACTTTAACTCACCTGGGGTCCTCTGGTACTGAGTCGAACAGTTGTAGAGGCACAGAGCCGGCTGCAGAAGCACAGCCAGCAGGGGGAGACAACGGACCAGATTCATGCTGTTTGGAGGAGGCTGTAAAATCTAATGATCAGAGGGGAAATAATGGATTAAAAAAAAAAAGGAATAGATGAGTATGAAGAAGTTAGTTTGAATAAATGCATCTCACAATACTACAATACTAACTCCTCAAAAGAAAACAAAAACAATTGCGGTGTGATTCCCAGGAGGAAATTAGCTCCAAATGTCATGTTGCACGATGAAATTTAGTGAATTATCGCAGCAATTTCTGCTAAATCGTAACAACAGACCAAGGAAGCATCAAAAATATGCACATGTGTGGTCCGACTTACCTTGTTGGTTACCTGTGCAGGTGCTTCTCAAAGAAGAGGAGAGGCAATATTGCTTTTATAGGCTTCAAGACACCTTAAACCAGTGCAGTGTGACTTCTTAAACCCTCCCTCTGACTAATTATAGACCCACTTCATACATACGCATTCGTATAGATAACCCCCCCCCCCCTCCCTCCCTCCCTCCCACTTTCTTCATGTGTGTAGCGTGACTTCTCATTGAGGCAGCAGCAGCAGCTCCTGGCAGGGCTTACTGTCAGCAGAATAATGTGTCAGTGGGATATGACACAGATCCCTCGGGTTAAAAACAACTGTTGTTTCAGGTTTCCCTCCATCCGAGCTCATTATCAGGTTGGTGGAGACGGTCGTGAGCCGTCACAGCTGGCAGCGCCGAGCCTAAAGGAGCTTAACGAGGACGCGCGTTGACGTTTTTGAAACTTGTAGTTGGGAATTTTTGTACTTCAAAATCCATTAAATCTCTTCTTCCTGCATGTTCCTCCAAATAGCTACAATAAAAAGCAATGTTGGAAAAAAAAACCATATAGATGTATAAATTTGGTTACAGGGCAAATGATGATAGAATTGTAAAATAAAAATCAACTTAATCCATTAAAAGTAAAGTTTAGACATATTAATGTTGATAGTATGTGAGTGGAGATTCCCTTCTTGAGTCGTCGACTGAGGTCTGAGATTGAAACACCTTGAATGGCTGAAAGGTGATCGCGTTCCCCACCAGCGATGAGCTGCCGAGCCAACCAGCGGAGGCCTTTGTTCGATGTGCCCGGCTTGTTAAACTTCTCCCCCATTGTCACCGTGCGGCTTCATTGCAGGTCCATGGCTACAGGCCCCCCATTGTTTCTGCACAACCGAGACCGGCCATTGTTTGTCGGAAATATCGCGTGGAAAAGAGCGCCAGCGCCTTCACGAAAGCGCCCGTGGTCAGAGGAGACATTTGTCACACTATCCAGGGATGCGTCACACTCTTTCACGGTCACATCATTCCCGCCAACAAGGACACCTGTTTGAAAGGAAATCACCGGCCGTCCACATGCTCTTTAGCCACAGCCTAACTCCTTTTTTTCTTTTAGCACGTCTCTGGCTGGAGGGCCTGATTTTGATTATGTAAGACTCTCTGGATGCGATGCCTGCCTGCGTTTGGGTGCCCGAGTCCCCACGGACAGCAAAACAACAGACTGTATTGACAACATTTTAGGTGCAGAAATGTCTTAGTCCCTCATGAAAATCAATTTTTGCTCTACAATTCATAAATTCAGTTCAATAAGATGAAAACAAGAAATCTTAAGGGAGGCTTGGCTGTAAAACTGTGTGTGTATAAGGATAGCAATTGCTCTTTGATGTCATGAATAGGAAAGTATTAAAAAAGGATTTATTGTTTTGTCTTTAACAAGACCAAAGTTACACAGAGCAGACAGCCGGGATTACCCCGACAGAAAGCCGCCTTTGTGATCAACGCAGGACTTTCACGTTTTGCCTTTCACCGAGCGCAACAATGGCGACCGACACACAATCACGTCAGGCAACAATGACAACAAGGCCCAGGGGAGGACACCGATTTAGATTTGGAAGAAAGGGGATACACTGGGAAGGCCGCGTGGAGATGCTGCGGGACTCCGTGGGCATGTCGAGTGAAGCCGATTATCAGCGTTACTAATGACCCCTCTGGGTGTGGGTGTAGGACGGGATCGTGTTCATCCCTGAGCCACCTCGATGAGAGGTCCTTGCGTTTGATACCATTTGCAACGCCTCGAACATTTTAGTTTTTACTCTGCGGATCACAGCAAAATCGATCTTTTCATCTCTGGTCAAGCTTTCATGCACTAACGCCAACACTGCACGCGTTGCGGTTGAGCTCTCAGAGATAGATTGCACAGGTCCAATCATTTCAAATGGAAAAAGGAGAAAGCATAAACGTCAATCTTGTGGAACACAGCGCCGTCAGTTTCCAGCTCCAAACGAGCTGTATTACCTTTCCCCCCCACCCCCTCCTGCTGCCATCAGACAGCACCACTCTCAGACTCTGTGTGGGTGGGCGTCGCTGCCCAGACTCTCTGTGAGAGTGGTTTGGTGTCATCTGCTGGACAAATTTAGACACGACTCAGCCGCCTCGTTGTTCTCGGGGGGCCTCATAAAACTCGTGATTCACCGCCGCCGAGCCACGCGAGCCGAGAGACACAACTTCGACCCGGACACAGGGGCAGCCATTGTTGGTTTTACCAGTCCCCGTTGTAGTAAACAAAAACAATATAAATAAAGTGGACTTTTAAGAGGAATTAGACCATTCTGACAGGTAAAAAAAACTAACCACAACGTAGAAAACAAACATTTTAGGGACACTGGTTTATTATGACTTTTTAGCAGCATTAATAATATCATTTATTATCAAATTTGGAGGAATTCAATGAAGCTTTTTTCAATAAAATCTAAAGAATGTCAGTTTATATGGCAACACGAGTGTTTAAAGACATTTTGATGGCATTGAATGTGCTGAATGACATAAAAATACCAACTATTCACATCTAAGTGCTGCTTGTATTCCTGAAACTTTCCAGTTCAGTTCAGAATTTTCCAGCTTTGGCTTGGAAATAAGTGCTATAATGTACTCAGTGACGCTTGGCTGGCGCACAGCGACAGCTGCTCATCATATGACAAACGTCGTCCTCCGTCGACCGGTGATCTAATCAACTGCAGGAGCGCCGGAGAAATGATGTTCATAGGAAAAAAAGGTTTACACATGACGAGCACCCACAGGCCCACATGACTGTCCTCTCTCCCAGAGACTCGCTGCTGTTTGCCACTCAGCCTCTCTGAGGTCATCTGAGAGCTGCTGAGAGCAGCTCGCTCCTGTGTGAGGACTCTGGGTGTGCCGCCGTTAAACGGCCTCTAACAGCTCCTCCGACCAACCTCCTCCACACATCCGACCATCACCCTGCACTGCGCTGCACGGTCTGCAAATGAAAAAGTGCGAAAAGTGCAAACGAGAAGGAGAGACGTTTTTATGGCCGGCTTGCTTTTTGTTGCTTGGTTTTCACAGCTCACATCTGCTTGCTCTCCGAGCTGCTTCACTGAAATGCGCCACCGAAGACTGAAGTTCAAAGATTAACTCTGCAGCTTTCTTCCTTCGCGATGGATGAACTTGATCTTTTGCGGCTTTCTGTGCACATTTGTACATATCAAAATTATCACATGTTCATTTAACAGAAAATACAAACCAATGATAGGTATTGTGAAGACCACTGAATACCTTTCAGAGCACTTCCAACAGCAACTCCTATGGGCTCTGCCTGGTCTGCAGTGGTCAATATCTGTCAAAAGTAGTCAAAGGAAGGGTGATCCGGGCTTATGGATGGCTGAATAACTCTTTTATTCTATCTTATCTAATCCTTGCTTGTATCATATGATTTGTTTGTAGCTGATGTACGAGCAAATGAGGACAACCCCAATAATGCTTTGAAACATTTCGGAAGCAGGCGATTACTTCACCTGGCCTCTCCGGTCTTAAGTGGAAGGTTTCCTGGAAAAATGATTCATTCGGGTCTCAGACTCAGTGATTGCTCCAAACACCCGACTTCAGTCACTGATATTCTGCTAATAAAGGCCGAAATTCCTGGAACCACAAAAACCAAAGCAGCGAACAGGAAGTACAGTCCCGAAAAAAGCCTTTCCTCTTCCTCTGCTGCATGCTTTCCTGCTCCAAGGGCAATCTCTCTCTCTCTCTCTCTCTCTCTCTCTCTCTCTCTCTCTCTCTCTCTCTCTCTCTCTCTCTCTCTCTCTCTGTCT
>JASSRZ010000016.1:4615026-4640346 GCA_032164315.1 Malacoctenus gilli
TGTGTGAGTGGTCAAAACAAACACTGAAAAGCTTCATTTTTGGTTGTTGTTATGGCAGAGAAAGTATTGGACGATCTCACCCCCCCCCCCCTCTCTCTCTCTCTCTCTCTCGCTCCCTCTCTCTCCCCCCATCCAGACGCCATATGCACGCCTTCCGCCGCGGTGCCGCTGCTGACTGGACCGAGGACTCGACCCGCTCCGTCTCCGACGCTTGTTTATCTGCGCGTTCGAGAGTCAGACCTCGCCTCCTGACGCGACCGGCCGCACTCGAGTTTTCCCAGTCGTCGTCCATCCTGCACATCGGGTGAACATGTAGACATGGATTTAATGAAGCTGTTGGGAACTGTTATCGCCGTTTTGTTCCACCCTGGATCCGCTTCTAAAATAAATGGTAAGGAGTCACTAAAGGGGGAGGAATAAGCCTCCTTCCTGATCCCCGAATCAGTCTGGGAATGTGTTTTCCTGACGTTTTTTCAGCTTCTAACTTTCGGGTTTGGGCGCAAGTTTGGCAAAATGTTTGGGAGGTGACTCTTTTAAGTGTTTCGAAGCGGTCTCATGTCTCGATTTTTCACAGTAAAACCCACTGGTCGCATCGGTCCGAAGCAAACGGCGAGCTCTGCGTTTTAATGACAAACAGGCTGCCCGGCACGCTCCGATCGGTGGCTCGGGATGTGGCGCTGAACGAGCAGAAACGGGACTGTTTGGAAACCAGATGACTGATCCGCGATCAGGAGGTCACAATTTAACAGTTTCAGTGCGGAGACCGACACCTCTGAGAGGACAGCGGGAGAAAGCAGGGTTGATGACCTCAATCAGAAACGTTCACGTACACAACTTTGGGATGGTGCCAATGTGTGAACTTATTGGAAGTTTGATTTCCTTGCTGGTCTGCAAAACATAAAAAAGACTCTTACCAAGTAAATGTAACTTATTTCAGTTGGTTTTTTGTTTTTTTTGCTTATCACGAGGGTTTTCTTGTTTGTTTGTTTGTTTGTTTGTTTGTTTGTTTGTTTGTTTGGTTGGTTGGTTGGTTGGTTGGTTGGTTGGTTAATTTTTTGCTTGAAATAATCAGTGGGATTTTTTGCAGTGGGGGAGCTGGCGGTGCACCAGCTAAACCAGCATCAGCTCAGCAGACACCACCTAAGGTCACCATCAGGCCAACTTAAGCCAACACAGAGGAGCCTCGTGGCAATTAGAACCCGTAGGAGACCATCCGAAACCACCAAACAACCAAACGCTGACGTTAAAAAAAAAAACCCCAGTTAAAACCACGACTAGACAAGCTTTGACTAACAAACAACAGATCAGCAATGAGGCTGACGCTGTGACGCTGAAGCTTTTCAGAGACGAACAAACAAGTCAGTGGAGTTGGGGGGGGGCTGTTGAAAGTTCTTGAAAGCAGGAGAAGAACTTATGCAAATGCAGCATAAACTTAACAGCTGACATATTTACCGTACCTTTAAGGGGCAACAAACTCATTTTCCTTTCAGGGGCCACATACAGCGAAACTGGACATCAAATGCACAGAATAAGAAACGGTAAAGGAAAAAAACCTTTACATAGAAGAAAACCCAACTTTACGTAGGATTTCACACTGATGCGTCTACATTTAACAAACGGATACTTTCTGCTGTAGCAAGAAGGTTGCTAGCTTGTGCCAGTAACTCTTGTCTGATAGTTTTGCTGCCATCTGCTGTTCAGTCCTTGGTCTCACGACCGCGTTGCCCCCTTTACTCCCGTAGAAACAGTTTAATCTCCTCTGAAGAAACTGGGAAGGAAGAAAATAGAATCGTCCTTTTGTTACTTTTCTCCATCGAGTGTGGCAAATCAGGCCCTCTAGTGGCAACTTTTGACATCCAGCATTTTTGACACCTTTGCTGTATGGTCAAAGTGTTATTCACTCTATCACCATGTTTGCTGCTCCACATGGGTCAATGCCATGCATTGCTATCATTTCTGTAAGAATACCAGAGTGTCCAAATGAGTTCGTCTTTCCAATAACTAGTCAACAAAAACGTTGCCTTTTAAAGCCCTTAAAATATAGGTTTCACTTTGCAATTTCCGCAGCGTCCGTGTTTCTTTGCCCACATTTCAGTGGTAGGAATGTGGAAACACAATGCAACCCAAACATGTGGGTTTCATAGTTTTTCACTGTAGTCTTGGCTGTTTATAATCCTCAGGCCACTGGAGTCCAACAGAATTATTTCAAACCTTTATTTGAACTTTCACCACGTATCTGTTCCCTTTTACGCGTCCAGGCCAGAGAATTTGTCGGCGCGGGACGGAGCGTCCGTGCTACAAGGTGTCCTACATCCAGGACAGCAGGCGGCGGCTGACCTTTGAGGATGCCCGGCAGGCCTGCAGGTCGGACGGAGGCGAGCTCCTCAGCATCGAGACGGAAAACGAGCAGCGCCTGGTCGAGAGGTTCATCCAGCAGCTGCAGGCCGGAGACGGAGACTTCTGGATCGGGCTCCGCCGCGGCCCGCAGCGACACAGGGCCGGGGCCGCCAGTCCAGGCTGCCCCTCTCAGTACTATTGGCTGGATGGAAGCAAGGCCAAGTTCAGGTTTTTGAATCTTTCCCTTTTTGTTGTCGTAATTTCGGCCGTATCTGCGAAAGAGCGCGAGGGATCGTGTGGGGACCGAGCGCTCTAAAAATGGAAGTGGAAAAAGGCTGGACTCAGCTGGGACTTAGAAAAGATTACTGGATTGAACGATGCTTGTGTGGGAGGGAAGGAATGTCTGAAGTTCGCAGCAGAGGACTTGGGGGGGGGAAGAGACCGAAACATCAACTAAAAACGGCGCGTGTCAATATGTCGAGTCGTGTCCTTTCGAAGGTGACCCCAGTGTTGACCCGTGCGTGTGGTTTCGCTGCAGGAACTGGCACTGGGATGAGCCGTCATGTGGTGCTGAAATGTGTGTGGTTTTGTACCACCAGCCCTCCGCGCCACCTGACGAAGAAGGTCATTTCCTGTTCCAGTGGAACGACGACAACTGCAACACCAAGAACAACTTTGTCTGCAAATACCCAGAAGGTGAGGCCGCGGATCACAGACGGAGCCGCTGTGCCTGGACGTGAACGGGCTGGAAAATATTGACACGCGGTACCTGCGGCTTCACTTACTTCTCGAAGCTGCGAGATCAAAGTTTCCCCCTGTGCGGCGCTTTGCTTCACGTGTGCCCCGCTGTCAACAGCTTGATTATAAACTCATCCAGCAAGATGTAAGCTGGTTTCCTCGCTGTAACACTCTGTTCACTGGCTACCTACAATATACCACCTGACACTCTCATGTTATCACTTCTGTGTATTGATGCTGATTTATGACTGTTTTTCCACCCTGTTTTTTTACAGAAAAAATACCTTTATATACTGGAGAAGGGAATACAGCAGGTGCAGGTAACACACCGTGTCCCTTGATAGTGTGCCTACAAGACATTGAAATCATATAACAGCAGATTTGTTGGCAATTAAATGAACAAAAAAGTGGGAGAACTCTACATTGTGATGACTTGGCCAGGTAATAGTGGCTCAGTAAGGGTGAAAGGCGGTCTTTATATCCCAAGGTTGATTGTTTGATCCCCTAGCTCAGCTTGTTCCTTGTGCCAAAGTGTCCTTAGGCAAAAAACAGACCCCCAAGTTGCTCGTAGTGGCGTCAAAGCTGCTGGCATGGCAACTGCCATTCATTTATACATTAAAGCTACTCATTATCTGAATTTTCTCAGTTTTATTCATTCGTTTCTCGTCATTTCCCTCAATGTGTCAGTCTCACGTGATACTAGTGATCGTTTGTCATTTGTCCCTTCAGTCCCATCTTTGAAGCCCAACATATCACCCACCGCAGAAACCGACGAGAAGACAAAAGTGGGGCTCCCTGAGTCGTCAGGTAAAGATTTGTTTCATCAATGAGAAACAATAGCAGCTCAAATCTTTATCTTTATGTTTTTGAGGAATAAAAGTGATATAAAAAAAAACCCTTTCTTGTCTAAGAATATGAGTCACATTTGAAAGGCATCTGAGAGTCCTGTGGTTTTCTTTGCAGTGTCGTTCTCGGACAGCGCCCTTCATCTTCCCTACATCCTTTATGCAACTATTCCCGCGCTGCTGTTGCTGTTGATTGCAGTCGCTGGATTCTTCTGCTACAAACAGCAGGCCAAAAGGTACAAGCACAATCGTCTGGGTTTAAAAAGCCCTATTTGAAAGAAATCATGCAAAATGTACTTTTTTCCCTGGTTTTCAGTTACATAACTTCCAATTGTGGCTGTTTTTGAACTCAAAAGATGAAGATTGGCTTTTTTTAAAAACTTATTTTATTAAGGAATCACTTATTTGCTCCCTTCATCACCAAGAAATAAAGTTGCAAGTTGTTTTTTTGTTTGTTTTTTTTAAAGTTTCGACACCATGCATGCTGCGATCCAATAATGCTCAAATCTTAAATTTCGCTGGGGGAGTCTTCAAAAAGGGATTAATCAAGTCTCAACTAGTTTAGTATGAACTTCATTTAATCCTTACAGCGGTCATATGATTGTCTGAAAAGTTTCGACAACTTCTAACAATTTGTTGATGTTCTTCAGGAGGAAAACACAAAGAGAAAACCCCGCCAACAGATCCAAGCCGTGGCTGCCACCAGCAGCAGCAGCAGCAGCGGCAGCCCCACCCTGCCCCATTCAAGGACCCTACGCCTTCAGTGACATTACCAAACTGCCTCACGCCGCACTGGACCCGGCGCTCTTCACGTCCAAGTACTCCTGCGCGGCGCCGTGCGGCGACTACGAGAACGTGTCGAGCCCGAGCAGGGAGAGCGGCTTCGTGACCAACGACATATACGAGAGCAGCAGGGCTCGGGGCCGGCGAGGCCGCGGCCAGACCGGCTGGGTGGAAAACGAGATCTACGGATGACGCGGCCGATGCCTATCTCAGGGCTCCGCGCGCGGCCGCCAGCCTCTCGGCGGGCCGGCGAACACGAGTCGGCGAGAGAGAGAGGAACGCGGGCTGTCACCTATCTCTTTCATCTCGTACGCCGCACACCGGCTCCCGCCGCGGTGCAGGGTTACGGTTCTCATGGCTCCGTGGACCTCTGGGACATGTTTGCACAAAGATCTTGCCAGGCCTCATGTGTTTTTTAAGCGCTGAATTAAACATTTTACATTTTACAGAGGTCAAAAGCAACACTTGTCTTAGATTTATGTCAACGGATCAGTCATAACGTCACCACTGACGGGTGAAGTGAATAACTCTGTCATCAATCCCTCAGTCAAACTTTTAATCGTCTGAACATTTCATCGAGGTTAGTGCGATTCAGAGGGCTTCACAGACGAATAACAAAGTGATATTGAAACATGAAGGAAAAATAAAGAGAATTTAAAGGTAAACTAAGTTTGGTACATTTTCAACAAATGTGATTTTGGTGTCGAAAGCCATGGATCCAAACATAAAGTACTGTCGAACCTGTTCCAGTTTTTGATTCAGGACAGAAGATCTGTAAGAAGCAGGAAAATGAACTCGCAGGATTCGTTTGACAAGAGCCCGTTTTGCGATTGCGAGTCTCTCAAGCTGCAGCTCTTGCGGGACGCTCTCAGTCCGCAGCGGTCAGTGTCCATGCAGCTTAAAAGTGGAGGCCGACCTGCGTGGCCGGATCCGGGAAGCGAGGAACGACGCTGACACCTGTTTGCGGAAAGGTTCTTCTGCTTCTGGTAGAAAAGTGTCAAAGCAAAGAGCGGCACAGTTCAACAGGACAACTGTAGAAAATCAAGGCAAAAAGTGAAAAATCAGCCAGAGTATAAAGTAAATGCATCAGCGGGTATCCGTGTAAATTCTCAGAGGCTCAGAGACTGGAAGAAGTGGACCCGTCATACCACTTTGTTGTCCTCATCCGGGACAGTTCATGGCTATAAATATACATGTATAAAAATAATTGAAATAATCTTTAGTGATCCAAAATTTCATTTATAGTCCCCTTCGATGTTAATCGACTTATGTTTAGTTTTAACTAACTTCTGTCTGTAAAGGTATAAGATTCTCAGCAGCCCTGTCTTGGTTGTGAAGGAGCAACAGTGAAATCAAACGAACCTTTATGAGGCCGTTCGGCTCGTTGCAGCTAAATTTGACATGGCGGATTATACGCGTAAGCCACGGAAACTCTGCGAGAGCAATTTCGGAGAAGTAACACCAGATTGCTCACTCTGTAAACAATCCCAAATTAAACCCCCCTCCAATCCCCCCACCCCCCCCCCACCCTCTCGTTATCGTTACCAGATAGAGCGAGAAACGGAAGAGCCAACCGGGGACGGCTGGTGTTTTTTCTACCGCGACCAAGTCGCTGGGTTTCGTGAACCGCGGCGACCTTGTCACTAAAGCCGAAGAGTGGTGTCTCCCCCCCCCCCCCCCGAGGAAGGTTTCCTGTTTGGGGTGTGATGTCAGAGAACAGGACGGTGCACATGGAAAGCCCGATGACAGAACTGTGACTGAAGTGAACCTCGAAGCCGCGGGCTTTCCTGACTCCCACCTGACCGGGAGCGAGGCTCGGCCCTCTTCCACTGATCCAAGGGGTGCGGGGACCTTTTAGGTGTGACCACGTTTTTTTTTGGTTTTTTTTTTAAATGTCACGGATCGGGGTTGTAAAAACCGTGTCCCTCTTGTAAATTGTGCAAGGCGACCGCCGGCGCTGCAAACCTGCGTCCAATTGCCTGTGTTATTTCGGAGTGTGGGCTGTTGGGTCGGCGTCTCGGAAAGATGTCGCAAGCCCGGCGAGGAGAGGCTGAGTGTGTTCTTGGAGAATGTTCGACAGGAAATGCCAAAAGCACATCTGGAACTCTTACATTCAGGAAGTCCGTGCGTGACAGCGGCGGCCTTCGCGGCGCAGCTCTGCCTGCCTGCTTTCGCGGTCTGCCCTGCTCCCTGGGAGCCTTTTGTCGCTTCATGCACCGTGAGGAGAACCACTGCTGGCTGCGGACGCGTGCTGGATCCGGTTCTCATATGTCTTCAAAACCTGGTCGTCCGGCTTTTCAAATGGATATCATGTGCAGCCGATAGAGACATACATCTGAGTGTGTTAGTAACTGAATGAGGAAAGATGCAAATATATATGTCTGACATTCCATCAGAGTGAGAGTAGTTTCAGTACTGATAAAAAAAAAAAAAATGAGAACAAAAAGCAAAACCATAACGTGAGCCCTTGCTTCAATTTTCTGCTTCGGCCAACAGGTGGCGCTGTCATGCAGCGGACAAAACGTGGCTTTGTGGCAGGTAAAATGTCTGGCTTTACATGAGGGTCTGCATTATACATTATATAATGTTATAGATCTGATAGCCCCTTTACATTTTGTCCTGGCTTATATAACTCAAAAGGTAGACATGCAGTGGGATAAAAAAGATACTTTTTCATCGAGGGGGGGTGGGGAGATAAATCTTGCAGCTTGTTTTCTTTGGACTCTGTTCTCATTCATTTCTGCGGAGCACATGCTCGGAGCAAAGACGGAAATACGATGGTATTGTTCAGGGGAAATTAAACTGAAAGAATTCTTCAGCGCATATTTTTGACAGTAGAGGTAGAGGAAAAAAAATATTTGTATTATCGCTGAACACAATAAAAGTGGCGTGATGCATGGTTTGTATCTCTGCCAGTGCGCTTTTGAAATCTTTAATTACATTGTTATACGGTTTACAGCTATATATTTTTTTTTGTTCTTCAGATGAAATATTTAGGAGACAGTGATCGGTTTATCAAAGAAAAAGAAAATGAGGCGGGTGTAGCCCCCCCACCGCGCCCCCTGTGATTCCGTCTGTGCCTGTGAGCAGGTAGAAGTGGCGGTTTTCTGCCTGCGATCGCTCGGCGCATTTTTCACCCGCAGCCGACAAAAGCTCCAGAAACACCTGCAGGGCGAAACTTCAAAGTTACCTATGCGTGCAATCAAGCAGGGCAGGCGAGCAAACAGATTTCAGAATAGCAATTTTACCGGTTGACGTAAGAGGTGGGTCTGGTTGTCCTGGCAACCAATTGGCACTGAAGTGTGGAGCGGCTCCGTGGCCCCGCCCCCTGTACAAATACCCCTATGGCTTTGACGTCAATACACGTCAACCAGAGAACATGATGCCTCTTTGCAAGTCAACTCGTGTGCTCTGTAGCTGATAGAGGCACCTCGCGCTGAAATATTAGAGCTCTATTGTACCGGAGAACGTGGTGTGACAGCCCCGCCGGGCTCAGCAAATGGCCTGCTTCGTATCGCCGCGCTGACGGAGGGGGGAGAGAGAGAGAGAAAGAGAGAGAGAGACAGAAAGAGTGTCGCCACATTTGGCGTTTTTCAAGCTGGCAGGGCGACGCCGAATTCAACTTTGTCTTGTTTTTAATGGACACGCTTCGAGCGGCGGCGGCGGCGGTGGCGGCAGCGGCGGGCGGTTTGTTTTCCTTTCGTCTTTATCTGTAGCAGCTCAAGCAAGCCCGTGTGAGCCCCCTCGTGTGTCGCCCCACACCACCACCACCACCACCACCACCCCCTCCTCCTCCCCTCCTCTGCTCGTCTGGCTACCTCTCCTACTCCTCCACACAAACAGTCCCATTTAGAACAGCATGGTCATGGCTGACAGTGTCCAAAAACCGCAGATCCGGGGCCCGGTCCGGGTGGGCTTCTACGACATCGAGCGCACTTTAGGAAAGGGCAACTTCGCGGTGGTGAAGCTGGCCCGACACCGCATAACCAAGACCGAGGTGAGTGTTGTCTGTGAACTAGTTAGCCTCAGAGCTAACTTAGGCTACTGTTCAGCTGAGTTACATAACTTTTATGCACTAGTTGAAACCCCAGACACTCAAGGCGGATACCGGAACGCTGTCCGCATCATGCACGAATAGAAACTTGGATCGGGTCGCTGTTCGGGGACTCTGGCTCGCCGCTAAAGTGCGAGGCGAGCAACAGCTGGTGTGTCGGTAACCTTGCAGGTACAGGAGGCAGCGGCTGTCTGCATGGTCCCCCCCCCCCTCCTCTTCCTCCTCCTCTTTCTTCCTCCTCCGGCTCACATCACTGCCAGTAAGGGCGCTGACCACCGGCACTGCTGGGAAACACGCGCCTCTAAACATGCATGCTTGCACCGGGGGCATCGTCCACCTGCACCCCCTGCTTGGCTGCGACCCCAGACCGATACACGGCGCGACCACGTTCCGTGGAGTCTGGCTGCTTGTGATCATCCACTCTTGCTGTATCTGGAGCATGCAGCATGGGTCGGTGGTCCCATTATGTAATCCAAATAATGATGTGATTTAGCGGTTTCTTGTCCCAGCAGCGCCGAGAGCTTTTGTGAGGGGGGGGGGGGCAAGGATGTGCCAAGCCGGGGCTCGTGTAATTGGAAGGCGCAGTGTTCTCCGCACGCATGCATGCAGACAGCGATGCACTGACACCGCTCTGGGGGTCTTCACTTGGCCGGCATGAGGTTCGATAATACAAACACTGCACCCTCTCAGGCCATGCTGCATGAGGGGAACAGGGCCCGGATCTGTCTTGAGTTGCCCCCCCCCCCTAGTTTTACGTCAGCTTCTTTTTTGCATAAAGGTCTGACTCAACCAGTACCACCAAGTACCCAGACTATGTATTGTGACGGCACAGACACAAGGAATTGACTGTGAAGGGTCTGCTGGTGACAGACAAGAGGGGGAGTGACACACAGGTCAGGAGGCTTGTAAAAATGCAGCTTTTTGCACTATAATCTTTGATCGTGGAGTCACCTGCTCGGTTATTACACCTGAGGTACACATAAACAAACGTTCAGCGCAGCCAGACTGTATCCTTGGTAGGTTTAATGAACAGCAAGTAAAAAAGAAAAAAGCAAAAAAGATGGTTCTTAAGGCTCTTATCGTGCTAATCTGGATATTAAGGCCTTTGAAGTGACGCAGCGTTCGTTTCGCCAGGTAATCTGCACCCGTGGAACACCGACGGCTCGGTGAACGCGGGTTTTAATTTCAGACAAACACTACACCGAGTGATTTCACTAAGTGGCTGCGCCGCTAAACGCGCGCGTGCTCTCGATCCTTGTCACTTCACAAGGTGGCCGGTTTTTGGTAGAGGTCACTCGGGGCTGGGCAGGTATGAGGCGCCGCAGCCGGAGCTTTTTTTTGTTATAGGGGTCGTTGCGTTGGGCCAAGGTCAGACTGAAGCGCCGCCCGTCAGCTTTTTACCCGCCTGCCATCAGAATTCGGTCTGGGGAAAAGAGACGTCGCCCCTGAGAGAGTTAAATGGCACACGGAAGAGCCGATCTGATGTGCTCGTGTGTATTTTCCTAAACAGGCGCATCTCTGTGTGCTTAGCCTCGTTTTTTTTTTTCTATACATGGACCCTGTGTGTTATACTGACCCATTCATCCCATTATGTACATACTGCAGCTTGTGGCTTCACATACTGCCGGCCCGTTCCCATGTGGCACTGTCTGTCATCTCAGCAGGGCGTACACTCATCCATATCTGATTAGAGCATTGTCCCGTCCTCCTGCTTTCATTACGGTGGGTATTGGCTAAATTCCCCTGGTATTGTCCTCGAGTGACCTTGTGCCAGAGGAGTTAACAAAAGCTCCGACGCTGTATGTGTGCGTTTAGCATTGTTGCCAGTGTAATCTGCTATCTCAGATCTGCTCATGTTAAGTACCCTGCTGTCCCTTCGGCGCTGCAGTGGAGAATGTAAATTTCGTGCCCTGGAGGCCTCCGTTTGTAGCCGCAGCGCATTCAGAACATTTTGATTTCTTCGCGGTCCGAAAAGGCAGAATAGATACCTGCCTGTGCCGTGGTTGGGGAGATAAAAGAGAAGAGACCCATCAAAACAGTCATTACCACTCAATCTGTCAGTGCCAACTGCAAATACACCAGAGGTGGTTCAGAAGAGGTGTGCGACTTCTGTGTAAGTGAACCAAAACCCAAGTCACGTTCCCATACAGCACAGCAGTCCCTTGGTTTCTCTGCTCGATGCCGCCGCTCTCGCATTGTCCACAGCCAGCGTGTAAACACCAGCAAATGCAGGGTCATCGAGCCGAGAGCGGTGGACTTGGGTTGCCTCAACAACACTGTTGCATCAGCTGGCAGTGCAGAGCGCGAGCAAAGCCCATGAAGCGACGCAGTCCTGGTGAAATATTTAGCGACGTGAAGCGAGTTAATGCGCTGTTTATCTGATTGTCTGGATAGAGGATAAAATGGGCGCGATAAGATTCCACAGCAAGAATCCTGTTTCGGTCTGAGTTGTAAACAGCAGTGCCGTGTTTTGGGCAGCTGATAAAGCCCCCAAAACATGGATGAAGAAACGAAACGCGTCTTCCTGTCTGTTGTTTAATCTCACCTCAAGCTGTCGTCCAGTCAGATGTGACTGCGTTTTCTTTTTCAACCTATGTTGCTCCAGTCCCTTTTTTTTTTTTGCAGTCGGCACTGCGCTTTTAACAAACTTTCCAGTGGGTTCCACAAACAATAGCAGATGCATGTTCATCACTGGATTCATCCCTAAGTTGAGGGGGAAACAGTTCTTATCCCTTGCAAAACTGTGGAAGAAGGTCTTAGACTGATAATCAGCTTTTGTCAAAGAGCTACGCATTCATAATCAAATATGTAGAGCTCAACAAAGGTAGTTTTTGTCAACGTTTTTTGGCTTCGATGATGCAGCCAGTTTGTGGCAACCCATCCAAACCAGGGAGTGCGACAGTGTGGTTGAGTGTGCGCGCTGATCTGCGTCCATTCTCGACAATGTTCCCGTTTCCATCAGAATCGCTGCAGTACTTGTGTCCAAACTTCTGGAGCAACTTCAGGAACTGTTGTCCAAAAATGCATTTTTGTTTTCAGTTGGATCCTTTTGATTTTTAATCAAATAAGTGGAAAAACGCAACTTTTTTGTTTGCAATTTCCAATTTTCTCTAGCTGTTCCGTTGCAACAGAAACACTTTGATTGCAACTTTTCAGCAAAACAGCTTTAAAATGCTGGCATTTTCCACCACCCAAATTGAAATAATAAAAAAAAAACAGAAAAAAGTGTTCTCAGAGCAGCCAAAAAAATTCAGACATTTAATTTAGCACCAAACAAATATCTGCAAAAATGTGAAAAGAACCAGGGTCTTTGTGTGGCAAATGTTTGACTAAAATAGTTGACCGTGAGTCGATTTTATAACACGGAATCACTCTCTCGCTTTTTTATTTCTCGCAATTAATGAATGAAACGATTGTTCCACCTGACCCGCGCCTGAACGAACACGTATTGTTGTCTGACACAGTGGTGTTTTTCTGGGAGTTTGCTCGCTCCATCTGACAGTGGTGCGATTTCTGAGAACCGAGGACTCCCGTTGTTTACTCCTCCAGCTTGGCTCGCAGTTGCGTGGAACTCTTCAGATCGCGCTGATGAAATGTTGTTTATGAGACAGTCTGAGGGAGAGATGGTAATGTTGCCTTGTTACCTGCTGGACACCATTAATCAAAGTCCAGACTTGTTGAGGTTTCGAGCGCACAAGTCCTACATGCCATTGTGGGTGTGTGCATCTGTCCGACGAGGCACGTGTTTACTCTGCTGTACCTCCATGTGATTTCTCGTCACCGCTCGGCTTCTGAGACTGTTTATGAAGTTTGTAGCCGAAGCTGTCTTTAAGTATTTATCTTGTGTCTGTGAAAACAGTTACAAAAAAGTGCGCTCAGTTATTTTGCGCTGCTCAGAGGATGAAATTGCTGTGATTTCCAATGTTTGTGCGACTGAAAGGAGGCTATGTTATTGCCAATCAAGTGTAATGAACCCCCACGCGGACTGTATTGTATGTCATTAGACGACCAACTGTTGACTGTTGTGTTGTTGATGCCTGGTCGTTGTGCAGGTGGCGATTAAAATCATCGACAAGACACAACTGGATGCCGTCAACCTGGAGAAGATTTACAGGGAGGTTCAGATCATGAAAATGCTGGACCACCCCCACATCATCAAGCTCTACCAGGTGAGTCCCCAGTCCCAGTGTCTGCTTCCCACACCATGATGACATCTTTGGACCTCCAGACAGACGAGACGAGAATAAGAATCGTGTCTTCTGAGGCGTTGCTCTCCTCTTTTTAGTTTTTTTTAATGTTACCTCAGCAGCTTGTGATTTTTTTTTTCTGGCCTCATCTGGGTTTTATTTCTGTCTTCTGTTGTCTGTAGTTTTGTATTTTGCCCCTTTGTCTGACTAACTGTGTCAGTCAACAGGTTTTTAGGTTTATTTCTGCTTATATCTTCCTTTTCCAAACCCACCTTTGCACTGTCTGCAATATATTTAGTGCAACACACACGGGGTTGTGTCTTTAACAAATGTATCCACCTTGGCTTGTTTACTAAATGGTTTGTGAGTTGCAGCAATTCTGAGTAGATTCATAGTGACCAGTGTTTCTTTTGTGGGTTTTTTTGAACTTGTACTTGATTTGTTTTGGTTGGCTTGTAGGACACTGTAGGTTCATTCTCATTATGTTTCATGAATTTTGTAGTTTTGTACAAGTCGGATTTTGATAAAGTTTGTCAGAGATGATGATGGATATATAAACACATTAACTTGATGCTTAGTTGAAATCGCTTGTGTTTTTATAAAAACAATCAAGCCTGTCTGACCACTCAAAGTGAATTACAACAGGAAAGTCTTAGGTCTCGATTTGCGCTTCGCAGAACAGTTTTGTATCGTCGGTTATGAAGAGGGAGGACGAGAATGCGCCATAAATATGTTGGCATGAGAGTGAGTTGGTCCTCATCAGCTATTTATGCTCATTAAAAAGACACTGAGCTTGTCAGAGAAGATCTGGTTGAGTGGCGTGCATGTTCAAAGAAACTTTGGAAGAAAAGGTTTATAACTAAGTCAGCTCAGCATTATCAGCTTGACTTCTTTCAGAACATTCAACAAATGATCAGATGTTAATGTTTGCTTGAGGGCTCGTAGTAAACTTTTGTTCAGCAAGGTTAAGTTTTCTAATCAAGCTCTTCATGATTTGAAACTGTTGCGTCGCGCGCTGACTTATTTGGCATCGTTTGTCAGTCAAACGCGATCATTTTTGTTTCAAGAACATTTTATTGGTGCACAGTTGACCTACTTTGCCTGACCCAGATAAGCATGTTAAAGGCCAAGTTCTGTCAATGGTTGTTGGTTTTTCTTTGATATTTTCTATTTGAAGATTTGCACACAATCAAACGCTTTTTTGATTCACTGACGTACATGTGAGGAAAGATTAAAAAATCTCCTTAAGGATACCGTATCCAATGGAAACGATCACCAAACGACTGCAGAGTGTTTTTCAGTGGATCCGTTCAGGCATCATTTTTTCGTGTTGGATTGATAGGTTGTTAGATCTAAACCAAAGTCAAAGTTTATCTTTGTGAAACTGGGCCCCTGGTCAAAGATGACCCCCTCAGGGAGCCGAGGCAAGACTGTAATATGTAACCGGCCCGCTGTGACATCTGTTGAAGGGGGCGCCGCGCATTTCCACGGATGAATTTTGTGGGGCAGAATTCACGGCTGCTCCTTTGTTGATCTTCTTTCCGGGTACTTAAGCAGCCGGGGTGTCGGCGCGCTCAGCCAATTCAGGTCGTTTTCTAATGCATTGGCAAACAACTGCTGCCGAGCGGAGACTGCCACTGCTGGATAGTTGGGAGATAGGAGAGCGTAGTTAATGACTGACGGGCTCTCGCTGCTGTTTGCTCCGCGACATGTGTTGTGCACTGTGTCAAGGTGCTGCTGGCAGGATCTCACCTCAACATTACTGTGGTAAAAGATGATGTATTAAATGTTTTAATATTGTTCTCGAACAAAAACAACACGACACAACACAACATCTAATTACTGTCAAAACCTTGTATCAACAATCACCCAGCATATGAAACCTGTTATTTAGGCCAGAGTAGATTGTTCAGTCGGTCGTCTTTTTGTCTTACCTTAGACCTTGTTGTTTTCTATGCATTTGAATGTTGATGTACTTTGAGAGAGGTGCTTTGCAATTCAGCAACAGCACCTTACCATAACCTGCGTGAAAACTTTTGTCTTTTAAGCGAGAGAAGCAGTTAAAAGCACTGCAAAAGTACCTCGACAGTGTCAGGTGACAGAGCGGTGGCCAAGGCTCAGATTTAGTGGTTGTGCCTTCCAACTGAGTCACCCACCCTTCAGTTTCTGAAGTATTTGCATTGTCACCAACATATGCTCACGCCTTCAGTCCACCCTCAGTGTGACCGGCTGTTCTCTTGAACTTTGAATGCACTACTAATCGTTACTGTACTACCAGTAAAACCAGTGTGCTTTGCTCGTTGGTCCCATCATGTGGCAGAGAACAAGTGCAGAGCATTCAGATAAGAGTGCTCTTTAAAAAATATGTCTTCCTAAAGGCTTATTCAACCTATTTTCGATATCTTGGCTTCAATTACAATATATTGGCAGTATAAACTAGAAGTATTCTGCGTATGCAAACCCCCATCGATGTTTGTCAACATTTCCTGCTCCAACTCCTTGCACACGGATACTCTGTTCTCACAGGATATTAAACTCTTAAATATGTAGTTGAATTCTTTTCTCCTTCAGCATGGCCGTTTTCTATGGGTGACTGAACAACTACCACAAGTAATTCCATAGCACAACAATGTCGTGGCTTTGGTTTGTTGAGTGAGCAATGAGGAAAAAAAAGAGAGCAGAGGTTGTGTGTTGATGAATCAGAGCAAAGTGCAGCGTTGTTGGGGGTTTTTTTTTTTTTTTTGTAAAAATGTTTTTCATGTGTGACGTGTTACAGAAGACGTCACTCGCTTGTGTCTGGAAGTGATGTCCTCGGACAAGGCCACTTTGAGGAGAGCCTCGGAAAATAATGATTTTGTTATTTTGTAAGAACAAACGGAAGTTTGTCCTCTAGACTGAGTGAGCGCACAATATGTGGTTTGAAAAGTGAAATCTGGCCTCGTTCCTGTTCCCATGAGGCTTCTTCACAGACGTCATTATTGCGTTTCACAGCAGGAAAGCACTGGAGGAAGAAAGGAAACTACCAATTGGAACAAATGATTTAAATGTCTTTCTAGCCAATGATGAATGGAAAACAAACCGGCTTCAGGGGCATTGGACCATTAGTAAAGAGGGTCGACTTGACTTGGAGTTGGGTGTTTGAACACATCAAGGTGGGCTCCTAAGGAAGCCCCTCACGTTAAAGTGTTTCTCGGGCACCGTCGGGGAATTTTTAAATTATTACGTACATATTACTCGATATTCCTCCTCAGCTTTATCAGAGGCAGGTCAAGTGTTGCAGAAAAACTGATGCCATTGCCAACAACCAACAACGGACAGAGTTGCTCCCACTCCCGGTACAGTTTAAACATTTTCTAATCCTTGAGCCCTGCAAGTGTCTGGATCGGCACACAATCAGGGCTCATGAAGAGGAGAAGCAATGGCTGAAATGCTGGTGATGAAGTCAGCCCTCAGCATAGTGAACATGATAAAGAGCCTATTGTCAGAGTCGGCAGTCGGAGTGTTCTGAAGGTGTTTCTCGAGATACATCCCGTAAATGGCTTTTCCCTCGTGTGAACTGACACGCTTGAGCCGGATGAGTGTTCGAAGGAAGTTCCCATCAACTTTAACAAGACTCACAAAACTACATTAAATTCAATGCCTTGCTGTGGGCGGTGCATTTTTGACTTGGGTGTGTTGGGAGGCTGAGCGCAGACTGGTTTCCACCAGTCCCTGTGAGGCCGCTGTCTGTCACTAATAACTCATCAGTTCTGATGATGCTCTTTTGTGTTACGTAAGCCTTTTGGTCCTTTTACTTTGTCTAGGGAAAGTAAATGAGTGTTCATTATCATTACACAACCATGTTGCACTGTTCCAGCGTTGCGCGGTGTTATTTTGGTGTGTGTCATTATTTCCAACGGCCTATCCATCCAATCAGCTCTGGTCAATTAGCGATTTCCTTTCCACTCTCATAAACTGGGGTTGGGCCTGTGGCCCAGAGGAAAGCTGAGCTAATGAAGACACACAGAGATACAGGCTCACCAACTGTGGACCTCGCTCTTGTTTTGTCATGTGCTGTGTGGCTTCTTCTCCGTTGACCTCAGTCTGCCTCCAATCCCTTTTTTTTTTTTTTTTTATCCTCACATGCTCCGACTGCGTTCAGGCCTCGGCTTCGCTCTGTACTTTTTATTTTCATCCGGGGCTGCCAAGAAGCTCTCGACGAGATTTCAAATGGTTTAACTGTGTCATGAACTCCCTGTGCCTTTTCGCTGCTCATTTGCGTAACAACCAGTCCACCAAAAATAATTGGCTGAACAGAGGGTATTGCCCACCTGGGGTCCTGGACCCTCTTTGGGGGGGCACAAATCTCTAGAGGGCCTGAAGCTCCCCATTTGTTAAACTTGCACTTTTTCTTTTCGTAAAGGAAAACGAGTAATAACTGGAAGCCAATCTGTAAAGCACTCTGTTGCAAATGTCAGTTTTTCTTGCTCTACATTATTTGACATTTTACATGATTTTGAACTCTGTTCCATAAATAATCACCAAATGTTTTTGAGTTTTTCTTTTTGCTGTGTCCAACAAATTGACATGGATTCTGACGTCTGTACTTTTTTTTTTTCGCGAGACCAAAAAATCCTGCACATCAAGTATTACACTGTTTCACTGATAAAGATTCATTGATCTATCTCTTTGAATATCAGTTTAGCGAGTGTCTTATCAGCTAGGAGAGGAACGGCAAAAATCAGAGGAAAGTATTTCCCGCGCTTACGGGTCAGTGACGGATGAGGTATGCCAAGACGAGCAATGCGAAAAAATCCTCCTGTCTGGTCGTAATCATCTGCACGAAGTGTGTTTCAAACATCCTGCTTTGTGTCCGCGTTGGTTTCACGTCATGTTTGATGCCTCCCGAGGAAGTAACGAGTGGCCGTCAGCTGACGGAGGCGGATAATCGGGGTCAGTCCATCTTCAAATCAAAGAGGCCTCCTGTCTGACCACCTTGGATTTGCTTCCTATTGAACATGACTGATGTCCTCAGAATGAGTCCAGATAGTCTGGCTGGTTTCTGCTCCATTCTCAGAGCGGTGCAAACATAAAATCAGTCAGGCGCAAGTGCTGCTTAATAAGAATATAATTACAGAGAGAAGCAAGTATATCATCTCGAGCTCGCCGTCTTCACACTGAATCGCATTAGATCTTTCGCATGTTATATAACCGAGATGTTATGGACTTCTCTCGCCAGCTGTGTATGTTTGAAAGAAATCTCCCTGTTCTCAGTATGAGAGCATTAAATGTCTGTGACCTGCAGGATGTGCACAGGACTGACCCAGCTGATAACCTCTGCTGTGGGCCTCCTGTCTCGGAGGAAATGTCAGTTGCGTATCTTGTCCTGCCTTTGAACTTGCACAAGTGTTTCCTATTCACTGTAGCCCTTGCTTGAATGCTTCCTAAACTGTGAAAAAATCTGCAAGTGGACTCCCTGGAAAAGCCGCTGAATCAAAGTTTAGCAGCTTAAGCGCCATTAAGCGTTTCTATTGTGTGTCCGTCTGTGGTCGGAAGAGTTGGCAATAAAGTGACGCCCTGGACATGACGATGGCCCCTCTCCACTCAGGTGGGCCTGTGCCAGGGCCTTGCTTGTGTTTATGCTGCTTTCGTGGCACAGGGAAATCAAGCAGGGTTGTGGGGTAATACTGTGATCAGTCGATGCTGTGAGAGAGGGACCTTAACCTTGGCTTAATTGATGTTTATTAATCAAAGGTAAAAAAAAAAAAAAAGTGTCTCAAGCGGGACGATGTGAAACAAAGGTTTCGTTTCCTAAATCCGTGAATCGGTCAGTGTAACAGATGGAAAAGCGATCATAAACAATGAGCGTGGGATCTCTAGTGTGAATGTCTGGCTCGCTGTGTCTGATTCATCCTCCTCTCTCCATCTGATTCTCCCCTCCGCATTTAAATCTATTCATCTCCCGAGTGTTCCCGCTTCTAAATCGGTGCTTCTCCTCCCACACAGCCCGGCACCGCGTGAGGACCGAGAGGCTTTAAGTACCATTCAGATATACTCGGCAACACCAACCGTCCACCTCCGTTCTCTTACATGGGTGCCATATTTAGACGCCGGGCCATTCATGCTTTTTTTTTTTTGCTGTTTGTTTTCGCTCATGATTTCGTGGTCTCCAGACTCTGTAGTTTACCGGCAGAATGAAACACGATGCTCATATTTTGGTTTCTCTTCCTTAATTCTCACCTCGTCTTTGTCGCCTGAGAGTTGAGATTGCGTAACGATATTGCTTCTGTAAGTGGTCTTCTCTGTGTATTCACTCTCCCTCTGCCCCCCCCCCTCTTCTTCTTCCTCTCCTCAGGTGATGGAGACGAAGAACATGCTTTACTTAGTGACGGAGTACGCCAAGAACGGGGAGATCTTCGGTGAGTGATCCTTTCCAAGTCTGTCTTGAGCGGCAGTGTCCCGCCCAGTTCACGTCCGTCCAACCGCGTATCGGTTGGAAAAACGAGAAAAGAAGAAGAAAAAAAAACCAAACCCAACTCTCCGTTGCGTCAGTCGTGTTTTCGACAAACAAGGAAGTATCAAAGTCTTGTTCGGTTTGCCTCACTCCGACAGTTATCCCAGCCTCGATCTCAAAGGTCATATGATTGATGGGAATCTGAGAACAATGTCCTGATGCAACCCCCGTCATGTGCTGCCAGCGACTGCCGCGACCAAAGTGCTGACTGTGCGTTGCAGCCGTATAAAGTGACATCACCCGTGGCCCATAAAAGGCCGCAGAGACGGCGCCTCAGAGAGAAAAGAGGCTGATTTATTGCTGGACGTGGCGCACGGTCACCCACACCTGAACGCTTTACGGCTTCGATGTTCTGATTGCGCAAGATGTCGAGATCATTTTCTCCTCTTGTTGCCCGCCTGCATGTGATTTTGGTGACATGGTGACTGGGATTACATCTCAATACCGACAGACAAGCCTGCCGTCCACTCTGCGGATCCGTATTAAGAGTGTTTGGCACGCGTGTGATCATGGGGGAGATTTTATTTGTTTAGATTAGTCTGACTATATTTGCACTGTATGAACAGCGTTGTAATGGATAGTAGGGAAGAAGCATGTGACCAGGCCCAAAGAGAGGCCCAGGCCCTGCCTTCACCAGGATTACGGATCTCCGGAGGGAGCAATGTGACGTTGCGTTTGTGACATGGCGTTGGGCACCACCTGATGAGGGTTCCATCGCTGCCATTTCATCGGCTTTTTCAGACATCAAACCGTGATAATTGAACTAATTTTGGTCAAAAGCATCTCTTTTTTAAGTGGTCTTGATCTTTCGAGAGTCGTCAATACGTAAAATCAATAAATTTTATGAGAAAACAAGCGGAGATGGCATCACTCATTTCTGACTCAAAGAAATTACATTTGAAAACTGCGTTCGACAATAACTTCTACCACTTTTCACAACATTTGAACGCTTGTTGGAAGTCTTGACTGTTCACTATAGATCTGTCAAGAGATAAATTATATTTGGAATGAAGTATTAACAAAATGATACATTTATGATGTAACATTAATTTAATCATGCATTGGTTTGGAAAGCTGTTACAATTTGCCAATTATTGTTATGTTTCCCCCCCCAAAACTTTTTAGGTATTGGTAACAACTTATTGGTTAAAGAAAATGTCCACTGAATATGACCGGAGTACAACCTGAATATGTAATGAATTCATTAAAAGAATCATAATGCAGATATTTCAATGCATTTTTATCAAATGACTAAAACAGGTAATTCCTCATACACATTTGGCCTTTACAGTGTTTGTAATAATTGTCAAAGTTCTGTATTTGAGAGTCAAGGTGCCAGTTTTCATTCTTTATGAGCTCAGACGTTCTGCACAGAGACCATCCAAGTTTCACAACTCAAAAGTCCTAAAGGTTTGTGTATTTTTTTCCAGTCAGTCTGCGAAAATGGTACTCTGCTGCTATTTTAGTCTGAGGTGCAAAGAAAAACGTTGCGCTGGAAAGGACAGACGAGTCGGAACGCAACAAGAATAGTACACTGAGATAAGCATTTATCTGCGTCTGCCATTGCACCACACGCACTGTATCTGTGCCACCCATACACGACGTTAAATTTGTACAGTGTGTACAGGCCGCAGTCTTCAGTCCACCAGACATCAAGTTCCTAAAAAACACACTTTTCTCCACATACTTTAGAGGATTTAATATGTTCGTATTTAAGGTAGCTCACCCCCATTAAATATGCATAGTTTTGGGTTTTTTTTTAAATCATATTTCCAAACACCATGCAGTGGTGTTCTTTATCATGTTTTCCTACTAGTGACATCAATAATTTTCACAATGGATAGTTAATTAACCTTAAATTCCGGAATTCCCGATTTTGTGAATTTTTTAAACTTTAAAACAATTTTTCTGAAAAAGTATTTGTCCAAATCTCATGAAATTTGCAGTGCTCAATCCTGGGACTATGATCTGTGGGCTGAACTATATACTTTCCAAAATACAGAAGTGTGAATATTTAATGAGGTGCAGAATTTAATGAAATTAGGAAGTATTCATTTGAATTATGTTTTTGTTGTAATATCAATGTATCTTTAGTTCAGGACATGGACAATATACCAATCTATCACGATGCCAAAGCTTATAACTTAATCTATGTTGGTATTGACGATATTGCAATGCAAAGAGTTCCTGTTTTATCGGGTATTGTCGGCCATCTTGAATCTAGTTTGCATATTTGAGTAAAAAAAAATTGCTGAATAATTTTCAGCTAGGTTAGACCTTTAAAATGAAGTATTGTGCATGACCAAAGCTTTATTAATAAGAAATTCAGGTCTTTTGGGGTTGAGCTACCTTAAATTAGTCTGAATTTCTCCATTTAAAAAAGAAAAAAAGAAAAAAAAAGCCATCATGTTACTTGACAGATTCCTGCTGTGAGCTTGCAGACTGGGACCAAATCTTCCATTCAAGTATTTCAGCAATTATTAACACAAGCGCAGACCTGTCGGCTGTGAAACACCTGTAAGCGGTTCATGCTCCACATACACTAGATTAAGAGCCTCACCTATTAGACCGTCTGAGAATGTTTGCACTTTAGCCAACTTCCAGACACCGGAGCTGATAGGATTACCCGTCGACTTGAGCAGTCGTTTGTGGCAAACTTTCGAGTCGCGGCTGCTGCGTCTGCGTGTGCGCTTTGTTTGTGCATGTGTGCGCAGTGTTCCACTTGTGACGTTGAGTCAGAGGCAGCAGCTCCTGCTCTCGTGACCTACTGAGAGCTGGACAGCAGAGGGAGGGGAGGGGGGGGGGGGAAACGAGTCCAGTAAAAATGTGAACGAAGTACAGAAGTGTGGAGATAAGATGGAGTGGCTTGCCGCTATCTGCACACAGCTTGTTCTGTAATATTGCGCCAACAACAGCTTCTGTTCGCACTGTCGAGCTATGTAGTGACAAGAAAATTACGATCCACTCACGGGACAGGAGACTCTCGAAAGACTGAACCGTAGCTTCTCATTTACACGACGGACACACCGGTTGTATCGAGCGTGTCGTTCAGCTTAGCTCCAGGAGCTTGTGTAATTTCCAAATGTCAATCTGCTCCAACCTATCCTGATTGGTCTTCCGTCTTCTTTTGTGTAAGCCATAGATTTTCTCATGGATCATCTCGGGGTATTATAAAACCCTTGTGTCCCGCTTCCATAGACCCCTCTGCCTCGATTGCACAATGCGATGTCGTTACGTAAGACGTTTATATGTCATTGTCGGCTGCCGCAACGGCGGCTTTGATTCAGCCAGGCAGACGGCGACCGGTAGCTGCAGCACCCGACTGGTATTACAGTGTTTAATCTCATGAAACTGAACAATCATTTTTGAATTCCAAAAAAAACCAAAACAAAAAAACCAACCACTTTCTGGAGGTGGATCAGGTCATTGAGTCATGAGACACTCAGACGAATGGATAAGCTGCCAAGTCCAATCTCCAGCCGCTTCCTCCGCTATCGCCCTCTGGAGAAGTGCCTCCGCTTCTCCGACATGATGAATTCCTCAGGTCTGCTGCTGGCCATAGGTTGCAACCCAGCAAGGGGGGGGGGGTTGTAGAGTTGTGGATGTGCAGCGGCCCCCTCTGTTTGGGCGGCTCGTCGAGACGGCGGCTGAGCCTCCGATTCTCTCTCCGCGGACCCAACAGTGAAACGGTGTTGTGAGAGGAGCAGGAGGGGTAGCGTGTGTGACTGCAGCCCGTCAAGACAAAGGAGCCTATCCGGGTTTGGCACCAGGAGGCGTAGAGTGATGGGTTCGTTCTTGCAGGAGAGGGTGGGTGGGCGCGCTAATGGGCACCGCAGCGGCGCCGATGCCAGCCAGGGGGATGCGCCTTTGTGTCTGTCTGTCTGTCTTTCTGTCTGTCTGTCTGTCTGTCTGTCTGTCTGTCTTTTCCTGCTCCGCACACCGTCTCAGCACCACAGGATGGATCAAACCTGGAAAATTGGGTCAACCGCAAATAAAACGGAGATGCAGAGGCAGGAGGGGAGAGCAGACAGAGGAGAATAGGAGCGCAAGAGCAAGGGACATCCATTTGAATTTGGAAGGTACTGGGGAAAATGTAGGGCATGCATATTTAAGAAAGTGCTGCTGGAGAGCAGGGAGTATAATAGCTGGCAGTGAGTAAAATCACTCATGCAGATCTCTTGTCTGACTGTTAGAAAGGGACTGAGACTCAGAGGATCCTGACTTCAAAGGAGCATTCGGGCGATTTGGGAGAAACTCACATTTACTGTCAATTTCTGCTCCTCTGTAGGGGGAAAAAAAACCCCCGTCATATTTCTGGGTCAGTTCACTGCAGATCAGTCAGCATCAAGGCAAGGGCAGCTTTGACACCAATGACCTTGAGGAAAAACTTGGATTGGCTAACAACAGATTTGTGAGGGGGATTTATGTACACGATTACAGTATTAAGGTGAGTTCACACTGTGCAGGTAAGGTTTAGCTAAAAATAAGTTAAGTGTGAATGTGCTGGTCTTTTAATTTATGGAAGAACAAGCACTGTTACCCGACTCGTGCACACACTGAACAGGCAAATCGACACACAGTTTCAGACCTCTTGTTTCGGTTGTCGATGTAAACGAGAATTCTTTATTTTATTGACCGACTGGGATTATTATAGTTAAAACAACAAAAAACAAAAAGGAAAAAGAAATCTACACAATCTCGTTGAACCTAATCTGATGTTTTTTGATCTTGATATTTGTAATATTCTTGACTTCCTGAAAGATGAACTAGTCCATCCTCGTCTGTGTTGTTAAAATGAGTTCAGCCCTCCGTAATCCTCACAGCTCTTGTGATCTGGCGACTAATAGTAGCAATGTGAATAATTGCTGGGGGGGAAAAAAGGGGAGAAATCTGCCGCGTTGCCCTGCCCTGATGAGAGGTGCTTTTAAACTGCCAGGGAGTTCAAACCGAAAGGCAATTAGAAGCGGGTGGAGCCCGCAGGAAGGTCAGAAGCGTTGTTTTGTTTTTTTTTTCTTTCCTTTAATTGATGCAGCTCCTGCCTGTCCGCAAGTAAGTGTTCAATGAAGGAGACGACGTGGTGGCTGTCACAGCTGGTCGCTGCAGCTGAACTTTGGCTGGTTCTGACTTGGATGACTGGGGGGTGGGGGGTGGAGGGGTTGGGGGCACTCGGCTCCAGCTGGCTGCAGTCCACGTTAACCCCTCAGGGACTTGGTATTAAAGCGGCAAACATCCATCCACGCGCATGTAGATATGACATTGATGAGGCTGCTGCATTTAAGTGGTCCGCGGATCAGTTACTGATATGGAAGCGGCGCGGGAGCGCGTGTGCCCCCCTCGCTCCCATTGCCAGGCCCACGCTGTTGTCTGAAGTCCAGCCAGAGGTTTCATCCAACACCCCAGTTTATGCCCATGATGCCCGTCCCCTCCAAACCTGAGCAGCTGTTAAGAGACTGAGCTCGTCGCCCAGCTCTCGGCATAAGTGGAGCATAGTGGTCGTTGAGCTCTTCCTTAATACCCCCTATGATTCATAAATGTCCTGCTCGCTTTCCCAGAATGCAGCGCTGCATGCCTCACTGCGCCGAGGTTTTACCCTCACCAACGTGGGATCGGTGGATTACTCATCCTTCCACTGGGGCAACACACCGACTTGTGCCCGTGTGTTTGTCTGTGTTTGTTCAAGGCTCAAACTGTAATGGTCTGTTTTTCAGTCGGTACTGTTAAACAACTTGCAGCAACACTTCACTGCTGTTGGGACAGAAGGAAGATATGTTGTGGTTTCCGGCACTCAGTTTTTAGAGCTTCTCCTCTCATGCGTGTGTGTGTGTGTGTGTGTGTGTGTGTGTGTGTGTGTGTGTGTGTGTGTGTGTGTGTGTGTGTGTGTGT
>JASSRZ010000016.1:4640896-4657676 GCA_032164315.1 Malacoctenus gilli
TGTGTGTGTGTGTGTGTGTGTGTGTGTGTGTGTGTGTGTGTGTGTGTGTGTGTGTGTGTGTGTGTGTGTGTCAAGCTGAGTTATGTGCAGAGCTGGAAACGGTAGCCAACTAATCAGGCACTCGCCCGAGTGCAGAAGAATCTGCAACTGTTTCGTTTTTAATTAAAAATTGGACTGGTTGCCGCTTCTCAATTGGGACTACGAGACAGTTTTCACGATTTCATGTAATGGAAAAACTGAGAATATTTGCATAATGAGCTGCTGGTAAAAGCAAACATTTGGATTAAGAGGACGAAAAATCGATGCAAAGAAAGTGGGATCAGATCTGCATTATAATATAGCTCGACGTATTTTATGCAAGGACCTAAAGGTGCGCTTGTTCTGGAATGGTCTTCCACGTCCCCCCTCTTATCACAGTTGTTTGAGTGAGATCTCTGTGGATTCTGACTGTTTTCCCCAGAGGTCAGCTGCTCACTCGGCTTATCGTGTCCTTTAAAGTATCTCCTTTGTTACTTGTAGATCATCTGCAAGCTTCTGGCTCTATGTTTACATGACAAACCACCTTCCAAAGTGAACCGTTAGGACCACGGGCAGAGTTGTTACATAGACTTTCTTTGACATTATGAGTGTGTGAGCACAATCGATATTATTGCCTTCACGACATGTAACGAGTGAAATCTCTGTACATTCAGCTCTAAAAGGAGAAAGGGGCCGATGTAGCACCAGGTCGTGATGGAATGTACAGGCCCATGTTGCGTTGAAGTTGCGGAGATTGCGGCCGATCAAGGGAGACAGTGGTTTGATGTCGGAGTGATCACTTTCGAGTCCTGCCCGTCTCCCAGGTGCATACTTGGACGTCCTCGCCACATTCCCCTCCCCGGTGTGTTTTTTGATTAGCGGCAGCGTTAGAGAGCGGCCCTGGTCACCCAGGGGCCCCCGACCTGGAATTTACCAGGTGCCGTCTAATCAGGTTTTCTCAACCTGTCAAACTATTCATCAACCATGTTGTTGGTGATGGAGCAGCATCGTCCTCCTGCAGTCTAATGCTGCTCTTTCAGGCCTTCAGTCGTGTTTTTTTCCCCCCCACTGTATTTCCAGCTCACAACTAACCTGCAGTCACCCCCGAGCTGTGGAAATGCACACTGTTGTTCACAATGCATGTTGCTGGCCTCAGGACTCCCGCTGCTCTCCTCGGAATAGCTCATATTTGGTTGATGCCGCAGTTTTTTTGATGTTAATGAGGTGTGAAAGTGGCTTAGTGTGACTTCTCTGTGTATCCTGACAGAGGCCTGGTCTTGAATTTCTGCTGATGGTCCTATGTTGTGCATAAACGTACGTGCACGTCAAGGAAAAACAGAGACGCTGTTTTTTTTCCCCTGAGGTCAGAAAAAAAAAAGTCAAGAAGCCTGTGTACTTTGTGATCGCAAATTTTAGTCCTTAACGTTTAAATTGCTGCTCAGCTTTTTAGAAGATGAACCGTTGACTCTTTTTTGTAATTGACTGAAGAACTTGTTTAACCTCACTCAGCTAAATTAAACTCTCTTTTCTCATCAACTCTGCTGTGTTAATAACTGTTGTTTGATACTTGTTATGAATGAGATTCTAATATTTAAAAAAAAAATGTCTTGAAAGTCACTTTAAATCCCTCTTCTTCCCAAAAATGACCTGATGTGTACATATAGAACATCTACATGGTATGTGGCCCATTGTGGATGTTTATTAGTCAAAAGATGTACAAGTATGGAAAATCAGAGTGGAGCAAAAAGATAATTTCTGAAAAACATGTTTGTAAAATATACTTTTTCACAATGAAGTTTTAAATTGTGACTGAAAAAAAAATCTGGTTTGTGTTGTTACCTTGTTTTTTTTCCGTATATGATGTGTCGCGGGTGGGCTTTGTTGTGGTTTTTGTGCTCGGTTGTCAGGGTTGGTCAGTGGTCTGTATCCACGCCAGCTGGAAGGAAAGCCAACACTGAGCGTCCTTGTTTGCCACCGAGTGTGAATTGAGGAGTTAGCGAGCTATCTGGACGGAGAGGTGTGAAGAGAAACCCTGCCGACAGCAACAACCGCCGCCGCTTTGCAAAGTTCACGAGGCTGCAAAGAAAGAAAAAAAATCGGGCATCTTGTAAAATAGTCTATTGGGACAACTTTGCGAAAACTGTGAGGGAGAGCGCGGCGGGGGAGCAGACGTTGAGCGATGGTCGTGATGAAAAAAAACCACGAGCACGAAAATGATGTCGGATCCACGTGTAAACTTTGGTTTCTTCTGTTTTTCTTCACCAGTGCAAAATCAGCTCTTTCCGAGCTCTCCGCAGCAAATCAGATGTTTTCCTTCACACGCTAGATAAGCACTCGCGTCTGTATTTGCGTCAGTGTCTTGATTTGTCCTGCTGTTTGTCAAGCACGTGTATGTTTTTGTGCACGCTGCAGTCCCACTGTGACACACTTAGCGTCCTTATTAAACAAACCCTCCCAACACACAACACTGATCGAGTTTGTATTTTGTGTCACTCGCAGACAAGTCTCCCTTCTTCTTCCTCTTTTGGCCGACACTGCCTTGCGTGCCGCGCTGCCAGCCGTAGCCGGCTCACACATGCGTGCATACCAGTTACAACGCTGAGGAGTGGGGTTCAAACAGAGGTTTACGTCGTCTGTCTTTGCCCTGCGTCAGTTTACAAAGCGAGCTGTAATGTAGAGCAGCTGTAAACTACGCCTGGCACCAGGCCTGTGCCTCATCTAATGTAAATTATCCTTTCAACACAACCACCAACACTCAGTGGAATGAAAGATCGCCTCCAATACATTCTTTTTGCGCAGCGATACCTTAGACTGTGTTTGAAAGGCTTGCGGAGTCATTACATTATGTAATCGGCGTGAAATAGTGTCCGCTGTTCAGTTCGAGCTGGGCACGTCACCTCTCTCCAATATCGGTCTCTTTCTATGGCTGCAGACTATCTGGCGAAGCACGGCCGTCTCAGCGAGCTGGAGGCCAGGAGGAAGTTCTGGCAGATCCTGTCGGCCGTGGAGTACTGCCACAACCGAAACATCGTCCACAGGGACCTGAAGGCGGAGAACCTGCTGCTGGACGGACATATGAACATCAAGATTGCAGGTATTGTTCGCTGCGGCTTTGTTTTTAATTGTTGTTGCACCAAAATATTGTTTTGAGGGTCCCAACAGGGGACAACGCACTTTCAACAGAATCAAACTGGGTCCAACTTGCTTCAATAAAGTTTTAAATAAAAAGCAAGAAAGCATAGAATAGAAAAAAGACAAATCTAAATCCGAAACATGTTGTGGCTGATGGAGACGAAGTAGAGATTAGGAACCATAAACTCCAACGTTGGAGGTCCCGGAGGAAGGTGTGGATGGAGGGGAGAGAGAGCAGAGTAGGAAAGGAAAAAATCATTGACATACAATGACTCTGCATAAACAAAAGGGCGGGATTTCATGGTGGGACCCCCCAGCCCCTTTCTTGGCACCCCCACTTTGCGGGGAGGTGATGCAGGTGACTTCACAAGGAAAGATATTGTTGTCAACAACCAGTCCTCTTCATAAAATACATTTGACATGTGGGCGGTAAGAGTGAAGAAGTTTATTGCATCGAATGAAATCTCCTAATAGCCCCCCCCCCCTTTCCAGTCTAGACGTATAGCAGCTGAGCTCAGAAAAGGGCTCTTTGGGCGTATCAACACATCAGCTGGCTCACTGATGGATGGGAAACGCAGGATGTGTCTGCATGCGAGTTTGATCTATTGCCTGCGATGAGCTCACGGCTGGCGAAGCTCAGAAATGTCGAACTTCCTGCCCGGATCGTTCACACGGTGTCGAGACGTAGTTGGAGTCTGCTTGTAAGTTAAGTGCCGACTGAAATGTGCTCAGCAGGCATCCTTAAGTCTTTACAATAAGTGTGCGAAGGCTTCTGCAAAGGTTTGTACTTTTTATCTTGAACTGATGACAAGACGAGCGAAGAAATATTGTTTCCCTTGACCCCCCACTGCACCTCCTCCAGTGCCAATTCAAAGGGAAGTTTTAAAGGTGGGAGTGACAAAATAGGGAACTTAACCAGAGATGGTGGTTTGAGACTAAGCTGGAGGTCTGTAGTACAAGCATCAAAGTGCGATTATTAAGCAAGTGGCATTTACGGCTTGCGATTGAGAATGTCACCCCCCCCCTCCCCTGCTCTGTCCCCGAATGAAGCGAGGACTGGGGTGGAGGGACAAGTTCGGGTTCCGATGGAGGAGAAGAGGAGGTGATGAAAAGGACCGGCGACTTCAGGGACAGAGCGGTGGATAAGAGGATGAGGCGGGGGGGGCGATAAGGAGCGTGGCGTGGCTGCAGCTGCGACGACGCTCGGAGAGCGGTGAAAGGTTTATCTGAGGATTTATTCCGAGCTGATGCCAAAATCCATCGAAGGTGAGCCGATCACACGACGGCTAAAAATACAGGTGTGAAGGGATACCGGGCACACTCGGCGTGAATGTGTGCTGTGGGGAAAAACAGGCTCCTGTCCTCAGAGGACTTCCCATCACCCACGTCACATAGTTGAATGAATTCAGTGTTTATTGGCCCGATAAATGGTACTTGGAGGTGGGAAACAAGCAGCTGAAGTTTCCATTGAGCTAGATAACACAATGTCCAGCTGGGTTGTGTTTTTTTTGTTTTTTTTTTTCGCAGTCTGTATTTTGTCTGAGAGGCAAAAGCCAGATGAGGACAAAGGAGAGACAGCTATAGGATAGCTGTATGGCTCTTGGCATCATCCTGTCCAGCGTTTCTCCGAAGCGTCCTCGACGATAACCTGGAGATGTTATTACCGCTGCAGTAATTTTCACAAACATGTCTGACTCACAGCCGATTGTCCGCGCGGCCGATTAGATTTGAAGCAGGAAAACAATGAACAGAACATTACCTGGCTTGTGATTAGAGAAAATGTCTCTGGGGAGGACATCGGCAGCAAGGTACACTCTGTGCTCCTCTTACCCAGCGCCTGCTCCGACAAGTTTGGCGAGTGCTACATCGAGTTTAGACGAGCAAACGTGTCAGGTCTGCACGAGAGCGGCTTAGAGCACCTCTAATCGTCACGTCTCTTCACTGCGTCAGTCGCATGGATGTCAGTTTAACCAGTCAGCCATTCAGTCACACAAAAAGAAGAAGAGGTAAAGACTTCCTATGTTTCTGTGAGCGTTTCTTGGCTTCCTACGTGAAGTTCTTAAGACATTTTTATATTCTTGGCATTTAAATTTGCTCCCTTCTTTAAAGGGCTGAAATTATTAAGGATAAACTAAAATACAGCCACCTGGCAGGAGGAGAGAAAAAGCCTTTTAATAATATTTAGTAGCTGTCGGATGTTCAGGGGGAGGAAAAAATATGAGCGCGATATTTTATATCGTGGTCTTTTTTTTTTTTTTTTGGAAGGAGTTTGCCTCAAGAGCCTGTGCAGCCAATACACAGCTGTGTTCATGGCATCTTCTCACAGCTACAGCCAAGTCCACCTGGGAGCTGAAATACTGGAGCTGTCAGGACATTGCAGATCCGCAGCCTCGTCGCAACTTACAATTGACTGTCAGGTTTTTCTCTCTTCAACAATGCCAAATCCAATTCAATGATTCTTGATTTCTACATAAGCTGCAAGTTGCACTTTTTTCTTGATCAACTGAGCATTCATTTAGTTGAAACTCAGTGGATGGAGTTCACTAATTGTTGGTGCACCAGCCTCAGCACACAGGTCCACACACAAATTGTCCATGCTTCCAGGCTTGACTGTTGCTGCCTGACGATGCCTTCCTGTTTTGTAAAGGCCACCTCTGGTCAGTCTGTATGAAGCTTAAGCAGCAGTCAGTCAAAGAAAGGTCATGCTGGTGGTGGCTGCAGAGGAGAGTGGAGCGGGAGCAGCGGGGAGTGCCCTTAATGTTTTCACTTCAAATAGTCCCTTCAGGATCGAGCTGACAGATTGAAGGGGGATGGAAAGAGGAGAGGAGGAGGAGGAGGAGGAATAACAAAAACAAGAGCGGCTTGTAGGATCAGAGAGGGAGAGCAGGCTGCCTTTGTGGCCCAACAGGAAGGTGTGCTTGTTCTGTGCGGTGTTGAGTATAGAGATCCAAGAGAAGCGTTTTGTCCGACTCCAACTCCATATGTCAGTCATTTACCATGAACTGGAATGTACTGGCTCATTAGCCATTATTTGAGTTGTTCAAGGTTATAACCCTCCACAGCTTCATGATGTTCAAAGGTACTTTATGGTCAATTAAACGATGTCGACACTACAAACAACGTCTGAGTCAGGGACATATGTCAGAAGTACGGTTTTTGATTTCTCTATACAGAGAAGGTCATCAAAAGTTGACACAAACATCCCCTATTTGAATACCTCCTTAAAAAATTCTAAAGCTTCCACGTAAACAGATTAAGCACTACAAATAATCCTAATGTTGATTTGTGTATGACTCTTAAAACAAGTGTGTAAAGCTGTATCACCTGCAGATTACTTTGTCATAAAGCAACGGAAGGTACTGAAATAAATCCTACACATCATTTTGGGGCTGTGAGCATGTTGCGGAGCAGAAATTGAACCTCACTGACGGTCCGAAGAATGCTCACCAGTTGAATTCGCGTTGGGACTCAGATCCTTTCGGTAAATCCCAGTTGGTTCCCCGGAGGCGCATCAATTCACTCCTTCCCAACTGGGCCCCCCCGCCCCCTTCAGGCCAGTTGGGAAAGCACCGTGAGTCTGTGGAGTCTGTGAACTTTGGTCCAAAAGTGTTTTGATAAGAATCCTCATATCAGCAGAATGACTCATTATGACTCTCGTTGCCCTTCTGCCGACTCCGTATCTTTTTGAAGTTACCCAACGCCGAGGCATCGTCAGCCACGAAAGGATACGTGTTGGCCTTTTTATTAGCAAGACAAGGACTTTGCTACAGCTTCCAGTGTCACACAGTAATTTTTATTAGGTAGGTACGTCCCAGTTTTTGATAAGAGTGCATTTGATGGAAGCTGCGTGGGAGGTTTTGAAGTGCGATGAAAGTTCTTGCCAGACGACAGATGTGAATAAAGAGGTTCGGTCCTAGAAACTGGAGAAGATAATGTTGTGCATCCTCGACTGCAAGCATGTTAAAGCTCGTACATTATTTTTTGACACGTTTTGTTCCAACACGGGTTCATTTTGGGAGAGATCATAGTCTTTTGGCCGTAGGACGCCGTCCTCTCACGGCGGCATGACGACTCCCGAGCAGCCAGAGTTTCCACCCGTATGTGACGGGAGGCGCCGTGTGCTGGAGACTTTCGCAGTGTGGCGTCTTTCAGCTAATACTGTATTATGCTAATGATGTTGTGCGCGACACACGCACTCACCCCCCCCCCCACCCTCCTCCCTGCCCCGCCCTCCCTTGTCGAGCTGTGACTGCTGTTAGTAGCCTGCAGCGTGCTGGAGTGTTTGACGTCAACCAGTCTGCTCAGTATTCAGCTCCATGAAATGGGTCACAGCTTCTGACGATAAACCCACTGCACCGCGCCGCTCGGCTCTGCCTGCGTCTCCGCCTCGACTCCACAGCAGCAGCAGCAGCAGCCGCATCAGACAGTAAACATTCTTGTAATGAAGTCACTGTGCTTCACCTCCCCTCTTGATTTCATCCACACCTGCTGCTACCTGCATTGCAGTAATTGCTCGCACTCACCGAAGCCGCGATCTGTTTTGCAATTGGAGTTTGCACGGTGCTAATCTGTAAGCGCTGATACCTGCACGCCCCGCAGTTGGTCGACACCACTTTTTCTCGTGTGCGCAGCCTGCAGATTTCTTCAGAGGTTCAAGAACTCTTTGTCGTTTTCTTCTGACATCCAGCTTTCATTTGGAGGGCAGTGGAGTAACTGAGTAGTTTTTAAGAATTTGATCACAGTTAGTGATCGAAAAATCCAAATTTCAATCGAGTTTTTGATTTATCACCTATGAAATGACATTTTAGTGTTTATCAGCTTTTTTGAAAACACTTCAGATTAAAACAGTACCTGAAAATGCTCAAATGTCTCTTTCGAGCAGCAGATTACTTTTCTTTAATCGCAGATAACAAATGATCAACAAATGTTTGACACATGTTAGTTTGTATAAAAACAAATAGAATCAAAACTATTGACTTTTAAGTGCAATGATGCATTTTCTGCTAAATGTGTCTGGTTTGCATTTTTATTTAACAGCCCTGCAGACGGCCAGTTTGAGTTCGTTATCCGGCAGAAAAGAAACTGATTAAAATTAAAACACAAGGAATGTATCAGGAATTGCACGTCGAGACTGTTTTTCCTGCTTTACTGAGCGAGCCCAATTACAATGTAATACAACTGCATTTTGTTTGACGTGCTCTCAAAACTCTGTACCAACGATTTATAAACTTGGGTTTTTCAGTGCTGACACAATGTCTCCAAAAGAATAATTGTAATTGGATGAGTGTATTTGTGAAACATGACACCATTCAAGAGTTGAAGTCTTATTCGTTTCTGTGATTATGTAACAGTAAAGTAGGTGTATCTAATAAAGTAGTAGCCAAGTGAACATTTGGTACATCAACTTATTGAAACATTTTGTTCCCACTGTTTTTTGTTTTTTTTTTTGCCTTTCCTAGAAAGTCGTGTAATTCTAAGTAATAAATCAGATTATTTGGGGGTTGTTTTATGTCGTACTACACGAAGGGAGTTTTGTGTTGACAGCGGGTGTGTCTCCTCTGTTGTGTATTTTTTATAAAATGATGATGAGGAAAAAAGCAAAGAGCTCTCTCTCTCTCTCTCTCTCTCTCTCTCTCTCCGTCTCCCTCATCCAATACTTATTGTGTGTCTTTGTGTGTATGAACCCACATCACCTCCAGCCCTATTATGTAAGACAGATTTTTTTTTTTATCTGTTATTATTTGTTCTGCAATACATTTTTTTTCTGTTTATGTAACTGGTTGGAATTATGGAAAAAGGGTGGGTGGCGGCGGGTTAAGTGAGCCCTCTGATTGTGTGCTCCTGGAATCATCAAGTCCCATGACACCAACCCATTAACAATGAACAAACTAATCACAGCAATGTTCCCTTTTTTTTGATACGACCAATGAATCACTGGTGTTAAAAATATCTCGCAATGTCCATCACAAATTGAATTCATCACATTTTCAAAGGCGCGATTCAGAGAGATCCATCAAACTTTCATTTCGGAGAAATTTTAGCGAGTCTCAGGCAAACCTTGTGAGGAGAAGAGACAAATAATCACCGACTGCAGACGGTGAGACATGAGGGAGAGTCGGGCAACATGTGTGAAAGTGATATGAACTAATATAAAAAAAAATGGGTTGGCTGAGCGATCGCAGGCACGCAACTTGGCTGGGTGTGATTTGGCAGATCTTTGCAGTTGGATTTTAATGAAAGGCAGACGTGAACTTCCCAACATGTTCTGTGTGTGTGTGTGTGTGTGTGTGTGTGTGTGTGTGTGTGTGTGTGTGTAAGCGTGTAAGCGTGTAAGCGTGTAAGCGTGTAAGCGAAAGTCAGAGTTCCCCTTTCTTCACTGAGGGTTACAAATCAAGAGGTTTAGTCATTATATAGACAACCAATTAGAGCGCAGCACTGGTGACCTCATGTCAGTCTCCAGGGGAGGTTACCTCATTCAAAGGTCCATTTCCTCAATGTACAAGTATTTGGATCTCGTACTACGTTATGCAAACCCCGCATGAAGACACCAAACCCCCAATCAGAGTGCAATATCCACTAGGGGCTCTGCTGCTCCCCCCATTTTCACAGTCACATGGAGGACAGGCTTTTTTTCTTTTTTTTTTTTGTCTTTTTGCATAACCTGCTGGACATCAGTGGTTTGTGGCCCATTCCCATGTCAACACACTTGGAACGATCTTTAACCTCCTCTCGCCTGATGTTTTGTCCTGTGTAGATTTTGGATTCGGGAACTTCTTCCAGCCCGGAGAGCCTCTGGCCACATGGTGTGGCAGCCCGCCGTACGCTGCTCCAGAGGTCTTCGAGGGACAGCAGTACGAAGGCCCACAGCTGGACATCTGGGTAGGAGGAATGATTGCACAAAGAGGCAACTGTGGATAAAATGACATGGTTACGAGCGCTGAATCCCTTTACAAGAGGTGTTTGTTGTTTTTTTTTTTGTCTGAAGTTCTTTTGGAGGCTACGTGGAATCAGCTGAGGCCTTATAATCGCTTTTTTTTTAACATCTGATTTGTTAAGGCACATGAAGTCAACTGATGCAAGTCACTTTTGAATTTTTCTAAATTTAAAGCTAGTTTCCGATTTCATAACGAGCAGAGGTTTTTTTTTTCCCCTGTCATATGACTTGGTGATGACAAGGAGTGCGATTTCCCAACCACAGTTCATAACCTCCTGTACTGTGGACCGCAGACCTGCTGGAAAGCTTTTGTCACATCCTGCTTCCATAATTAAGCAGATGACAAACACGAAACTACTGTTACCAAGAAACATCTATTTTGACAGGTCATTGATCCACTACTGGTGGTCTTTAGCAGACAAATATGAAATGCTGTTTTGTCTTGGGGTTGTTTCAAAGTCACTGAATGAACTTGATTCAAAGCTCAATTTGCCCTCCAGCTTTGAGAAATAAACAGTTCGTGGCAAAACAATTCACACCTAGTAAACATTTTGTTTTTATCATCCTGTCCCAACAACCAGACAAATAGTTAACTGTTACATGTGGGGATTTTTATGTTTTCTTGCAGACTTTCCTTTTTTTTATCAAATCACTGAAAATGTTTATTTGGTACCCGTCACCAAAATCATTGAAATAAGAAATGTACTACGCTTGAAATGGAAAAAGATGTAGAATTGGATTTCACACTGCTTACTTTCAAGCGTAATTGCTGTTTTATTTTGAAACAAAGACCTTTGACTCGAAAGGGATTCAGGAAGTCAGAGCAGCAAGCTGACAAACGACAACTTTGCACCAAAGGGTTTCTGTATCGCAGTGGCTTCACTTTGATCACTCTGCCAGTCATGGATGTTTGTATATATAGAGCGCTCATCTTTGTCACCCCCCCAAAAGTTATTTACCACATTTTAAAATGTCACTTTCAGACAAGATTGGGCATGTTAAGGGTGGTATGGCCTTCACTTTCAATTTGGGCCTATTGATCTGCAGGTGCAAATATGACAATACCAATAATTATACCGAGCCCTCAGACACTCGTGATTGATCTGCTGCTTTTCGCTCTCTCTTGGCCTGACTCGGTTCTCTTCACGTTTCCAGAGTATGGGGGTGGTACTTTATGTGCTGGTGTGTGGTGCGCTGCCTTTTGATGGACCCACTCTACCGGTGCTCCGACAGAGGGTTCTCGAAGGAAGGTTTCGTATCCCCTACTTCATGACTGAAGGTAAGACGAGTGAACCCTTCTGTGTTCCACACACGATACAAAATGTGAGATCGTGCTAACTGCACACATGTAGGATGCGTCCCTGAGGAACCTTCCGTCTTCGTAGCGGTGTGATGTGAGAGAAAGCGCTGCTGCGAGGTGAATGGATGCACAGGCGAGGAGCTCACATGTTCCTGCAGGAGTCACCAGACAGTCGATTGTCCGCTGGCTGACTCTCTTGTGGCTACAGCCAGTCAGGAGGTCATTTCATTAGTGATAGAGCATTAGACTCATTTGAAGTGGATTCGGCGTGAGGTGCTCCGTCAGGGTTCACTGTAATGTGCGTATGTGTGTCCGTGTGCGTGCGTGCAGGCTGCAGCGCAAGACGGGCTGGCGAGCTGGTTCAAAGCAGCCCTGCTGTTAGCGCCTGTGCTAGCGGGCTGGCTGCAGATTAAGTCCAGAGCTGGAGCTGTTTATGTAACCTGGGGAAGAGCCAGTGGAGCCCTCCAGCAGCTCGCCTGTCCGTCTGTCTCTCTGAGGAGGGCGCTGCCTGTTTGTCCGTCTGCTTGACTCATACTCTCGCCTGCGAGACGTCTTCTCTATCAGTCTGTGGCGCTGTCTGTTTCGCTTGCCTTGTTTCTCGTGTCCCATCTGCGAGTCTGAGGCGAGTTCTCCGCAGGGGGTGTGGTGAGACGGCCCAGCAGATTTGTCTCTCTACCGCTCCCTCCCACCCTCTCTCTCTCTCTCCGAGACCTTGAAACAATTAAGACATACGGGGAATGTAGGAGTGTAATGTCAGCTCCGGGGCCAGACTGACACTCGAACCCGCCTCCCCACCCCCAGTCCAGCCCCTGTTCCCCGAACAGGGAGAACAGAGTGTGCCGATTTCTTCATCCAGAAACGGTCCATCTTATTTCCTCTTGTTGCGCTCACTGGCCAACACCGTGGTACACATAGCAGCCCAGCACCGCACAGCCTCGCTGCTGCATGTTGCAGAGGCTATGCGCAGTTCAATGGTGCTGCTTTGTTTATCTCTTCGGGCTTTAACACGGCAAGTCAATCACTGCTGAAATGGACACAAAATTGGGAGTTTTTGGGGAGAATAATCCGAGCAAATGTTGCTTTTTAGTATTTCTCTTCATTCTCAGTCAGAATTCTTTCATGCTGTTCTTCTTTGGATGTGTTTGAACAAAAATCTATGGAATCAGGAAAAAGTCAGCTTGGATTGCTCAATCGGCTTTGTAACAGAGCACTCTTGCCCTTCCTCGTAGGACTTTATACCACTGGGCCACAGCGAGTGTTAACTGGCATGGTTGTGTGGTTAAGTCATAGTGGTGCAATGTTCTGGCCAAGAACAGAGTGTCAATCAATCAGGCAGCCAGCTCCTGCAGCGTCGACCCCCCCCCCCCCTTTACATAGGCGAACCTTCCCTGGTGGTTTCGTGAAAGCTCAGTCTCAGCTGTTGCTATAAACACGGCTGTGGCAACAAGCAAAGCCCAAATAACTTCTGGGTCAGACAAAATGTAATGTATTGTGCGGTATTGTGTTGGCAGCAGGTTCTAAATTCGCAGCTACACAAGCCACTCTGAGGCCACAGCGTGAATTGAAAGTGCAGTGAAGGGCATGCCGGTTATGCACATAATGGGGGTGGGGGGGGGGGGGACTTAAATTGGCTGAACTACCAGGCACGAGGTAGAAAAAATGTGATGTAAGCAGACGTTAGTGGATCAGCAGGGCAACTGGGAAGAATGTGCAACAGGGAGTTAATGTTGGCAGGCTGGTCCTTGAGCTTTCTGTTAGGAACTGTTGAGGTCTCTCTCCTAATCCTGTGGTAGAAGACAGAATATCCGCTGTAAGTGCAGAGGAAGAAGAGGTGGAAGGCAGGGAGGCGAGGAGGTCGAGGGTTGGAGCGTCAACTTGGCTTCAACAGGTTGTTTTTGTTTTTTTTTTTTAAAGTTTGAATCCCAGAACTGAGCAGCTCTAATCAAGAAACAGGACATGCATCAGCTTTCTGTTTGTAGGGAGTGTACATCCCACACAATATTGCATCTTGAGGTTTTCTCTCTGGTCTATTCCAACTGGCTGTGCGGGGTCGGTTAAATATCAGGCAGGTTTCACTGCCAAACGTTCAGGGAACTTGGGTGTGATGGATCAGAAAGTCGCAGGAAACATGCAGGGCTGCCCAGGACTTGACATGACCGTTGGCAGGGTTGTGAAATGCGCATAATTTACAGATATTTGAAATAACTGCCTTGAAGGTAGATGGAAAAAGAAGATGGATTTAAAGATGGATTTCAATCTTTAGTTTCTCAGCAATAAATCTAAAACATATGGAAGTTTCACTGTTTGAATTAAAGCATGAAAATCGGCACTTTTCACTTGAGTTCAATATGCGCTTTTACAAATATTTCCTGAAAATATCACAGAAACAAGTCTTCATAAAGAAAACATTAGATAAAAAAAACATCTGATGCCAAACTGAAGGGGCTTATCTGTTGCAAACACACCTGTTTTGCTGCGAGTCTGTAGCAGCGGGGTAAGTGGGTAAGTATGCCGAGTGGCAGGCAGGAATGTGCTGCAGACAGTAGGGGTGCAGGCAGGCCAAAGCGGCACAGCCAGGGGAACTGTAATCCTGTTAAGGACCCAGCTGCGTCTGACGTCAAACTCATCGAGCCACTAACTAGAGGTGAGGCGCTCTCATTAGGAGGGGAGGAAAGTAGAAAAGAGCGCAGTCACGCTGCTCAGACGTGACGGCAGGCGAAACTAAGAAAAGACTTTTGCGGATTTGAAGCTCTTCTCGCGTTATTTCTGCTCCGCTTCATCTTCTTTGATGAGGACACCATGCGTGGTGGTCTAATTTGTTCCCTCGCAGATTTATACAAGAAGTGCTCAACGTCATCAAACATAAACAACTTGCTTTTTTTTCCCCAAAAAATATAGAAATGTAAGAAAAGCTATAAAAAGTCTCATCTCATCCTCCATGATTGTGTTTTTCTTCCATCCCATCTGCAGACTGTGAGCACTTGATCCGCAGAATGCTGGTCCTGGACCCGTCGAAGCGTCTGTCTGTGGCCCAGATCAAGGAGCACAAGTGGATGGCTCTGGACGTCCCCGTGCAGAGGCCAGTCCTGTACCAGCAGCCTCTGTCCGCGGAGGGCGAAGCGTGCGTCGGCGAGTACAGCGAGCAGGTCCTGCGTCTCATGCACAGCCTCGGCATCGACCAGCGCAAGACCATAGAGGTGAGGAGAAGGTCTCGTTTTCTGCAATCTATAAACAAAGACGCGGAAGACTTGAAAACAGTGACGGAAAATAGGAAACGAGTCTGATGATGCATCAGCTCCGTGCTAATCAGAGTATGTTAAATTAGCACCTTTTCGCTTTTCGATCGAGGTCAACGTTTTGCTTCAGGGCAGGAAATGTGAAACCTACAGTTGCTTTTTGTCCTCTTGATTGCAGCGTTGCTTCTGTTAGGTCTGAGGTTCACATTGAGCTTCAGGTGCTCCCGTTGCCAAGAAACGTAGCGGCATCATACCGAGGCCAGATTTACAGTATAAAGTGACACATTAAAGCAGACATGTACCACGGTGTCAATCGTCCACCAGACTGTCAAATGTCCTGCAGGGTGGATGTGGGTTTCTTTTGCTGACTGATGAGGTTTTTAACACCACAAGCACTTAGTCAGGTTGGCTCACTGTCACTTAGAGTAAACCCTATTCTAAACAGAAGTCGATGATGCCTTTTTGAACTTTATATTCAGCAGCAAATGCTCAAGAATGAGCCATTGCTTTCTTTAGACTCAAATGTTCTGCGTTAGGTGAGAATGTCCCTGACAGAAATCTCATGGCCCCCTGTTGGCAGCTGCCTTTTCAAAGACCCCTAAAAGCTTTAGAAAAACCAAGCGTGACATATACGTGCTGCTATATTACATGTCACAGAGCCGAAAAAGTGTAGCGGGTGAAAAGCTCACTGAGCCTGTTTGTCTCACGTGTTATTTCAACCGTCAAACTACAATTGCCCCCCCGCGGTTCCATCCACCTGCCATCCAGCAAAGCTGCAGCTAATGCAAAGGTCAGTCCATGCCTGTATGGAAAATATAGTGGTGTCGATGTTTTTCTATTGTCTTTAGTCCGTTGTGATTTTTTGACAGACAAAATGCATTTATATGCACAAAGGTATCAGGGCTTTGAGGAGAAACCTTAGTGCATTAAGCCAATTTCTCTTAAGTTAATATTTGCTGTCATCTGACAAAGAAAATGACTTTTTGTTAAGATAAACACTTCGAGAGAAAAAGAAAAAAGGTCCTAAAGTTGGACATTATTTGAATTTTTAATTAAATGCAGTTCAATCAAAATGTAATTCTGTAAATCTATACTGATTATACCTCCAATAATCCTTTGGTACTTTAAATTCAAAAGGAGTATCGAGGATAAACCCTGCGATTCCACTTGATCGTGCATTTTCTTGCAAAAGAAGTACAAACGAAAGGAGTGAAGTCTGCAAGTTTACTTTTTCAGTCCTTAAAATAGACACATAGGATGTCACAAACATCCCACGCATTTATTGACTTCAAGTTTAGCAGTTTATCTTGACAAATCTGATTGAATTATCCTGAAGGCATATGGTATTTATACGATTCACTTCCCTTTAGACACATGGGAAACGCAAACCTTCATTCTTTAAATTTTTTTCAGATGTGCTGTATCATACAGGATCTTTAATACGTGGTGTGAGATGATGTGATCGTTAAATAAAATCACTGAGAATGAAGCCTTTCTTAAATTAGATTAGATTTTACTGATCTAACGTTATATTTGTCTGTATGATATTTTATTTCAATGATGTTAGTAATCACTTTTAGTACTTTTGCGCGTCTGAAAGGGATTTTTTTTCTTCAATCGAAAACTCATCTGTCAGTTTAGCTGCAGTCGTCTTTGATGGTCTGAGTCCAGAGGGCGAAGCGGTGGTAATTTGCCTGCCTTATATTCAGTGTGCCACCTTCTCTTTGAGCACTATTATACTCCTATCTGCATCGGGCTTCGCCGCAGCAGCAGTAACCCACTTTCTTTGGGGGGGGGGGGGTAATTAAAAAATTATCTCACCATATCCTAAGAGCTGTCACAGTTAAGTCGTCCGAAATGGGAGGTGAGCTTCGCTAATAACTTCAATTACAGACACCAGCGTTTATAATGTCTGCCTCCCTCCAGTCTCTGCAGAACAAAAGCTACAACCACTTCGCTGCTATCTACTATCTGCTGGTGGAGCGGCTCAAGGCCCACCGCTGCAGCTTCCCCGTCGAGCAGCGGCTCGACGCCCGCCAGCGACGGCCCAGCACCATCGCGGAGCAGACTGTTGTCAAGGTAACCAGCTGGGCGTCGGGGCAACAAGGGGGACGGGGGGGGGGGGGGCGGGGGGGGCGATGGCGGTCTAAATAATATGTA
>JASSRZ010000016.1:4749281-4760381 GCA_032164315.1 Malacoctenus gilli
ACACACACACACACACACACACACACACACACACACACACACACACACACACACACACACACACACACACACAATGCGATGCACTCCCTCACACTTTCTCCCCCTCACCTCTACCACTTGTCAAACACATTGTACTTTTTTTTTTTTTTCTCTTCAGTCCAGCGTCTCTTCGCTGCTCGGAGACCGTCGCTCTCGTCGGAGTTTTTCCACTGTTAGTGAATTGGGGGCCCGGCAGGAGTAATCAGGGCTAAGCTCGAGTGATGAGACCATCGCCTCCATCATCTCAAGGTCAAAGGTCGCACCTGAGTTTGTGAAACTCTGGTCGGGCTTTAACACACAGCGCGGCGATTTAGAGGTTTGTTGCTGTTAGAAGCAAGATTACACGAATAAATTCCAGCTCAACTAATCTTACATAGAGACCGCATACAGATCGCACATGTTCTTTTTTTTTTTTTTTACTTCATTCTCTCTCTCTCTATCGTTTTTTTCTCTCTCTCTGTGTAAAAAATAGCCGGTGAGCCAAAAGTGGAGAGTTGCTGTGCCAGCAGCGCAGTGCAGAGGTCAGGACAACATGCAGAAAGATTCCTATAGACACCAACGATCGGATATCCAACGTGCATCCACATGTATCCAGAGCATGTCTCCAGGTAACATCTTCATACATGCAAAGAGTAGCTGATAGTATTGGAGGCATCAGTGCAACAATGCGCAGGGGGCTCTGAGCAGCTCTGCTCCTAATCTCAGATCAGATCTCAGCATTAATGGTGATGAGGAAGAAAAGTTGAACGATGAGCTCCTCCAAGTGTGGAGAAGCGAATGAGTTCCATCTTTAGATACAATAAAACTGACACTTTATTTATGAAAACAAGTGAAAACAGACGCGGCATGAAACGAAGCGGCACTGTTTGAGTGCAAGCTTTATCTTTATGTCCAGCAGGATGAATTTCAGATCATTATGTTACCTCAAGACTAAACGGGTGGGCTGCAGTGAAGGAGAACTTCACGGTATCTGTTCTGTTGAAACATATTGATTTGTTTCTTTTTTTAACAAATATATAATTCAAACACTCGCTGGGTTTGTTCACTGAATGGGAGGGGGGGAAAAAAACAGCCCTGGCCCATTTTGCAGGAATAAATAAATAAATAAACTGAACAAATGCTGCAAGTTCTGCTAAAACTACATTTAGGGAGCACTTCGCTCTACTCTGTTGACCTTAATAATAACAACCATTTTTCAGGACTGTGTACAGAATTGTGCAACATTTCAAGCAGGTTTCAAAAACAGCGTGCTGCTGAGTTGCTTCCTCTTCATCTGGTGTGTCGCTTCACCTTACTAGAATCAAAGATGAATGAACAGAAGTCTAAATCAAATCAATGTTTACCGTCTTACCTCGGTGCATTTGTCTGCATCAGCCAAAAAGCTCTCCGCACTGCTGTCCGGTATCGTGTGGTCTTCAAGTGTCTCGTTTTTCCGCATCAGTAAAACTGAATGAAACCCTCCTATCGATCCGAACCCAACGCGTTTCATCGGGAGCCAAAACTAAGTTACAAGCGTCTAAACATTCAAGCATCTCTCATAAATACAGTTAAAACACTTGGTGTGTCATTGTTTTATGATGTCATTATCGTTTCTTTCTGGTTTTTTGGACTTTCGTACACTGACGGAGCACGCTTCATTTGCTTAAACTGGGAGAGATTCTTTGCTACATGTTTCTTGTGTGTTTGACTGTTTTGATCAGTCGCCTTTGACTCCAGGTCTGGCTGCAAATGGACACACAGAACTCTTTGACACCTGCGCCAGCACATTTCTGCTGGATCGCTTTGTGAGCTCAACCAGCTTCCTGAAAGACACACAACCGCGACTTTCCAGAGCAGCGAACTTCCTCCTCAGAAGCTGCTGTGCGCCGTGACAATCTTCCCGAGCCGTAAATCCTTCTCTTGCGCTGGACGCCCTGAATTGCGATTCCGCGGCTCCCCAGTACCTGAAGCAACAGGCCCCCACCCAACTGCAGCTAAATTACAGGGCTGTTATCCTCTGATTTACTTCACTTCAACTTTCTTGTTCGCACACACGCGACTGGATGTCGAAAAAGGAACGAAACCTCGCAGATCAAAGCGACAAACTGTTTCCACCAGATGAGTTAATTCAACACGCAGTCCCGTGTCCAATAAATGGCTACGCGGAGCTGAAAGAGATACACGTGCATCCAATTTGAATTGCACTCCCTTGTCGTATCGGAAACGTTATATATTAAAGCTGCCGAGCAGGAGCATTCCTGGCCGTGTGACCTCCGCAGGTATGCGACTGTCACTGAAGCTCGCAGGCCACTGGTGGAGCATGAATCTGCCGTCCAGAGAGCTCCGACGTCTCTATAAAGCTCTCGCAGATCAAGAATGCTCACTGTGAGAATGAACAGAGCAGAAGGCATCAATCTCTCCCTCCTCGTCTGCAGCCCGGATCGGCTCGGACTTTGTCCGATGGCTCTTAGAGAGCATGAATCAAGCTGAGGGAGACAGATTAGCCTTTAGTAACAAGGGATAATGTTTGGAACATCAGAAAAAAAACATACTCTGGCCATCAGAAGAAACAGGCCGGGACATCTTTCTTTTAGGGCCAACACGCACTAATTCAAGGCGCGCAGACACTGGCACAAATGTACGCGCACTGAACATGTGTCCTGCAGATGTAGTAGCGATGAAAAAGGCCCTGTTCTCCCTCTCTGTGTTTGAGAGAGAGAGAGAGAGACAGAGAGAGGGAGAGAGAGAGAGAGAGAGAGAGAGAGAGAGAGAAGAAATACCTGAAGAATGCAAATATATGAGGGGAAGAAAGAAGGGAAATTAAATGAACATTAATTTTCCCACCGCAATTCTCTCCTCTCAGCACCAGAAGATGAAAGAGAAGCGATGTACTTTGTGATATTTATTTCTCCTTAAACACACGGCTGAAGGCTCCGGTGTGGATGACGGGGGCCTCAGCCCAGTGCACGGATGCGGGCGCCCAGGGGCCCCCTCGCTGCCTGCTCGACTAATTAGGCGCCAAATATGCAAGATTAGGCTGATGGAGGATTAATCAGCTGTTTATTTCTCTTCACTCCTCCACTGGAACCACCCGATTTGGACTCCAGGATGCACAGGAAGGCAACAGCAACGGAGACAGAGCTGGGTGTGGTTTCTTCAGTAAACGAACAATTAACACGTGTGCGTCATGCATGTGCGTGCGTGCGTGCGTGGATGGCCGACCTGCGGTGGATAATGTGGCCGTGCTGGCTTTTACAAGTATGGATGGACGTCTCCGCTGCCATCAAGCCACACAGAGAAGAGCTGAGGGCTGCGTTTGTTATGTTCACACGGCAAAGGCAAGAGAGCATCAAAAATGTAGTGCGAAAAAAAGAAAGAGTGCCTGCACAAAGTGAGAGAAAGAATACACGAGCGTATGTGGGGGGAAAAAAAAGTGAGGACAGATTTTGAGAGAGAGTCAAAACGAACTGATTTTAAAGGGGAGACAGAAGCTAAACAGGCTGTGTGGGTGTGCTTGCGTCTCTGTGTGCGAGTGGGTCCGCTGGGACGGGGTAACGGCGCAATCTGTACAAAATTAGGGCTCCATTAGAAGTTTAAAACAACTCATGACTTCCATCTGTTCCCGAGGCCTGGAACGTGAGATTGGAGACGACAGGTGTCTAAATGTTTATCAGCCGCGCTGCGTTTATTCCCGTGTCTCTGAGTTAGAAGGAAAAATGACCCGCACTAATCTAATTCAAACTAACATTCGCTTTGAAAAGGTTGCTGGTGTGGCAGGAATGAAACACATGCTGTTCAAACTTATTGGAGTCAGTACAGTGCGTGCGTGTGCGCGCGCGTTTGTGTGTGTCGGGTTTCAACTCGGCAGCCCTCGTGAGAATAAACACGAATGGGAGCGCGCGCGCACGCTCGTGCATCACTCTGACAAAAAGGAGGTCATAATATGAAGCCGACACCTAAATATTTGGGGTGTTGAAAAATATGCTGAAGCACAATTGATTGGCTGTTTTGGAGTCACAAAACGGTGATCGCAGGCCAGAGGAGCCGTCAGGTTCTGCCCTTAAGTGCGGAAATCACATGCCTGCGTTCGCAAAGCCACCAAAACAAAGACGACCACGTGGTCATTTGCGCTGACAAACATCGTTACTCACCCGACTGAATCATTTGTAATTCAAAACTGCTCATGAGGACAAGAAACTAACTCAACGCTGTCATTTGATACAAGAGGGAGGCATGAAATACAGAAGAAGCTTAAAGACCGCCGTGGTCTGGTTAGGTCGGCCCCATTTAGTTTCCAATGAAGGGTCCGGGACCCCATGAGGAACATGGCAGAAGTTTGTTTCCATCTGTCACGGCGAAACGACACAATGAAATTGGGATGAATTGAATGGGAACAAAAAAAAAAGGCAACAATGATTTGGTCTAAAACCACACGGAAACCGATATCTGCATCAGTATCTTTATATATTCATGCATCTGAAGCTGTTCTGTGACAAACTTGACTCGTTTAAGGTGGCAAACGTGAGTGTGGTCTGCGCTTAAAGAGTAACACACAAACAGGCCTCACAGCCAGAGTTCATGTCATCAAATATAAGACCGTTCCTCAGTCAAGAAAGAGACGCAAACAATTAAACTGGGCGGTATTTTTTTCAGTCGCGAAATTCGCCAAATGAGATATTCCAATAATATATTTCCCGGAGAAGCGCAGGCACAGAATGGACCACTCTAATCCCAATCTGCCCGGTTTTAACCCTTACCTCCCCCAAACCTGTAAATCAGTCGCTCTGCCTGATCCGTCTGCTTGCTTCACCCCCCCCCCCCAGGGGAAGCGATCGCTCACTGTTGAGGTATTTCACCCAGATTTGTTGCCAATTTGTTGCCTTCCAGTGGAAAAGTAAATGTGAAAATGAGGAAGGGGAGAAATTCATTAAACATGTGTATGAAATACTTTTCAAGAGCAAGAGAGAGATTCATGGGGATGTTCACGCGGCGCGTAATCATGCCGCCGTCTGCTCAGCCGGCAACACCATAAAACATTTAATCTGGGGAGGAACACTTTTTGTTGCTTTCTCTCTTTAGACCCTCACCCTCCATCCCACCCCTCTCTCTCTCTCTCTCTCTCTCTCTCTCTCACTCTGACTGCCAGAAACCACAATCATAAAATTATTAAAATGCTGTTTGGCTGCCATTAATCAGTGGTGGTGATAAATCCTCGTGTGGGAGGTGACAGAGCATTAGTCACATACCTCTTGGCCTCAAAGACAGAGAGTAATGAGCCACGAGCCGGACCGGGTCAATCATAAACTCATCAAATGCGTCATTTAATTTCTTCATTTAGACAAACACAATTTGTTTATGGGAAAGATATCAGGTGTTGTGGAATGAGAAACGGCGCTGAAACGCCGGTACATTAATCAGGGCTTGATTACACGCGACTCCGCGGTTGTTTATCCTAATTTCATTCATTTCCATCAACAAAGCAAACACAGAAGAACACAGCCATTAGTGATGGTTGGGGATGGCACAATTACAGCCTCGTATTAAATAAAGTGATGATGAATGGTCCAATACAGACTAAAACAAAGGGGTTTTTATTACTTCATTTCCATCGCTGCCTCGCCTTCCTGCGTGTGTGTGTGCGCGCGTGTGTCTGTGAAGCCGCGCCGGCGTGAAAGCAGAGAAGAAGGAGCTATTATAACTTTACAACCAGAGGACATATTGATCAGAGGAGAAAAAATACTGGGTGAAAAAAAAAAAAAACAAACTCTGAGGGGAAAAAAAAAAAAAAAAACGGACTCTTTTGAAACGACAGTTGGTTCCACAGTATATGTTAGCGAAAGACCGCCTAATACATAAAAACTTCTGTTCCAGTTACATTTCTAATTGAAATCAGTGGGTGAGCTTGTTATGGAAGCAGCTCAACCCGTGACAGGAATACACACGCAAACACACACATCCAACCCATTTACGTACACGCACACACAAGCATCAATACACGATACACAAACAGTGAAGTGTGCGTGTGTGCGCACGCGCGCGTGTGTGTGTGTGTGTGTACCCCCCAACAAACCCCCCACAGAAACTGATAAAGATGAAAAATACCAGCAAAGTCCAGTATTTTTCTTGATCATGTGAAGCTTGGAGAAGTTAACCGGCATGTTTGCAGCCTGTTGATGCAGTTTAGCAGGCAAAACTACAGAACTGCACGGGGAGTCCGTGTTTTTTCCTCCACATCACTGACTGTTAGTCATAACAACGCGCGGCATCGCCGGGAACGGCGCTGCAAAATTAACCATGTGTGGCTACATGTTTGTCTCGTTCAGTCCCTCCAACATCAAACTCCGTTTATTCGACGATATATATATATTTTTTTAACACTTTGCCGTCTTTCGCCAAATTAAACAAATTACAGGCTGTGTGTTGTTTACTCATCATCGACTCTCCGTGAAGTTCACCGACTTTGAGTAGTTGAATTGTATAAATGGTGCATGAATCGATTCGCGATTACACTGAAACATTAAAAGTACAGCATGTAAAAGGGTTCGGTGCTCATGGTCACTGTGACACAAAGGTGACGTCCAGGATTCAACCACAGCATGTTGCGATTGTCCAGAGACCTGCTCAACCTGCTGTGGTGCAGTGAAGGACATCCTCATCATCATCATCAGCAGCAGCCTTCATGCAATAAACATGCAAACGATTGAGGAATTTCGCACGGAAATCCTGTGAAACACTGATCGCGTGTGGCAGTACTACAGCACGTCGACTTAACGAGAGAGAGACCACCAGAGAACCCAGAGGGATGAACGCACGAAGGCCAAGGTTGCCGCAGCCTCCCCTCCCCGTCCATCCATAACGTCTGAACATTCATCCGTCCATTTTTCTACATCTGCTGATTTGTATTCAGGGTCACGGTAAGAGGGGTGGGGGTGGGGGGGAGGGGCCGGGGCCGGGGCTTGTCCCAGGATGCACCAGGATGATGGCCGGAAAAAAACATCAGCGATACTTCGATGAGGTTGACTATGAAATGATTCATCTCCAAACAGGTGCTCGGTATTCCTGTTCTACCTAAAAAAACAATTGAAAAGCTGCGGTCTCTGCGCCTGCAGTTTATTTTGAAGTTAGCCTTAGCATTAGCCTCAGTTTGGTTCTAAATATCACGATATCACAAAGCACTTGTTGAAATGAACCATTCGGCTCCAAATAACTGGATATGTTTCACTTTTAGTAGCTAATTAAGTTACTCTAAGCAATGAGCAGCATTCATTCATTATAATCTTTTAAATTCAATAAAGAAAACAAAGATTCCAGTTTCTTTCCAGTCACCCCAACAAAACAAAAATGTGATTACTGTAAAATATCAAGTATTTCACTGCTAAAAACAGAATAAAACTATCACATAACTTCACAAACTAACCACAAATCAAGGAGGGGGAACAGAGCAACGTGTCTGTTGTTCATTATTGGACCCTATTTTGGTCTATCACATTTATTCTGGATGGATTGATTCTCTTTTAACATGAAGGCGTCTGTTATGAGATTGGAAGGTGAACTTCTCCAACACAGAGCCGCGTTCCCGGCCCTTCATTCCCTCCGTCTGCATTCAGAGACGACACGGGCCACCGTCAGAATTTGCTGCGCAGTTGTACAGGCGTGGCCTTAGCATGAAAAATAGTGTGTCAGTGGGAGGGAGTTATTCCAAATCACGAGGGCGGGATTGCACAGGTCAATGCTTTGCCGCAATCTGTTTCCGTCTCATCCAGGGCCAATTGGACGGCTGCATCCATGAGCGTTCAATTATTCACAAACGCATGAAACGAGGTGCAACCCGACAAAACCGCACAATATCACAGGCCGGCCGGCCAGCCAGCCAGAAGCGCCACGTCTCCGCCTCGTCCTCCCAGACAAACGTGGCCCGACACCTTCCACGCGGCGAGAACTCGCCGGATCTGTTGTTCGTCGCCTCCTCTCCTCTTTCCCTCTCATCCCTCTCTCGCACTCTCGCGTTCTTTGCACTCAGCCTCCCAGTTTCCAGCCTCTTCCAAAAAAAAAGCCCCGAGTGTCTGCCAGCGGTCCGAGGTAATTAAATTACTTAGCAAAGTTTACTTAACAGTAAATGGTTAGCAAAATTTAAGGTGATTGCAAATTTGCTTTCATTTCACTTCAATGGCTGGCCTGTTTAAGGCTCGTCTGCAAATAATTAGCACATACATTTGCATCAAAATCGTTTAAACCATATGTTGCAAAATTATGGAAAGCAGCAAATTAAAAATACTCTTTTTCTGTTATGGAAATGGCTACATGTTGAGAGGAGAGGGAGGAGGGGGGGGAGGGGGGAGAGAGAGAGAGAGAGAGAGAGAGAGAGAGAGAGAGAGAGAGAGAGAGAGCGAGAGAGCGCACCATGTGTCTCTCTAAACACCAACAACAAGGAGGAGAGAAAAAGGAGGGAGGAGGAAGGAGGGCGCAGAAATGATTCGGTTTGGATTTGAACATACTCATAACGGTCTGTTTCAAGAGCTCGCCAGATGCTGTTTGAATTCTGCCCACAGAAGAAAAACAAAGCTCTCTCCATCTCTCACTCCGCCTCCCGCTCCCTCTCTCACTCACGCACAATCAGAGAGTTTCCTCTGAGCGCGCTGCGCTCTATATTGTTCCCTCAGGCGAGCCGGGCGAAGCTGTACATTAATTTGACAACTTAGACCTTCAGTTCCACCAAAAGGACGACCAAGAGTGACTGACAAAATGCATGAAAACATGAACTCCAGCTGCCAGAGGAAATGGACAGAGTGCATCATGTGCTTGAATGCCGCTCAGCAGAGCTCGGAGTGATTACTGTCCCAAGTGATCCACTGACTGTTTTTTCAACCAACAGTTCGATCAACCGACTGACTTCATTCCTAATCAAATAAAAGCATCGCAAAGTCTCATATTGCCAAGTTTGGAAGGATAAAACTTTAATACATGAATGGTAATTTTACAGTTACTTTCTGTTGACTTGGTCATAAGTATTCAACTGTTGGACCTCGTATTGATCTCCGATTTGATTCTCAGTTAACTTAATTGATCAAATAATTACTTTCTTAATACATTTTCTCTTCAGGTTCTTGACCTAATATTGTTCATCAAAAGCAGTATCATAATATTTATTTGGTAAATATAGTAGAAAGAGTGTCAACAACCATTTCACATCCGACTGCCCTGTGCTTTTATTTTGAAGGCTCCTACTTTTGCAGTGTGCAGAGATTCACTCTGTTCACCAGTGCTTCACTTCACTCTGTTTGGACCAAACAAAGGCTGAACGGGGGGGTCTGATCGCTCATTGCTTTCAGTGGTAGATTGACGGAACAAAGTGCAACTTTATTAGCCAACATCCGAGAACTCATGCAGCAAGTGGAATGTAAAAACTGTCAGATCGCCAGATTCTTCTATCGAACAGAGAGAAGCGGGCAGCGCAGGATCTGTGGTTATTATAACCATAAAACAAACCAAAAATCAATTCTACATAAAGCTGTGATGGGGGGTCATTCACTGCTCTCCGCCACCGACGGACACCTTTGAACTGAAGGACTTATTTCTCATTGAGGAGGGCCAATAGGACGAAATGGACGGAGGGCCGCGGAGATCCATCCAGCTTTAAAAGCCACCGAGCACCTTTTAAAACACACACTTCTGAGAGCAGCAGCTCGAGGCGACGCGCTGCTCTGGTGAGCTACGGCTCCCTAACCCGCCTCAGCGACAAACTTCATCCATCCATTCGTGCAGCCTCCCTCCTCATCTGGAGGTCAGGCTGTCTGCCACCAGCGTCAGTCTGCTCCTACCTGAGCATCAGAGGCTGTTTGTTAAAGCCTCCTTCAGGTATTTGGCTCTTTGTAAGTGGTGCTCTCGCTCTCTCTCTCTCTCTCTCTCTCTCTCTCTCTCTCTCTCCCCTTCTCTGAGAGACATAATTACGAGTGTTGACTGGAACGGTGAGGTAATGGCACATAAATCCAACTGATCAATGGGTACACAGACTAAATTACAGGACACCCCTGTGCCATTACCCCCCCCCCCCTCTAAGAGGACAACAGGAGACACATTCCTGCACAGATGCAAAGGGGATTTCTGTAGCACTTATGTAATTGTTTCATTTATTGGAGCATGCCTGTGTTGTTACCTTTCCAGCAGCTTTCTGCTTGAAGATATCACAGGAAAACAAAGCTTCTCTACTGAGAGTTTGCTGAGCCCAGGGCATCAAAAACTGACTTTAAAGAGTGCTGCAGGCGAAAACGGACGCAAATCCTGTCGATGAATTAACCTTTTTTTTTTGTTATCAATAAACAATTGTGAATAAACCATGGCTGGCTTTTTATGTTCAATGTGTTTTTGTATTCTTTATTCCAGCAGATAAGTCTGACTTTTAATGCAGCTATCTTCTCAAATTTTTAGCAACAAGCTAACAAAAACCTTTGACCGCTCAGAGCAACTTTTCTACATCGCTCTGGTTGCTTTCTACAATCGTAGATGACATTGGGCTCAATGAATGAAAACGCAGTTAATGAATCAAGTTGCAGAGATAAACAAGACACATTTTAATGATGTGCAATTTTTTTGGGGGGGGGGGGATTTGAAGTATCAAAATGCCTTAAAAGCGAACTTCAGCATTAGCAGGAGCTGACGAAGTGGCTGTTAAGTCGGCTTCTTACATGAGGCCCAATGAGAGAGCCAAGAAAGGCCTCGTCTGTAGTTGTTTACCATGTGTCGGCTCGTTTTCATCACGGCCCACACTGGCTGGCCGCGGCGCAAAGTGGCGCGTTGCTGCTGTTAGAATAACACATTTAGCGAGAGCAGCAACATGTAGTTAGAAGTTACCGCCTGGAAACCCCCTCCTGAAATGAAGGCCGACGCGAACTGGTGTTTTTGACAATCGCCTCAGCCATGTCATACACAGGCGGCGACACGACCACAGTGACGAAGACGGATAAAGTGCCACGACCTTCAATGCATCTCCTGAGAAATCCGGCGCAGCTTTCCTGAGAGAACGGCTGAATTTAGGAGGTGACGGCCAACTTGGGGGGGGGGGGGGGGGGGGGGGGGCCGGCGCGG
>JASSRZ010000016.1:4800199-4817894 GCA_032164315.1 Malacoctenus gilli
ACACACACACACACACACACACACACACACACACACACACACACACACACACACACACACACACACACACACCTACAATCACCCACTTAGCCTTTGCCACTGGTGAAAGGCAACAAGATCTCTTAACAACAGCTCGTCTTTTTCAATAAATTTTGCATGAAAACATGCCGCTGGAGCACCAAGTTGCCTGCTGTCATACTAGAGGAGTCTTAAATGTTTAATGACAACAACACCAAACACATGTGCGCGCACACAGAGTCGGTGTCAGGGTGCCGCTCTGAGGGGCCCCTCTTTCATCCTGACAGACACTATAAAGCTCCCGAGCCTCCTCCCCGCCCCGCCATCAATACGGCACTGCTGCACTCCTCTCCTATCACCCGGCGAGGAAACCTGGATGTAAATGAGGTTGGAGTGCTACAGTGTGTACGTGCACGTGTTTACGTGCAAGTGGAAGGGATCCGGGGCTTACATTAATGCTACCCCCGCCGCTATTAAGAACAGAGGAAGAACAGAGGTAGGCTGAGGAATAAAGGAGGGAGAGGTGGCTCGTCACGGAGCGGATGTACAGTTAAAGAAGACTTATTTTACATATTCCTGAACATCTCCCTGCTTCTGCCTTTCTTCTGCTCAAGTAGGACACGCCAGGCACCTCCACTCCTCGGGGAGCAGGTGGGGAATAACAAGAGCATCCATGTCACGGAGGTTTGGGACACTTCATCGGCGGCCGGAAATAGAGACGCAGCCGCACCTGCAGATACCCACGCTCTGGAGACGCTTTAGGTGCCGCAAAGTGCAAAATAGTGTATTATTATGTAATAGCCGCCGGAGAGTAACTTCTTGGAAAGAAGTGCATCTTAAGTGATTACCTAATGCTGATCCGGTGAGAGATAAATTCGAGTTAAAAGTCCAAGAAAAAAAAAAAAAAAGACAAAACAAGCCCACTTATTTAACAAACGCCTCCACACACACACTCGCACACACACACACATACACACACACACACCCAGTTTGATTTCCCTCCTGGTAAATTGTCCATTGCAGATACAAAAAACTTTGAAAATGTCTTCAACTTGTGACTTGTCGTCGAGCGAATTGCGTAGTTTCCTGAAAAAGCCGAACAGCCAACAAAAAACACGATTTCACGAAAGACGAAAGCACTTGTAAATAGTTTGATACATACACGACATACACGCAGTGGTTTGTGTGCGTGCCACACATATAAACATGGTTCATTACCTCCATGTTAGCCCACTGCAACAGTCCTTATTCAGTCCTTAAATCACCGCAGGTTTAAGTAAACTGAGAGGCCAGATGGATGAAGCAGGATAGACAGCTTGCAATTTATTAACACTGCCACAGGTGTAAACACACGCACACACACACACATACACGCACGCACGCACGCGCACACGCACACATACACACACACACGGACAAGCTAAAGCAGGGTCAGAGATAAAGGGAGAGATTCCTATCAATGCTAAAGGATATTGAAGCCTTAATAAGAAAATAGATATAGTCTGCCGGCCTTACATTTCACTGTTAGCTTTATTTGTTTTCCCGATAGCGATCGAAAGAAAGGCGGGATGTAATAGCTTCAAATAAATGGAGCACTTTTCCTTTAAAAGCAAATCGCAGCCCTTTTGTCTGACAGAGACATGTGCAGCTCCAAGGCCTGTCACGGATGACCAACCAGAGCGGCCGTCATCAATAAAAACACTCGTCCAGATCATACACGAAATAGATGCACAGATGAAAGTAATCTGCTATTTATTCCCACTAAAGCTGTACAAATCAAGTACTTCTTCATTTAAAAGACTCCATAGCTTGATTCCATGTGGAACCTTCACCCCTGTAACCACGCGTGTTTTCTTTTCACATCGATTTACCAAATAAACAAACTGAACTGTGGTTCGAATAACCTCAGTTGCGCACGGACCCCGTTTTTCTCTTCTCTGCATTTATTTCCCTTAATGAGATACAGACCGGAGAAAAGTTGCGGAGGAAACGCTGTGACAGTTTGACAAAAGCAAAGTTTGACAAAATTATTCTTCAATATACTGTACGGCCTTTATTATTTTTTTTTTTGTCTCACACAGCCACTGCTACAGTGATAGGTTTCATCATCTGACTGCACTGTTGCGTCAAGAATACATCTGAGGAACGGAGCTCATTTTCAGGCGGATCAAACGGTCATAAAATCCTAAATTGCCATATGGCTATTACTGCGCCTTTCTGTTGGTGGGACCATTGAAAAAAAAAATACTGCCTCGAAATATTTTCTCCCTGACGAGTTTATCTGCAGTCAAAGCTTTATTTTTTCGCATAATTTCACACTTCCTTTGAGGGAGAAAAAACCCAGTAATTCAGGAAGTAACTGGATTAACATCTGTACATGTGGTAGGAAAGCTCACAACCTGACATGGGAATTTAGATTTTGGGAATTTTTTTCGTGTATTCACATCAATTAACAGTAGATTTATAGCTGTAGGTTAGGAATCTCGGTCTAGATTTTTGGTGGAAATCAAAAATAAACTGCTGTATCGATTCATACGTTGTGGTGTTATATCTGGTTTTCTGTGAGCTGAACTCAGTGAACAACAGGCCAGAGGCAGTTCACACTGAACAGCTCGGCAGCGGGTTGCAGGACGAACTCAGAGTCCTACAATAACAGACACATCCAGGCACGCGAGAGTTGAGTTGACTAGAAATTAACATTTGACATACTATACAAGTCTTTTGATTTGTAGAGGCAAGAAGTCATCGACTGTAAAAAAAAAATGTCCGAGTTAACGTCTCTTTTTGTTGATTTGCTGAGTTAACAATAAACACTTCTGAATATTTGGTGCCCGGATTAAGACGGGAGGACTTTGGTTGTGTAGTTACTTTGAGTTAAGTCCTTCATTTTTAATCCCAAGTTTAAATCAATGCATTAGATGGTTTAGAGATAGTAGCTCCATTTGTTCTAGGATTCAGAATTTGATAAGTTAATTATCAGTTTCGTAGGTGAAATGATTTCATTTTTGCTTCTTAACACAATCGTTTATCATTTTTTTAGTATTTCAAACGTGAGCAGGCATCCCCATTTCATTTACAATGGCGATCCTTGAATAAAATGCCATTTATAGTATGCTTTTAAAACCATTCAGCGAAGCAATATCAGGCTTTTGATTGGGCTAAATATCTACCAGTTGCTTCCTGGTTCAACAGCTGATCAAATATTCAGCAGACGGCTTCTCCTCCACCGTGCACCTCAGTCCAGCAGGGTGCACCTGGGAGAACGGAACTCTCCTGAATTGATGCCGTACAACAGCTGGCCTGCATCACTCTGGGGATCCATAGCTTGATACACACATCTGTGCCATTCAATATGACAGACAACAATTGGGTAGCAGTCACATCACAGTGGCCTCCGATCACATTAGAGAGCGGCGCGTTGGAAGCGAATTGAGTGCGCTATTCTGGTGGAGGCCCGGCGAGGCCGCTAAGGTAGTTATAGCCGCAGCGCCGTGAGCCGCCGTTAAACAACCCAGCGCCTTGAAGCCGTTCCTGGTCCCTGTTACAGGCTTTGGAAGACCAAAAGTTGAGAGTGAAGATGCCAACTTTTCACACTTTAATAAGGCTGCTCGTTTATTGTTTGTTTGGGTTTTTTTTTTTTTTTTTTTGGACGGACAACAAAAACATTGGCGGTGCATATGATCTTGTTACGTTTCCAGACTTATTGCAGCCAGGTCCAGAGGGTGAAAAAAGAAAGCGGTAAAGACATCAGACATCATCTGGTGACCACAACATTGTTTAAAAGCAGAACCTGTGCCACACTCCCGACCGTCATCTATTCTTATATCAGCATGACGCTTTTCTCTTCCTGCAGGGAATCGGATCGCATTACAAGCTCCTCCAAGCCCGAAGCTCGATTGCGAGGGGATTCGGTGGAGGAGAGGGAGTGATGGAGTGATGGATCGGAGGGGCCGAGTGATGGATGGACGGATGGAGACGCTGGGAAGGGGCGCCACATTTTTTGTCTGAGTTCCACTCGTCAACATATTCTGTTCTTCTCTTGAGCAAACAGTTTGGATTGAGCTGGAAAAAACCTGATCAGCTGTTTGGGGGGGGGGGGGGGTTGACCCTGAGAGAAATGCTGAATGAGGTAGAAAAGGAACCTTAAGCCACCTTTAAAGATTAAGAGTACTTTGTGATATATCGCTATCTACGGTATGATCATCTCTTATTGCGCAGATAAAGAGTGTGTGGCAGTCTCAAGGAGAGAGGAGAACTGAAGAAAAGAATCCCAAAACTTTTCCGCGCAATTAATTCAAAGGGGTTCATTGCGTGCTTGCTTTTTCATTGTGTCACATGTCCTTTCTACTCACCCCTTTTTATCAGCCTTGTCTTTACTCTTGTCCTTGCCTTTGTCCCGTCCCCTGTCCCTCTCCTTGTCTTTGTCCCGGTCGCGGCCCTTGCGGCGGCTGCGGTCCCGCTCTCTGCTGCGGCTGCGGCTCTTCTTGCGGCCGCGGCTTCCGCGGTGGCTCTCGCTCCGACTGCGGGACCGCCGATGGCGCGAATGAGACCTGAAGGGACGAGGACGGCGGGAGGACGGTCAACGACACGCAGTGGATGCGGTGGACTTTGGTCCCACTGAAGAAAGCATGAAGATGCCGTGCGGTCAAGAGGATTAATAGTTTGTTGAGGGAGTGAATGGCTCCTTTATGATGGAATGATTCAAAAACACTGTCATAAAACAAACACTGACACTTTAATAAATTTGTTTTCAGTTATACAACTCCTTTCATAATCTTTGTTTCGCCTATATGGAAAATGCACAATTTTGAACAACATTAGGACTTGTAACACACATTATATTGTCAGTGGTGCGGACGACTGAAAACAAAACAAATCCGAGGAAATCCACCGCGAACGAGAGGATACTTTGCGGAAATAGAGACGCTAAATCATCACATAACAACACTGGAAACTTTTCTTCTGGTAAAAGGCCAGAAGGAATTGTCTCGGCCGGAAAAATTCGTCATTTGCAAAAAAAAAAAAAAAAGAATAACAACAGCTTTATTCAACACAACACGAACGCACACAAAGAAAGCCACACGCACGCGCGCGCGCCGACATGATCGAGATTGAGCCAATTAGAGTCCGACTCGGAGGAGGACCTGTCCTCTGTATCGATCCTGACACTGGCCCTCTGGTCTCAGCAAGATTTACGGACGGAGATTTACTCTGTGGGCCTCGAACACGCAAACGCGCGCTCGTTTAAACACCACGGAAGGAAAAACTCCAAGTGCAACAGCGTTGGATGGGCAACAAACCAGACACGAGTATTCGCGTGTCACTGCGTGAGCGGCAAACAATTCTGTGTGCAAGGGGTTGCGACAATCGTGTGTGTGCGTGCTGCAGGGGAAAGACCACGATCTGAGAGCCCCAGTAGAAATCCGCAGCTGAGTGGCCGTTATTTTCTATCATCTATCATTTTATTGATTTGTCTATAAAAACAGTCAAACCTGCTGTCCACGAGCTTTATTGCTTTCCCCCCTTTATTAGTTTGCAGTTTGGGACATCCAGAGCTGTCTCTCTGCCGACGGAAAACTAATCATTTTCTTCAGACGCCTGTCACCATCCGAACAGACAACACTCTGACAACTGTTGCAGCCAATTAGGCCGCGGCGATCCTGATCACTGGAGAGTCGCCGCGCTATTTCAGCTCGTTCGCGGAAAATCTCCCTGGGAAGGAGGGAAAAAACAAAACAAAACACTATTTGGATTTTTCTCGGAAAAACACTGATGAGTCTCCTGCAGTGGAACATATTTCATCAGGAAAGGTCAAAAATGACCAGAGGCTTTAAAATGTCCAGCACATGATAAATCACTTTAGATGGAGCTGAGTTTCACTCCATGCACCTCTGATAGAACGATAGGACGGTATCTACGTGATCAACTGCTGATTATAATAGTCGGGAAAAGTCAATGTTAAATCTAAAGTTTCAGGTCTCAGAGTTCTACTGCAGCTTAACTAGAAAATATATGGGGGGGAAAAAAAGTTGTGTGTTGGAGGTAATAGATGAAATTTGTCAAATAAAATGAAACACTGAAAAACATGTTTGAATGATGACAAAAACCATAACGGAACCAGAATTGGATGTCAAAATCTGGTGTCCAACAAAGGAGCTGAAAGTCGGAGCTTCATACTGAGGAGACACAGTGGTAGAGGCTCACCACTGGGGGGGGGGCACACCTCAGCCCGCACCCCCTGGAGCCCCACCGCGCTCCGTATTTGAAAGTTTTCAGCTCTGAGACCCCCGGAGTGTCGAGACTGAGCAGACGCAGGCTTTTAGCCGCCAAGCAGATCCAGTGAGCTCGCAGAAGTAGGCTTTAGTCAGTGTTGTTGACTGGTAATAACTCTAAAGACTAACCGGGGGGTGCTGTATCGTTTTATCCTTTGACATAATCATGTCTGGTTTACTCCCACAATGAAACCGTTGTAAATTTTTCCCTAAAATTAATCAAAACAGATGAGATGCAACCAGAGCAATACTGAGGAATTGATCAACAAATTGACAGCTTGTTTCTCCTCTCTTCCTAATAATTCTGTGGAGATACAAACAGCCACAGCCCCCCCTGTGGGGTCTTTTCCACAGGACCGCCAGGTCTTTTTTGGATCCAGCAGAACAGACACTGAACCTGGAGTGACCATCACAAACCAGGACAATGCCGCGTGATTCAGAGGAGGAGGAGGAGGAGGACATTTGATTCAGCGCGACTCATAAAGTGTTTACTGGGACTCTGATTGGACAAGTCGTGGAATCACTTCCAGTGGGGGAAAAAAAGACAAGAAAAACACTGGCATTTTGTGGGTACGGCGTCTCCAAGCAAGATAATCCATCAGTGGCCCAAACAGACCTTGGAATGAGCGAATCTATGTGCTGACAATGCCTGCGTATGTTTGTAATCAACAGTACATGAGGGGAGATACAACAGAGCCGCAGTGTTCCAAGTCTAAGTCCTATATTTACAGCCAAGCAAATTGTGGCCAGAAGCAGCAGATGCAATAAACACAACCCCCCCCCCCCCCGCCCCTCCTCCTCCCCCCTCTCCCCCCTCTGTTTCTCTGTCTCGCTTTCCCTTTTTCCCTCCCTGTGATGGCAAAGAAAACAGTCCACTTCTGGGGTGTGCAGCAAATTAAATTTACTGTAGTTAATAGAGTGAGCCGATGCTGCTAAATGTCAATTTCCTGACCAAGTCCTTCCCCTTGGAGAATGATTAGCTAATTTGAGGCCGGGGATAAATGGGCTAATGCAGGGACACACACAGATAAACAGCCCCAGTCGGACCCCATTCCAAGCCCCTTCCCCTGCTTTACATTTTATTGGCCTTATTATCTCCAGGGAAAATGGGTCCCCCCTATGACCTAAACATATTTTCATTTCTAATAAAAAGGCCCTTGCTGGTTGCCCCCGCGTGCAACACACACGCACACACATCCGCTGCCCCCTCGCAGCCTCCTTCCTCCATTCCTTCCTCGTTTCATCGTCCGGTCCATTAAATCGGAGCCCTGCAATTGGCTGGGACCGTTTTGCCGGTGAATTATCAATCGAGTAATTATGCTCCATGTTGGGAGCTGGGCTGAAGCTTATCGCCGCTGACCTCCCGGTGCGCGCCAGGATATGATCCCTCACCGCAGCCCATTGGGGTAATTATGTGTTCGGGTGTGAAGCTGGATGGTGTGCTGCCTTTATCTGTATTCTATTTCTGTTTTCATTGAAAATTGGACATTAATGGCAGCTACGTGATACCACTAGTGTCAGATACAGGTGCACGTCTCCAATGGAATCTGACCCCAGTCAAATCATTATTCACAGTGTAGCGTGTAGGGACGGCGGGCACATTAGCGCACACACACAAGCGCGCACACCCACCCACAGAAAAAGGACCAATCACCCGCACTGTTTCTTTCACCTTATCTTGGACATATTCGAGCCAACAGTGACGGACATGCACAACGGCTCCCCCCCCCCCCCCTCTTTTTTTCGATTTGGCCCGCCACCGCACCGGCCGAGGAAGACAGACCGACGATCGTGGCCATATTGTATTTGCCCTGAAAGTACAATACACCAACAACAACTGGCGGGAGCGCAGCGCGTCTGCTCAGCGATGCCCCGAGCGGTGTCCATTAGGCCAAGCGCAGCGCAGCAGTGATTAATAGCTGTGTAACTTTAACCCCATCGTAGCGCGGGAGACACCAGCGCCGGTGACCTCGGTCTGACCAGCAATCGAGTGAACCATCAACATGCAGTTGTTATGTACAGAATCACTCTTCCCCACATCCAGGCTAAAGAGAGCATTTAGAACGACGAATGGCAAACGGTCGACCACAGTGACGCTCAGGTATCTTATCTGACCAAACTCCTGACCGAGAAACGACTGCAAATGTTTCAGTGCAGCGAGCTGAACTGCTGCATCACCTCTGAGCTCAGTTTGTTGCAGACAAAACCAGTTGGATGACAAATCTGGGTATCTGGGTCTGCCTGTGTTATAAATGGTTATTTGTCGTCAGAATAATCACACTGTTCTATTGGACTGAACAGTGTAACTGCATGAGAAAGGTCCTGAAAGCCAACTGTCAGTACATTGACAACCCAGCAAGGGCTGTCATCAATGTCCTAAAAATCACCCATTCTGTTCATGTGTCGCTCAGTGAAATATGACACGATGGAGGTACACTTACACAAACTAAGCTGAGACAAAAAACTAAAATAATTGATTATTAGATGCTCAAAGGGGTCAATTAATATCTATTTATTAACCAATAGTTACTGTTTGAACAGCAAAAAAAATGCAATGGACAAAAAAACTTTTAAACTGTGTTCGAGAGGCAGAACGTATAATAATTTTTTTTCATGTTTGGAACTTTAAATTGTTATTCACTATAAAAGTGGGACCGGAAACGCGCGAGTGGTTCGGCTCCAGACGAGCACAAGATCATCATAACAGAAATGACCCTTTAAGTTAGTTGGCCTCAAGTGTTTTTCTCTCCACGAAAGTGACATTTTGAAGCTGTAAAATTTGCATTTGATGTGCTATTTATTCTTATCCTCTACGATTCATTTGACTGGACCGTGAAAGCAAAGAAAATACGGGAAGTGATGGCAAAACGCGTGCCACACAGACACACACACGCACGCACGCACGCACACAGACGCAAACTACAAAAAAAAAAGCTTGCCAGTCGACTTTTCCAAGCAATAGACAGATTGAAAAAGAAACAGGCCTATTGAAAGCAAGACGATCCACATTTGAAGAACTTCATTAATGCACTGTTTCCCGCCGAGTTATTTCCAGTGACAGAGCACACAGCAGCAGCTTCATGTTTGAGTTAAAAGTCACTTCTCTTTTTTTCTGCCATTTCAATGTGTCTAAAAGCACCTTGAGTGAGCAATGTGCATTTCCTGCTGCCAAAAGACGTGGAAAACAGCTGTTCCTGCCTGACGCTGCCTGCTGAATGGAATGCAAATATGTTAACCATCCAGAATTTATTACTTTTGAGTGCTCTTCAAACGCAACGGCAGACACAAGTTTAATTTATGATATTCCTCTAATTATGAGAGCTGTTGAAATCATTTCCCAAGCTGCTTCCTCCTTCCAAGCAGCCACATTATCTGTTCCCTCGGTTCACAGTACACACACACACGCATGCACGCACGCAAACACTCACATGCACGCACACACACAGACACACACACACAGACACAGACACACACACACACACACTCAGTCATTCAGCGCGCACACCCACACAGAAACATAAATATACAGTACATGTGCACACACACACACACACTAAATAACACACAAGGAATCAGTGCAAAGTAGCTGATTGTGAGCACAATTAACACAGCAAAGACGGAGCATGAAAGATTCCCAGAAATGTTTTTTCTTGGTTCCCCTCTGCTTCATAAAAGCAATGTTTAGATTTGTCATAATCTTCAGTTTGCTTTTAATTTAGCAGTCGTCAACACAAACGTCTGCAACGCCCGGCAACGCTGTGAAGCCGAAATGAGACCCCATGCAGCCCACCCACTCACTACCTCCCATACCCACCCAAACACACACTCGCGCACGCACGCACGCACGCACCGATATTGCCACAAGCCACAAGGTCAAGTCATTTAGCGGAGTTCAAAGGCCTTCAAAGACCCGTCAGATCTATATGAACCTACGACGGCCAGTCGACGACGAGGAAAAAGATGACTTTCTTGCAGCATGATATGCTTTCCATGTGCGCGCGTTCATGCGTGTGTGCGCGCACGGCGCTCCGCTGGTCGCGCGTGCGTTGATTGTCCGCCGCCTTCATTGGCACATATGCCCGGTGTCACTCAGCCGCCTCGTCGCAATCCTAAACTTGGCCGTCTGGCGTGCGCCTGCGACCTTTGACCTCGGTGCAGCCGCAGCTTGACATGACACCCATTAGCAGCTGGAGCTGGGAGGGAGGGTGGAGGAGGAAGGGGAGGCGGGGGGGGCTAGCTTAGCCACTCAGTCCAGACACAAGGTCAAGTGGAGGTCACGCTCGGACTAGGTGCTAACTTGCCAACTCGCTCACAGCCACTCATGGAACTGAAACTTGCTTTTTTTTTTCTTCTTTTTTTACACCCCCCACCCCCCCTCCATCCGTCCATCCATCACGGCTCAGAACAATTAGTAACGGCGAGTTAGGGGGAGAGTTGTTTTGGTTGTCATTACCTCCGTCTGCGCGAGGGTGGAAGAGAAAGGAGCGGGGAGACGAGGAGGGACGCCGGACGAGGAGATCGAAGAGGACGGGGGGGGGTTGCGGAGCAGACAATAAATGAAGGACAGCGGGAGACTTGGGAGGGGGGCGAGAAGTAAGAATAAGTTGAAGGGAGGGGGGAAAAAAAAGGTTCTAAAAGTTAGTGAGTGAAGAACAACGAGTGGTAAGGAAGAAAAGGAGGCGAGGGGGGGGGGGATGAGAAAGAAATTGGGACTTATGGAGAAGACAGAGCAGACAGCCGCACTTCACATCAAGCTGGCTCCAATTAGCAGGTGTGCTCTCAGACGCTCGCTCTCCCTCCCTCTCTGGTCAGGGAAGATGTATTTTTTTTCCGCCTTTTATACGCATGTATTTATGAAGTGGTGGGAGATCTGAGGGCCCTTAGCATAACAGCCTTTTATTGTTTAAATGTGGACTGCTCGGCCCCGTGTGCTTAAGTGATTTAGGAACCTCACAACTCCGGTATAAGAAAAATCATAAACGCTGAGACAAACCATGTGGGTGGACTGTAAAAGGCACCGAGGAACGGGCCGACAAAAAGCAGACACACATTCCACTACTAAAGGGGAAACTACACTTAATTAAACACCCAAGACACAACTGGAATAGCGCCCTGTAAAAAACACAGAACTATTAGTTTCGCCTCTTCGGCGGAATAACACAAAGTTGTCTTCTGACAGAACAGAGGCTTGTCTCGTAAAGAAGTTTCTCAAAATCTTTTTTTTTTTTTTACGAACCGCTGTCAAGAGCGAACAAGGAGACGGGGAGGGAGGAATGAACGCAGACGGAGAGATCAAGAAATGAATAGAAAGAGAAAACACTCGCACCCTGCGCGGGAGAAAGCCTCTCCCCCGTCGCTTCACAACGTCTACACGTCCCGTGCGCAGAATAAGAAGTACGAGAGCTAAATTTTACCTTTTTTTTTTAACCGATCATGGCTGCTGAACGGGGCGATTTCGGCACTCAGTGTCCAGTCGGAGAGGAGAGAGTCGCCGACACACCTGTTTCACTCCCCGAGAATATACAGAAAACATGCAAAGCTTTCATGCTGCCGTTTAGTTTCACCATAGATTTTACATACAGTGTGGAAAAAGCTTATTTTTAACTTATACACGAGATTTAAAAAAAAAAGATTATGTTTCTTCTTTCTTCTGTTTCCAAAGTTCAACAAAAAAATGATGATTTAGAGCAAGAACAGCAAGAGATTTGGGGAAATGATTCCTTCATCTTGATTTTGAGTTTGACCTATCAAAAAAATAATAATAAAAAAAAAATCAAGTATAGCTCCAAATTTCTCCATTTAAAATGTTATGTCACACTTGTTACAATACATGTTTTTACAATTGACAGATAATTGTAGATACTTTTTATTTACCTGAACAAATGAAAAATCAAGAAATTATTTTTGGCTTGCTGACACTTTGATTTAGTAACTTTTAACTATTCAGTTCTTGATGAATAAACTTCATATCCAAATTTCACCTTTTATTTAAACCCATTTTTTAAAAAATATCCTTTATCATGTATTTATTTACTTTCTGTGTTGAGAAAGTTTTGGGCGATGCTGAAAAAGAAAAAGGTTCCTGCTTCCATACACATGATTACCTTTTTTTTTCAACTATTTTTTTTGCTTGCATTCACTGAAATATATCGAGGAATATTAATAATCAAGTAGCCTGATTTATTGTGCACAGTTGGAGGCAGCAACTAAATGATGCCACGTGTTACGGCGACGGTACAAATGTCATTTATTACACATCTGCAGGAGCACATGGGCGCCCGCTTTGTGATGGCACGCTCAGAGTGTGTCACTCTCCTACCGAGTGTACAGAGAAAGCTGGCAAGCCTCCACCGCAACAAAAAATGTTGACTGCATTTAAAATAATTACATTTTCTGCTTTGATTCCCAGCCAAATTCGCAACATCAAGATCTGTGTTCAGCCAGTCACAGAAGCGTTGGGCTCTTTGTTCAGCCAATCACACGACAGTTGGCCACGTATCCTTTGGCCCATCCATCTATCTCTACTTCCTCCTCATGTCCTCAACTGTGCCAAACACCCCCCCCGAATGGATAGACGGAGCAAAAGAAGGAAGACAAATTTCAAATAGAAAACCTCATGCGCACGCTGAGAAAGTGTTTCATTACTTTCAGAAAGATGGTGGAGGTTGCAGTCGAGGCGCACATGATCCTTGTTTCATTCCTCTGCCATTCTCTCTCATTTTTCTCTTCTTTCTCCGCAAAAAAAAAAGAAAATCGCTGAAAGTGCGAGCGAAACCACATGTAGTTTGTGTTTGCGCGCGCGCTCGCTTTGCTCGTCCAAAGTGAACTGACAAGTGCAGCCAGTGGTTCCATTAGCTGGCAATTTGCTCTCGAGTTGTGTGTGGAGGGGGGGGAAGGGGGGGGGGGCGCGCCAGAGGAGGAATGACAGAGGGGCGCTTTTTTTTTGGCACAACAACGCACGTGGCTCTGCTTAGGACGAGTTAAGTAAGGTGCTCACGCGCGTAGTCCGAGGCCATCATTCAAACACCCCTCGAGCGCACTTCTACATGTCCTGCATGCGGATGCGACAGTCCGGACAGACATCAAAGGCTCGACAGCGTGGACAACAAGCCGCTGTAAACACCAGTGTATTTACTTAAGCCCTCAAAATCCATTGATAAAAGAGGCATGAGGCACCAACTCTCCTCCTGCATCCGATGGTTGCGGCTTCTAAGACAAACTATATGTGTCTGCACAGGCGTCCTGCGAGTCCCAGTGTCCATATGGTTTGAGCCAGAGTATAACTAGAGTACAAGGTAAACACGGCTGACTGAGGTTTGTCCATGCATGCTCTCTAAGCTCGGGTCTCTACGGACTGGCTCAAAACCTGGCCACCGAATCACACACGGCACATAAACATACCTCCCTCCCTCCCTCCCTCTCTCCATCCCTCCCTCCCTCCCTCCCTGCGAGTGTCGTATGTTTAAGAGCGAAAAGAAGAGCTGTGGACAGACGGTGGCGTTTATCCGTGCATAAATTAAGAGCAGGAGCTGTTAATTGAAAGGGGGGGGGGCGCATAGATAAAATGAAACTTTGCTAATCGACGACTTGGCAAGGTGACCTCACGGTGCGCCGGACGTCACTCTAGGACCTGCTGTCCTGCTGGGCGAGTGACACGGGGGGGGGGGGCAATGTGCAGGACCGGCAACGAGCGGCCGGCAACCCCCCCCCCCCCCCCCCCCCCACCCACCCTTCTTCCCCTCTTTAGGCTCTCTCTCTTTCTCTCTCCCTGTGAATCACTGTCCCTCTCCGTCTCTCTCTCTCTCCGTCTCTCTCTCTCTCTCTCTCTGTCCTTTCTCTCTCTCTCTCTTTCTCCCCTCCTTCTCCGCCCAGAGCGTTATTAGACCCAGGGCTCTGCTGCGGCTCAAAACAGCTCAATGACAACACACAGGGCCTGCCAATTAGAAATAATTAGACAGTCATTTCAGTGGCAAGTCTTTTTAAGTGCATATATAACGATGCAATGATGCTTATTAGCCGGCCTGAGCCGGCGAGGACCAGGGCCTCAAACGCTTTGGTGCTGGAGAAAATAATTATGCCAGTGATCACAAAGCGGGCTGCACATCTCTGTACTTCACCTCCACGTGTTTCAAAAATCCACTTCATTAGCTCCCGTAATTAATCCTCCATTAATTGCAGGAAAAGCCCAGTTTACCTCCCTTCGTTTCTAATTATCATCTTATAAATAGTTATGGTTCTAATTAATGTGTTCATTAGGCAGGATATTTCTCTCAAAGCCTCGCTGGGAGCCAAAGGTCCGGCTCGGCTCTCTCTGAAGCCTAACCAGCCAGAAGGTGAGGCCATCCTGCCTGCATTTGCTTTTATTTTACTACATTCAACCTCCTAATTGGCATTTAAAACCCAATTTGGAAGAACTTCAAGAAGCTTAAATGGGAGAGAGAGAGACGGAGCGAAGGCAGGAAGGAAAAAGAAAGAGGGAGAGAGGGGGGGAGAGGGAGGGAGAGCGAGAGAGAGAGAGCGAGAGAGAGAGATACATTTGGTGTTCGTTTTCCTATGCCAGAGCTAAAAGCATTTCTGTCTCCGTCCTCCTCTCGGTCTGGCCAGACGGATGAAGCTTTTCACTGTCATAAAGTGAACACAATGAGGGCTGATTGCATGTTATTAGTCCTTGGCATTATGGAGGTTTTATTTGCAAAAACAGAGGGAATCTGTGCCTCCACCAAAGAAATAACAGTGGGAATAACATACTTCTGCTGGGTTTCACGCATCAAACAACCAAATTTGGTCTTTGGTACACGGATATAAAGTAATGAGCTTGGCGCCTATGATACTTGCGTTCGTTCGCGAAGGCTTCACAGAGAGAAAAACGACACAAGCGTCTCAATTATTGGCGATTCAACCTCAATTCTTGAAATATTTGTTTGCCTAAAAACTGCTTATCTCCAGTAAATGTTGAAAATCCGACTCAGTAACGTATATGTTAACGACCAAGGAGCAAGAATAACGACTCCATCAAAATTCTTTTTTTTTTATCATCGACTTCTTCTCTGTATCCTGTTTCAATACATTCACAGTGCCTTCAAATATCCGTGTTCAGTTTTCTCGTGGCCATCAGCCAAAACAGGTTAAAAACACAAAATATTAATTTTCGAAAACAAAATAAATGCTAATTGCACCACAGTTTGAGGACCTTTTATTACAGGAAACAGGATTTATTTTTCCCACCTCCACACTGAACAAGAGAAAACAAAAAAAAAAGGAATAACACACAAGAAAAGAAAATATGTTGCCTATTAGTTGATTATTAAAATCCTCTCCATCTTCACAGTGATTCGGGGCTAATTTAGCGAAAATACAATGCTGGAGAGTTACCAAAAAAATGGATAGCCTTTTTTTTTTTTTTTAACGATGATGAAAATGATGATCTTTTTATTGATGCGACCACAAATCAAATAAATCCTGACACAGAGTAGGCAAAACAAGAAGATCCTGTCAACCCCGCCTTCATCTGACATCCAAAACGCAAACACAAACTTTCCATTCACTTCTAAAAGGAACCGGGCTCCGTGTGGCGCTACTGACGATTTGTTTAACAGCTGAACGGAATGGAAAAAAGGCGACAAGTTTGACGTCAAAAACCTTTTTTTGGGTTGGTTTTGAACAGGCTCGCCGAGCTCTTGGATTGTCAACGTTGGAGGGGGACGGATGCCTTTTGTGAGGTGCATTTTGAGTGCATGTGTGTGATTGTGTTTGTTCTTCTATCAGGGAGATAAACCCGATTGCTTACTAATCACGAGGACGTGCGTCACTATGGCGACAAAGCCAACAAAAACGTGAAAACAGGTTTGAGGGTTGGGCAAGTTGCAGTTTGGTTTGAGTTTAGAGGAAATCTGCAAGGAATGAACGTAACGTGTGCATGCGTGCACGCGTGTGTGCATGCATGCATGTGTGCGTGTTACCCGTTGCAGACTACAGCTAGGTTTCTACCCAGGGGAGTGTCCTAGTGTGTTGTGAGCCTGCAGGATGGAGGGGTGCAATTGAGCGGGGTGGGTTGATGTGGTGGGGGGTGGGGGGCGGGGAGCGGTTGGGGTGAGGGCGGCGGCTTGGCAGAAGTGAGAGGAGAGAGTTGCGGGGGGGGGGGGGGGTGTTCCTCTGGCGGTAAAGGGGAACACTGCTCGCGGCGAGTCAGGGATGAAAGAGGCTGTCTGTGTCAGTCACTTATTCCTCCCTTTGGTAAATAAAGGTTTCTGACAACAAAGGCGAGCAGCGCTTGACTGGCCTTTACAGCAGATAAATAAAAAAGACAACACAGAAAGGGGAGTAAGACAGAAAGAGAGATGGGGCGAGCGAGAGAGAGAGAGAGAAACACAACAACAAACAGGTTCAGATCTCACGACTGGAAGCGTGTTGATTTTTATGGGGTAGAGACGACGTGGCCGGACGAAACCAGGGCATCTTTCAGTTTAAATCAACACTTTGCAAGTCCGGTAATGGGGGAGGAAAGAAGAAAGACCCGAGTGTCATCCTGTGGAAGGGCAACGAGAGAAGAGTCGGCAAGATAACAGACGGACCAATGAAAAAAAAAAAGGGGGGCCGCAAGTCTGCTCTCAAATTGCAGCGTGGCGCACTCCAGCCTCACGAAAGGCCGCGATGCCGCACCTTGAAGAGGACAAACGATTTAAAGCTCTCGCTTCGGTTTTATTCCGCATCCATCAGCGCCATCACTCATGCCTCGCGGTTCTCCTCCAACCGCAGAGTTTGGGGCTCCCCCCCCCATCCCACCCGCCCCCCCTTTTTTTTACGAACCAGATTACGCTTGTCATGTCCTCAAAACACACTCAAGGCCATTTCCCCTTATAAAGCCAGCGACACCCAAAACCACCTGCGATATTGCGCGAACGCGCACACCCGAAACTGTGTGAATAAATATATGTTGGACACAAACGCACGGAAGAATTCCCACCCTGCCACCCGGCGGGGGGATTGCCGGTTCCAGGTGCGCCGAGCGCCGGGAGGCCGCGCGGCTCGGCCACAAATAAAGCTGCCGCAGATTTCCCCCCCCTCGTCCCGCCTCCGTCTCTCTCGGCGCTCGGGTGCCCCTACCGTCCTCTCCCCTCCGCGCCGGGCGACCTTTCCGTTCCTCCCTTTCCGCTCCTCACCTCGGCCCTCCCCCGTTCCCGAGCAGCCTAGATGACCTTGCGCGCGCTCCGTGTCGGAGCGAGGCGGAAAAAGCTATCTAGCAGATGTACGACACCTCATCTCATACGGAGGAAAATTGCTGTGTGAAATAAATACCAGGCCATCGCTCAACCCCTGCGAGCACACGTGCATGCAGCACACACACACACACACACACACACACACACACACACACACACACACACACACACACACACACACACACA
>JASSRZ010000016.1:4818144-4841124 GCA_032164315.1 Malacoctenus gilli
ACACACACACACACACACACACACACACACACACACACACACACACACACACACACACGCGGGGGCCTGGAGTCCTTCTGCAATCCCCTGTGCAGAAAGCAGAGCTCATATTATGGGACTATAACATCCAGATTACCTGGTGCCCGCAGACGGTGGGACAGAGCCGAATGGCCCAAAAGGTTGCAGGCAGACCTGGTAAACCGCGGTGGTCCGACACCCTGCACCCGCTCAAATATCATGGAAAAACGACGTCATATGCAAACGGAATATTTGTGTCACCTTTCTGAGGAAAGGGTGGAGGACAATCGTTTGAGGACCACGGCTTTCCTCTTTAAGACCTTCGTCGGCGTCTTCCTTGAATTTCAAATTGAAATCCAAATCTCTCATAGATAACCATAAATAGAGTGAAAACTCCCTCGATATTAGACTTGACCCTTGTGGCGTCTGATCGTCTGGGTGAGCCACAGTCAGTTTCCTGAAGTACATTTGAAGCTTTCAGCCATTTCAGCTCTGATCAGCGAGCGCGGCGTGTCAGGTGGTGCGCGCGAGCTCGCCATCTCCTCCGGAGGGAGAGACGGATAATTAGAGGTCTTACTTTTCTCACCGTCATGACAGCCAGCCGGCGATGAAGCCACTCAAGTGTGCGCCGGGCTAAACCCTGACGCGAGCACTCTGCCCTGCTAACTCAACACACCCCCTGAAATATTAATGAGTAGGCGTTTGTGCGTGCGGCGCAGTATGTGATCACCCATGTGGGCCGCATGTATACATGCGCGAGCGCCTGACGACGAGGGAAACCGCCCGCCTTCTACCTGATGGGTCAAGTGGAGGGGGGGGGGGGGGAGGAGATTTGTTGGACGAGTCGCCGGGCGCCGTCTTGGAAAGCCGGCCGACCGAGTGAGTGACGGAGCCACACGCGCGCGTAACCCCCGCTGCGACCGCCCCCCCCAACGAAAGACGAGCGCGCGCGACGCCGAGCCGCGCTCACCTAAAAGACACGCCTGTGATCTGACTGTGATGAGAGGCCTTGTCGTCTTTGTAGGACTGAGCGCACATCAGATCGCTGTGTGCTGCCGCTGCCATGATCCGCTCTGGTCCTCCCCAGCGGGCCGGTCTGTGACACCCCCCCTCTCCCCCCTCCCCCCCTCTACTCTTTCTGAATGAACATGCTTTCACGCAAATCTGCACTTACATGCATACGCTCGATCGGCCTCACTTTATGGGACGCGCGCACACGCGTGCACACAGACATGCACATGCATGCGCTTGCACATGCATGCACGAATCACACACACACACGCACGCACATGCATGCACTTTCACATGCACGCACGAATCTCACACACACACACACACACACACACGCACGCACATGCATGCACTTTCACATGCACGCACTAATCTCACACACACACACACACACACACACACACACACACACACACACACACACACACGCATGCACGCACGCACAGACTCACTCACGCACACATCCTGATATGCCTGCTAACATCAAAGAGAATAAACATTAATGGCAAATAGGTAATCTGCTCCTCTTGTCTGTTTTACATTTCAGGGCAGGATTGACTGCCTCTGGGGGACCTGGCCCCTCTCTGATTGAGGGCAGGAAAAAAAGAAAAAAAAAAAAAGGCAGAGTGAGAAAAAGGGAAGGGAGCGACGCAGGAAGCACCGCGAGATGGTAAACACATGATAGAGCATTATTCTTATTTCATGTATCTCTTTATTTTTTATTTATACATGGGAGATTGAAAAGAAGGTAATAATATTCCTCACTCCAACCCGCAACGGCCTACTATGGTCCTAATCTTCTCCCCTGCAATATTCTGATGCAGCCGTTATTATTCTCATTTCTTCTGAATAATATCCCTCTCGAGTCGATCCGTTCTCTCGACTGGTGCCCGCTTTTTGTCTTTCCCCTTCATTTTCCCGCTCCAGGATCTTCGCCGCCGCTCCTCGCCCGCGCGCGCACTAACTCAGCCCCCCCAACACTTTCCCGTCCTCCGAACTTCTGCGGCGCGCTCGCCGTCTCCTCGCTCTCTCTTTTTCGAATTCCGAAGGTGGCGCCGGGCCGGCGTGGCCGGGGTGGGGGATGGGGGGGGGGTCGAGGCGAAGCGCCTCATATCCCATCTGCGTATCAATCATGAGGTCCTGTCCACTCAATCCTGCTCTGATCCATCAGCCAGCCTCTCAGCCAGCTCAGGCAGCCTCATCCCACACAAATGCACACAGACACAAAGTTGACTGATGGCAGCTGAGGCACCTGTGCGCCACGCGCGGCAGCTCACTTAACCCCTGCAGGTGTACAGTGTGCAGCATCCCAACAGAGATGCAAAAATGCAGCACTGTGGTCGTACTTTTACGCTTTCAATACTGAAGGCAGGGTCGTGTAATTGCATCTGAATCAGAGCTTTTATTCATCTACGACCAGATAACAACACATTCACGACACACTTCGAAAAGAAAAGACATGAAGCAGAAACCCATCTGCTTTTTTTTCCAAATGAAAATCTACTATCAAAATCGTTTTTTTTATACAAATGGAAAAAAATCAGCTCTCATTTGCGTTTTTAGCAACTTTAACAGCCCTTTTCTGCCGTTTGTCTGCCATTTAAATATTTTTATACTCCCACAAAAGTGTGAAAACACGAAACAATCCATCCAACTCTGAAAAGAGGAAAAATCTAATGCGCACGCCATGAAAGTGAAAATCAGGAGACTTTTAAAAAGATGTCGCTTTCAGTTCGGACAATAAAATACACTTTGAGTGAAAAGCGTGACCATTCTTCACACGTGACTGCAGATGTACGCTGCCGTCTCGTATCATTTAAACTGGATTGTTTGGCTGCTAAAGCAGGAGGGGGGGGGTGCATGCTGGAGACATCCTTTCTAACAGACACAAATTGTAGCTGCCACCACTTAGCAGAATAAATGTATCATCAATGGCATCATTTCGCACATCCCAACCTCCAGCACCGCCTCCGCCTCCTCGCACCCCATCCCACGCACTCCCACCGACCCCGGCCCAGCCCACCTGCTTCCTCGCTCGCCGCTAAGCCGATTACACAACGCAGCCCTCCTAATCACAGTGCAGCGTTTGTAAACAGCGATGTCATCGACTGTAGTTCTAAATCTTCCAAATCCCCGCCACCTTTCATCTCACACCACACCAGTGATGCCGCTTCCCACTGACGCTTTAATCACCAGTGGTGCCGTGAGTGACTGCCGCTGACGGTGGATGTGCGGGGGAAAAAAAAAAACGGTGTCGCCAAATTCCCCTCAATAAACTGGTTCAGCCCACTGAATTTTTCGGTTGGCGAGGTGAAGCGCGGCGTCTTTTCATGGCGCCGCATGCGTGTTGCGTCATCCCTTCATCCCGACACCTCTGTAATGAAGATATTAAACCACTTTTTCCTTTGTGATTAAAATGATCTCTGCTCTCCCCCGCAGCCATACACAAGTAAACAAAAGGCCTCACTTGCGCATATATTATGACAACCTTTTCTTCAATTGTGGTGCGTCTTTGCATGTGTGCGTGCGTGTGTGTGTGCGTGTATGTGTGTGTGAAGGATTTAAAAAACAGCACAGTTTACTGGTTCATTAGCACCAGATTAGCTATGCTAATGACATGGACCACCACACACACACAGTTTCTCTTTATGTCTCTGAAAGGGATACAGGACTGCTCTGAATGTGAGCGTATGTGCATATGAGCGTGTGTGTGTGCGTGTGTGCGTGCGTGTGTGTGGCTTAAAGCAGGTGTGTACACATTATTCATGCATGAATAACTTCATCCTTCACCAAAAAAAAAGAAGTCACTCATAATCATAATAATTTAACAAAGTGCATGTGAGTAATGGTATTTTAATGGCAGTAATGAGTGAAAGCAGAACTGCTTCCAGGAGAGATTTGGGCCGACCGATTGGACTGCGGCTGCGTGTGACCTGCTGGATCTGCGTGTCTCCGCGCCATTAATACTCATAAAGACCGACGGATACTTGGGGCAAAGTGAGACCCGACTACGTGAGCACGAGTGAAAGTAATCCAATCGTGCGACGCAAGTTTCCACGTGGTTCTGTGAGATGACATAAAGCATAAACATGAAATACTGTGTCATTAATTATGGAATAAGCGTCCAAAAATGTTGTTTAGTTAATCCAAAAACCTGCAGAAGCATCCCAGTTGCTGATTGGTCACGCAAACATTCAAAACATTCTTCCTTTTTTCCATGCGAACGTTCCTATTTTCTGTAAAGATGTGAGCTTAATAAAAAAAAAAAGCTGCTACAAACTCAGGAGTCAGTCGGTGAGAGCGGAAAGGGTATAAGAGAGGCGTGTGATGGCGGTACCTCCTGTCCCGGCTGCGCGAGCGGCGTGAGCGGTGGCTCCTCCCTTTCTCTTTGTCGGCGCTTCGACTCCGCCTCTTGCGAGACGAACCGTGGGACGAGCTGCTGCTCGAACGTCTTCGTCTTCTGAAGCGCACAAAAAGCACATTTTTGCAGAATTAACCCAAAAACACAAGTCAGGGCAATCCCTTTCACATCAGTACTTCTTCCAGCTAAATAACGGGGAAAAACAACTTTGTTTTACATCTTCTCACTTTGTGCAATTTCTTGATCGTTTTTGACTGAGTTGTTTTGTTCTAAACATGCCGCGGAAAGTTGGTTAAAATTGCTTTTTTCTTGCGCTGCTCTTCTGAGTTTCATTCTGCATATTATTTCTACTTGTGTTTGCCGTCATTTCTATTATGTTTTGTTTTCAAGTTGCCCTTTTTCAAACAAGGGGCATGAACAACAAATAGACTGCAGTCAGTTGGAGCTCCTTTGCATGCGTTTGAGTTGACTGCCGAGCACTGACCCTGTCAAATGAATTTAATTGAATTAAATTCAGATGACGATCCCCACGTGGCTCCATGAAAAAAACAAAAAACAAACAACACATTTGGCTCTCGAAACTGTTAAGAGAATGCATTTTTAATCACTGTTACAATATTACGAAAGTCATCCAGCATTACAGAGCGGTCGTTTTTAGTTTCTAATCCACAAAAACAAACCAACAAAAAAAGCCTTCCAAACCAAAGTGTAACTGTTCACGCACAGGCTCCCTCCCCACTTCACCCTTCAACTCCACCCCTGCCAAGACCCAACTCTCCTCCAGCTCGTCTGGAATTTCTCCACCCGTTTCGCAAAAGTAAATGCTGTATCCCTAATTTGTTTTGCTTTTCATTTCAAGATAATACATTCTGATGTCCCTGACAGCCGAAGCTGGTATCAGCAGTTCTGACAGCTACTTTGCATGAGTGAACAGCGCGCGGTCCGGGGCTCGACGCTGCCGAGCCACGCGGGCTGCCCTACGGTTCCTCCACAGGGGCCCTTTGGTGCTCTGTTGCTCTTTAATGTGGCTACAGCAGTGTGTGTAGTGTCTATTTTCCAAACACCACTCACACGGCGCTGCTATTGATATCATGTAGCAGGAGGCATTCATGGGGGTGAATGTAAATGCAGGATCGCACACTTCTGCTGCGCAAACTGTTTGTGCAGTATTCATTATTTAAAATCCCTTCTTTTGTTCCACCGAAGCCAAAAAATACCCAAATCTTTTTTCGCAAAAAAAAAAAAAAAAGAAGAAAAAAACTAGGAAAACACACACTCGGTCCTATGGGAGTTCTGCATGATAGAAAGGAGCCGAAGAAAAAAAAAAGCTAAGCAATACAAATAACACAGAGACTGAACTATCAAACCAGATTTGTACCACTTAAGGGAGTGCAAAAAAGATCCATTAGTATTCTAAAGGCTGGATCCCAAGAGCGGGGGTCTTACGAAATCACTTCCCCAGCCCCGGCACAACCACTTCACACATTACGCAGAAGAAACACACAGTCGTAAGCAGAGGTTTGCTTTTTGTCTTTTTTTTTACACAATACGGTGTGAGCTCCCACATAGTCGCAAAAATTAAGCCTCACCGAGGCTTCGCAAAAAACCAGGAGCAACAGATGAACGCACACAGAACCAAACAAGTTGGTTCTAAAGGTGCCTCAGACACTTTGCACAAACACACACCGCTCCCCATTTTGGTTCTATGAACAATGGATACAACATGTGTCGGGAGATATACCTATAAATCGTGTGGTCGAGTTGAAATCTCCACAAGTATGTGACCACTGGTCTGGTTCACCACATGTGGTTACTTTGAACTATACACAGCTTATCTAAAGGAACCAGCTTGTACAAACAAACACACACCAAGGTCTTGGTTAATTGATCAAAATGTACAGCTAATAGATGAGGGTCTGTGGTCTCAGGGTTTCCACTGCACAGCCAGCCGCCCCCCCGCCCCCCCTTGCAGGCAGGCAGTGACTTCCCATCAGCAGTAATGGACCTTGACCAAGCCTCATAAATAATTACCATCAGCCGGCCTTGTCTGAACAGCCACACACAGCCGGTGGCAGCTGTGGATGGATGAACTGTTGGATGAATGGATGGATGGGCAGATGGGTGGGTTGGTTATTTTTGGTTTTTACAGTAAGGCTGTAGCCTTTGTTGGTTACATACAATCGATGAATATAGAAATGAGTGTCAAGCAGAAAAAAAAGGTATCAGCTCTTTCCCAACATTGTGTTTTTCATTCATCACAATAAAGTAGGAACTAAAAAACTGGATTCAGAGAATCTCAATTAGGGCAATTTCTTCTCTCCATTTCACACGTCATCGTTCTAGTTATTCTTAATCACATGAACTCGACTGAATACGACGCAACACCTCTTTCACTTACAGTTGTCACGTTCCCAAACTCAAAGTCTTGAGAGTCCAGGAGCTCAAACGAGTCCCCACTGCCCTCGATTTGGAAACGAGGTAATCTTGTTCTGCTTACCAATTTACATGATTTGTTCGAGTGCTTCGCAGAGTTAAATCACTCCGTATGAGTGCTAGATACCATGAGAATGAGCCACAAGTTGTTTTAAATCAGCATCTTTGGATGGTTTAAAATTAGAATGTTTTGTTTTCAATTATCAATTTGATAGCAGTTAAAATCATTTGGTGTCTCAATGTTTGTGTCTGTGTGGTGCAAAAGTATTTGTGACCATTTTAAAAAGAAAAAAGTCAAATCCACTCAGTTATTCACAAGAGTCCAGTATTTTTCTGGACACAACATATCAACCAAATGTTGCCATCACAGCTCATAAAATTCTCCGAGTTCATCACCAAGCTGAAACACAGTGAAGGTGAAGGTGGAAAGACAAATTTCTATCCTATGAACTAAGATTGTCAAACTGACTGCAAAGAAGCTTCCCCACACTTTGAATTAAAACTTCAGCAGCACAGATTGTCCACTCTCTCGCGCTTTCATCGTCAGCGCCTAAGCGGAGCCCCAGGGGGGGGAGGCGGACCACCCTGTCAGGCTCAAAGGCACTGGGGAGGGACGCGTCCCTTCTTCCTTCCCGTGATAAGAGCGACTTGAGGTGCACTCTCTCACCTCCGGTCTCGGGAGCGGGAGCGGCTCCGACGGTTGGACCTGCGGCTCCGGCTGCTCGTCACCCTGCTGCCGGAGGACGAAGACGACGAGGAGGAAGAGGAGGACGAGCGGCGGCGCTGTTTTTTCTTCCTCCGGCTCCGGCTGTCGTCCTCGCTGTCTGAGGAGCGCCGACCCATGCCGGCGGACGGTCAGCTGGGACACACGACAGGAGGGATGCTGATCAGACAACTGGCAACCTTCAGCTGTGATTGCTGGCTGCACGAGCTGACGTGATACGAAACGATAACATGTGCTATTCATCTACTCGTGTAGTTACTATGACGTTAAGTCCTCGTACAAACTCTGTAGCATATTTACAAATATACGCACACACGTAACATTTATTTATTCCAGACCATTTACTGGGTTGTAACGACATTAGAATTGAGCTGTCATGAGCATAAACACCAACCGGAATACACAATACACATAAACACGAGTGTTTCGTGTGAGAGGCTAGCTGCTAGCAGGCTAACTGCGCTAACTAAACAAGCTGCTTTTGTTTTGAATGAATGCGCTCAGCTGCTCCACGGTAAACACGTGCCACGTCTCGGTTAGAAAACATGAGGCGAAGAACATAAAACGTAAGAGTGGTCGCCCTGTACCAGAAATCCCGCTCCTCGCCTTTAAATCGTTGTGTGTTTCCTCAACTCAGCCATGCACTGCTCACCAGACTCTATAGCCGAACCCGGAGCGCAAAGTACAAGGCAGAAGAATCACGCACAGAGCAATCGATGGGGGAAGAAAAAACTCTATTCTATGATTGAATGAATCGCTTGATTAAATGATTAGTACGACTTTGCATCTCGTTGGACTGAAATGTGAATGAAATATTGCGGGGTTTTGATGTTTCCCTTTGAAGCCACACCTAATTTGTTACAAATAACATGAAAATAAACAAAATCCCTCTTTTAACCTTCAAATACACACAATGACTTCATGAGTCTGTTTTAACGTTTAAATAACGCAGAAAGTAACATCGACTTTTTAGTTTGGAAACTTCAACATTTCTAAACTGAGTTATAGTTTTGCCTGAGCACACCTGACTCGCTTGATTGACGCAAAAATGGTGAAGCATAGGTTTAGACTATAAGGGAGAATAAAAACAAATGTAATTTATTATTTTGACCCCATATGTTACAAACTCTCTGCAGAGCACATTGCAAGTTTGACACGACTAGCATGGTTATTTATGGATAGTCCCCTTCCAGGTTTGCATATCTTTGTTCGCGGTGGGTTTTATTCTGGCAGCACTCAGTCGTTCACCACAAATAACATCTTAACAAAATAAAAGCGTGAGCCGGAGCGCGGCAGCGATTGTATCTATGAGGTCATCTTCTCAGAAGCAGTTTCACACCAACACAGGGAGAGGAGGCGACGTGAAGGGCAGGCCGAGCACCCCAATCCTTTGGAGCGGAGTGGGCTACAATAATGAACAACTTCATTAAATTATAAAACCTATCACGGTAGTGAAGGTGAAACGACCAATATATAAGTGGCTGACGGATCAATACAGCGCATAGGAAAAGGAATTTGATGGAGTCGTTTTTTTTCCACTGTGAATTGATACAATAGTCTGCTTAACACAACGAGAATCCCTCCTGCTCTCAGACCAAGTAGAAACAATAGTAATTAATGCCTCAGGTTCAAGCTGAAACATGGTTAATATTTAATTAGGGGGAATTATAAAAGAAAAAAAAACCCTCTGTGTGGAAACAGGGCTTTGTATAGATTATCAATAAACACGCTTAATTTTGCATCAAATGCATCCCGACGTCTTCAAAATCCCACAGTATCCCGTTTCTGGCCAGCCTATACATCCCCCTGCTCTCCCCGCTCTAATTGCCTCCTCTCGTTGCCTCCACCACACCTTCACCGCCACTGAACCATTGTTTATTTATTTTCGCAAATATAGGCAATCATTTCTGCGAGGGGGGGGGGGGGGGAGCGGGGAAAAAAGCGAGCCGAAAACCCGTTAATTAGTGAGCCCAATGGCAACGCAGTGCAAGAGGCATCATAATTAAACGTTTAGCTGCTATTTAACATCCTAATGGCTTAAAAAGTCCGCTGAGAATTAATATGAAACGATATAGTCTCTCTAATGATGACAATGCAAAACACATAATTACTGATGGGAAACATAAACCGAGGCTGAGAGGATATTAGATGAATAAATTAATGAATTAGTGGCAAAACTTGCACATCAGCCTGACGCCAATTGTTAAGTTGCATTTCATTCATAAAAGAGAAGCTAAATGAGTAAAGTAGCAATAATTCTGATGTCATAATAATAATAATAATAATAATAATAATAATAATAATAATAATAATAATAATAATAATAATAATGACTTCTTTAAGAATGTCACAGGAATTTTAACTGAACGCATTCTCATAGAATAACAGATATTTCTTTACAGAGAGCCTTACTCACTTTTTCTCATTTTATTTCAAATTTTTGCGCTGAATTTCGGGCTTCAAATCAGAAGTGACATCATGTGTGCAGAAAAAACATCAAAAACCTATGGAAAGTATACCAGGCCTGCAGCCAACTATGCAACTGGGGTTAGAGCCAAATGCATTCACTTGAACTTGATCTGAAGCTCCTTGTACGAGTCGATGCTTCTCCTCTCGGCATCCCAGCTGGTCCGCTTTCACCTCCTTTCTCTCCGTGTCATCGTTGCGTCTTATTTTTTTTTTCTCCCCCACAGATCACAGCGATACTGAGGAAGGACTCCACGTCCATGTGCTTCCCTCTTCTCTTGTCATTTTCTGATTTTTTTTTAAGCCACACCCCTGCAGAGAGAGAGCGGGAGAGAGAGAGAGAGAGAGAGAGAGAGAGAGAGAGAGAGAGAGAGAGAGAGAGAGAGAGAGAGAGAGAGAGAGAGTGAGAGAGAGAGAGAGAGAGAGAGAGAGAGAGAGAGAGAGAGAGAGAGAGAGAGAGAGAGAGAGAGAGATCCGTGACCAACTCCCGGGTGTTTAAAAAACTAACTCAGGACAATAGCAGCGAATGAGCGCTTAATTAAATTAATTAGTCCTTCTTGTCAATCTCGGATTAATGGCCAATAGCGGCGGTGCAGCTTAATGTTTTTACTCCTCTCCTCTCTCTCTCTCTCTCTCTCTCTCTCCCTCCCGCTCTCTCTCTCTCTCTCTCTCTCTCTCTCTCTCTCTCTCTCTCTCTCTCTCTCTCTCTCTCTCTCTCGCACACAAAAACACGCTCAATTTATCACCGCTGTCACTCGTTTCGCAGCGGCTTTTTTTTTTGTTTTTGTTTTTTGTTTGTTTGTTTGAAAATGTCAAGCTTTTTAAGATTTATTTTGCTCCCGCCACACGTCAGAAAAATTAATAATCAACCTATAAGTGGTCGCCCACACCATCACTCACCTGTGCCACACACACACACGCATACACACATAAGAACAAGCACCATGAAAATTTGCGTGTAAGACGAAGGCCATTTTTTGAGGGTAAATAAATGATCCATTTTCAAAGAAAATGTCAGAAGTAGGTTGAAGTTGCGTTTCCATTTGGCAGAGCACAACTGACATCCTCTTGCACCTTTTAACATGAGTTGGAAACACATTCAGAAACGGCACCGACACCGAGTGTGTGTTTACCAGTGGCCAACTCCAGCTTTCTGTCATAACATAAAATGTTTGAAACAATACTTGACTATCAATTTCCAAACTCTGATCTCGCAGCTTCTATGACTGCCGTGAGCTCACGAGTGAGCGGGAAGTGGGGCGGCTCTAATTTCCTGTTGAGAGAATATACATCTGAACCCTCAGGACGGCTGAGTGTGTGCGTGTACACGTCTGTGTGCGCGTGTGCATGCTTGCATTTGTGTTATGAGTGTGCCACAACGTCTGATTAAAGCAATGGGTCATTACCTTTTCATTGCAATATGTACACACACACACACACACACACACACACACACATGAATGCACAGCAAATAAACAGAGAGCGGCGTTTCTTAATTTCGAGGGTGATGTTAACTTCCCTGCAGAACCTTTGTTTGCTTGATTTGTGGTTATGCAAAAGCGTGTGTGTGTGTGTGAGTGTGAGTGTGAGTGTGAGTGTGAGTGTGAGTGTGAGTGTGAGAGTGAGAGTGAGAGAGAGAGAGAGAGAGAGAGAGAGAGAGAGAGAGAGAGAGAGAGAGAGACAGAGAGACAGAGAGACAGACAGAGACAGAGACAGAGACAGAGACAGATAAAGACTGAGAGAGAGAGAGAGAGAGAGAATGTGGTACTGCGTTTGCGCGGATGTGACTGCCTTTTTGGCTCGATGTGAAATAATGGTGTTCTCAGATCTTTGGATGGAGTGAACAATACTTAATAGGACCATGATAATGAGTATTAAAATCAGTGGACCTGAAAGAAAACGTGACAAGACTCTTAATTGGCCGTGTGCGAAAGAGAGAGAGCGAGCGAGTGGACACTGACGCGAGGAGAAATAAACCCAGGAGGGCCGGAGAAGAGCTCTTGAGTAGGTTTGAAAAACATTGTGATAGAATAGATGAATAGATGGCGTGCGCGTATCGAGCCGAAAGAACCGATTGAGATAGATCGGAGCGGGAGAGAGAAATACTTTGCGCTTTAATTCTCGTCTCTCTCGCTGGGTTAAATCGAGAGGAGGTGGGGAGGGGGGCAGGCCCTAATCACTCGCACCCCGCTGGCTTCTTTGTGCTCTTTGATCTGGCTTCATCCGCGTCTTGTGCTTCCTCTTCTGCAAATCCTCACACTTTGTACCGTCTCAATGACTTTAGAACGACTCCCATCCACCTGGACCATTTTTCCAGTGACTTCAGTCAGAACCACTTTCAGTTTGCTTGTCGCCGGAGTTCTGTTCAGCGCAATTTCCTCGGGGAGGAAACACGGTTTCTGTACGAGTCGGGAGACGAATTATCAGCTGGATCGTTGTTTTGTTTCAGCTGGAACCCGGATATGTTTGAGGCTCTAAAACTCCGTGTAAATACACTTGTTTGTTGAAATTCTAATTGGAAAAGTGTAAAAATACAGTTGAAGCACACTTGAGGGGAAAGAAAGTAACTCACACACAAATGCTGCAAGTGTGACAACTCTCGCTTGAGTTTCTTGTGCTTTCTGCCAACACACTCCTGTGCAGTCGCTGTAATAGCCGACCGGTGGTCGATAACAATGCGAGTAGCCTATTACGGCTTATGCCACTTTATACTGCGTTCTTGATCTATATCTTGATCGAAGGGAGTACATCCAAAGTACATTTTCTGGGTCGTTAAGCAGACAGAAATGTCTTCGGTGGCTAATCAAGCAAATAAAGTGTCGGACAAATCAAGGTACTTCATTGCGTCAATACAAAACCATATAAATATCTGATATCGCCTCGGAGCGGCGTTGCTCCGAGGTCAGCTGCGTCATTCTCGGTGGCCTTTGGGTGAAAGTCGTGTCCAGGAAACTGCGAAGGCCCAAAAAACTCTCTTGATCTTGGACTGGTCAGGTTAGTTTAACTACTTCTGTGCGCTGGTACACCAGTTAAATGTTCCCGAACTTTTTTCCCTCCCTCAGTTGCTTCCTTAAAAAGAACATCTCGAATAAAGCTTTCATAACTTCTCCTGTTTCTGAGGCCGCGGACATAAGCTGATAGAAAAAAAGGGTCCTGCTGTTAAAGGTGGAAAACGCACCGTTGGGTTGTTAAAGTGCTGTGTTGTGTTTCTCTTCTCTGAACCGTCACAGTGTCCTGCTTCAGAGGGATTACAGTTTCCTGAGGGACATCAACATCTGGCACCCTTTCGTCACCGTCGGCGTTTATTCCTCCACGCTGTCTGCCGCCATGAGCAACCTCATCGGAGCCTCACGCATCCTTTATGCACTGGCCAGAGATGATTTGTTCGGTACGTATGTCGAAAGTTTCTTCTCTGAAGCCAAGTTATCGCAAAATATCACGTGAGCGTGTGTTCGCTCCATCGTTGCTGTTCGTTCTCGAACACCAAAACTCGTAATCGGTCTTTCGTCTTACTTTGAATATAATCCAACCTTGTTGCAATTTCGTAGAAGAATGATTCAAGTTCAAACCCAAAGACGGAGACAAGGTGAGAATGAAAAAGGTTGCCATCTTAAATATGCGGCAGATTCCAGTCGCGCCATGCTGGAAAAAGGTGGTCTTTAAAACCCACTCTAAGCCTTTTCATTCTCTGTCTTTTCTCTCTGCGATTTCACAAAATATGAAGCGAGTTGCGCAAATAAAATCTGTGAATTCACAGAGAACAAGTAAGAAGTCGTCAAATTTTGGTTGTGGTACTTCGTATTTGCTGAGAAGTGGCCGCACGAGCAGGGCATTGAGCGATCGCGACAGCAACAATCACGGCGGTACCGTGAGATTGGTTTTTGAGTTGATAGAAGCGGAGAGGTCGATTGAGAACTGTGTGTTTGAAGTAGAGAGTGAAAATGAGTGCAAATGTCAAAGAGATTGTATCAGAATTGTGTGTGTTTAGCATGTACAGCCACTCGGTGCACAGTGAGGGATGCAGATTGAGGTTGAGGAGCTGCTCGTTTTCAAAGTTGAGCTCGTCGGAGAGTCCTCGTGCTTCGAATCACACTTTTCGTCCAGCACGCGACCACACGGATCAGCTCCTGCTGTCTTGTTGACTGGAACCTGAACGGACGGCTGGTTTTGGTTTGTTATCTCGCAACTCTCTTCGTATTTTTGACCCTCGAGCTGAAAGTATGCGAGGTCGAGGTGTGTGGATCACAAATAATGCAAGTGATGCTCCCCCCGTTGTCTTCAGACCATTCAGAAAGCAATCACATCAAGCCTCCGCGCGGTTTCAGCGGAGGCGTGCGAGTCCTGAATGAGCAACGTCATGTGGATTGTGTTTTCCTCAGTGATGCTCCCGCGAAAGATCCAGTCAGATCACACTCTCTCCTCGGTTCATGAAGGAAGACCAAACAACAGGCGCAACACCTACTGCTTTTCGCAAAAGCATACAAATTGAGGCTCCGCTCACCGGGGGCACTACCTGTTGCTAGCAGTTGCCAGGCAACCAGTCAGTCTTCAGTTCCCCAACTTTCTTGAGTTCTTGTGTGGTAAATTACAAAGAGTCTGGGCTGACGTGGAAGTAAGTGTCGAGCAGCTGGTTTCCTGGTGGCTATTAGGTGAGGCATAGTTTTGCTTTTCTTTGACTTTGCCAGTCTGGAGATTTCTTGACACGACCGCAAGAAAAAAAAAAAAGTTCAGGAGCAACAGTTGATTCCCGTCAAGTTCCAGCCGTCCACTTACCAAATGTGGCGTTCAGGAAGAAAGACGGCGGAAAACGTCCGGCTGAAGTCTTCGAAACATTCGGCAGCGTCCGTGCGCTTTTCCTCGATGCGTTCCGCCCGCTGCTTTGTCATTATTAATGACGGCGAGCGACTTCCTTATCCCGTCCTCTCCTCCATTGTTGGCTCCGTTGCAAATTGATTCAGCCTGTTTCCGTGTGTGTGTGCGTCTGGCCGTGCCCGTGGGTGCGTGTGTCAGGGGAGATAAATGGCTGTATTAGCAGCAGTTCCTCTGTGAAGTGATCAGACGGAGCGGAGGCAGACGACTCGGGTACACGTCGGTCCGCTCACCGCCGGCCAACGGGTTAACTTCAATTAGATTAATCTCTTTAATTAGGAGTCAGCGACTGTGGGACCATAAATGTGTAACGTTCTTGTCGGGGTGCGGAGGGAGTGTGGAAACGCTGAGGACGACCGCACTGTACGCGTCCGCCTGCGTTCCTGTTGTTGGCATTCATGCGTGCGGCTCGTTGTTTAACCTTGCCGCCGTGCCAGTGTGCAAACTGAGTGATGGATGCGTCAATTTCCCCAGCGCACACTCACTCAAAAGGGTTTCATACATTTTTTGCCACCCCTGCCGTCCCACACGTCTCTCGTTTCTTTCTCCTCGCTAAATCACTAATCTCCGGCTCCTTCACCTCTGTCCTGCCTCTCTCCATCCCCTCCATCACTCTCATCTGCCCCATTGATTTGACTTTGAAGTCCCACTGATTTAATTCCGATCCTTCATCAGCTGTGAAATTCACTCTTTAACTCCAATCTTTCTTTGAAGCCCGTCGCCCGCCTCATCTCCCCGCCGCCACCACGTTTCTCGCTGTTTTTTCGGAGCGCTCTTTTGTCCACATGGTGTTCCCCCACCGTATTTGTCGCAGCGTTCTATGCAAATGATCAAATGTCTCGTATAAAAGGATGTAAACGGGTCCCCTGCTCTTTATACTCTCACAGTTCTGCACAGTATAAAACGTCAGCTTGGTTTCGTCTTGCTCTTGTCACCGACGGACTCACTTTAAATCCGTTTCACTCTTGTTTTGTAGAACAGACATTTTAACAGTCACAGAACTTTCTGTTCAGGAGCGAAAATATAATCTTCCCGACCAGACCTGACATTTTCTAAACTCCGCCATCGCGGAATAACTTTTTTGTCCTCCTAGTGAACCAACTCAAATACATTGAAAAGTTTTAAGCCATCTGGTTAAAGTCGAGGACTTTTGATGCTGCGATCCCTTCGAGTACAAAGTCAGAGTCCAGGTTGTGGTTTGCCGTGCAGAGACAGTAGCCAGGTCCTCTTTGTCGTACCTACCAACACGTACATCGCAGCCTGGTACTAAAATTGTCGACTTTCAATCATAAAATAAGCTCCATCGCTTATTAAATACACTCATCCTTTTTGAACAGCTTGGAGCAACAGGCAGGTATGTGGGCTCAATATTAGGAGCAGCTGTTCAGCGACTTGTGGGGGCTTTTTTAATAAGACGCACCCAAGTGAGGGACTTCTGCAGCGCGGTTCGTTTCGGGGGGGTCTGAAACTGCTCGCTGAAGTCTGCAAAGTTTCTGAGATTTGTCGTGGATCTTTCTTCTTCTCACCAGTAAATAAATGGAAATGAGGGTTTGGAGCACTGTTCACCAGCGAGGAGTGTTCGACAAGTCCAAGCGGTGTCTCGAAAACGTATGCGGTCGGCCCACCAATATAGAACGACTGCTCTATATTCAAACCAGGCATGGTCCTTCCATCCATCGTCTCTCAGGTTGCCTGTTGTGCCCACACTGTGCACCATTGTGTACGTCCAAAAGCAACCCTTATACCGCGGCTGTTGTCGGGGAATGTTGTTTTCACGCTGAGAATTCCCTGGAAGTTGTTTTCACCGGCGTGTTCTTTCATCCCTCCAGGAAAGGTGTTGTCTCCGGCGAAGAAGACGTCCCACAGTGGCAACCCCTGGGTCTCCGTGCTCATTTCCTGGTTCCTGGTGCAGGTTGGTGGCGATGAACAAATTCAGAGCCAGGCCTTTGATTCTGCAGCACGGCGCAGGCAGCAATCAGGAAGAGCAAGAGTGCGGCTTGAAATCAAATTAGACGCTCTCGATCGACACGCCGGTGTAAAAGCACCGGCCGTGAATCTGTTGCGATTTCCCAGTTGTTCAAACAAAACAGCCATATAAATGTGGTTTGTTTTGCATTGAGGTCACAAGTACCGCCGGATGTTGCGTCCTGAACCACAAAGCATTCAAAAAATGTTGGCGGTTGAAGAAAGGTGTCGTTAACTCTGGTTCTAGAAACACTTCAGTCGAATCAGGGATACAAAGTGTGGTCTGAGTAAAACCTGGTCGCATAAAAGATTTCCGAACGCTACAAACTTTTGATTTCCATGAGATTAGAGATAATTGAAGGGTAAATTGAAAGACTATAGACAGACCAGTCTTGTGGGTCCAATTTTTTCCACGACGGCCTGAGCCTTCAAATCCGACTCCTGTGCGAAGAAGGAGTATCTGTCTTTGTCAGTGGAAGTTCAGACCCTTTCTCACCTGTAGATTTGGTCAACAGTTGGCGGGGTCATAAAACGCGAAATTGCCGTTTCGGAAAGATCGCTCGTAATATATAGAACTTCAAATGATGGGGACGGCCCAGGAGCCTGAGACTTGGCGTTCATTTTTCACTGCGATCAATAAATCAGAGATAAATTCCTGCTGAGCTGTGGGAGCAATCGAGCTGGCTACCAAAGGAAAGTAGCGGCGCTTCAAAGAACCCGCTATTATATTCCTGGATGATAAATGCAACGAGGGCCAGAAAGCGGGACCCAAATCAGCCCAAACTCCCGTCGTTTGGCTTGTGAAGTCTCGTCAAAGAAGCTCTCCTCAGGCAAGAACATCAGAAGGTGCCTCTCTCTTCCTTCAAACCAAACAAGCTCATTCACGGGAGACGCTCGCTCCGCCCGGGCGCTTTCATGCCTTTGTTTCCTGCGAGTGCTCCGGCTGCATCGTTCACACAACGCTGCTACTTTATTTTGCGCTTTTGCTTCAACCACATATTGCTCAAAGTCTTCCACTGTTGACTAATCTGCTCCTAAGAAGTGCTCCTGGATCACTGGAGTCTTGTGGGGGTTTCGGGAGCCTTTCAGAAAAATATAGAAAGCTTCCTTCCAAACACTCGTGTGTTTTTATTGTCTCTTCAGATAAAATCTTAATTGACTTTTTTTCAAACCAGGCAAATTTTGCCCCATTCACGATTGGTCAGTATTCTTAGTACGTATTTGAGACATTAATTAAAACCACTTGGAAGACCTTTCTTTAAAAACAAAGTGATTGATGTGCTCGCTGCTGTCCTTCACATATAATCACCTCAATAAACTTAATTATTTACTTCTGCCCCTTGAGGTAACTTTACATATTTGTTGCAGTTGCAAGCACCGCTGTAATTAGGTGGTTGGAAAGCACAATTAGGCGTAAAAGATGTGCCCTGGTCAGAAATATGCATTATTTACACACCAAACGATCGATATCGGCCGACCTGTCCCGTGTGATTAGTACCGTCTCCCTCGAGCTGCCCACCAGCGTTAGTTTCAAGGTCATTCGAATCTGGTACGATGCAAAGTTGAGCGAGGGAAAAGGGTGAGGAGAAAAAATGGCACAAAAGAAAAGAGCTTGTAGTTTTTTGGGGCGTTTTTTTCCCCGCCTCCATTGTGTCTTCCAAGCGGAGGAAAGAAGTCAATTTAGACTGAGGAGGAAATATTGGCAGGGTGGAGGAGAGTGACGATGGAGAGACAAAGGCAAGGCGGGGGTTCCTGGGAGCAAATAGGCCTGACTAAACCATCATTATCAGAGGTGAGTGTTAAAGGCTGAATGGCTTGTCATTATTTGCGCCCTCTCTTTCTCGCACTCGCCTTTTTCCGCTCTCCAACTCCCCTCGCCATCCCTCGCCACTCTCCAGCAGTCGAGGTGGAGCAATTAGATGGAAATCGTTAGCTGCGTGGCCGCCGCCATCAGAGATCATTGACGCTTGTCCTCCTCCTCAGCCTCTCCTTGAGCTGTTTGAATGATTCACCGACGACAGATGTCTGATTGTAATCTTCCCGCGAACGCGAACACAGCAGGACGGAACGGGAGGATGGTGGACAGCAGCCTGGGACCAGGATTTCTGTTCGGACCATTTCCTGCTTCCCAAAACGTGCAGAAATGAAATCCGTATCAACATCTTTGGTCGGTTTATTCTGCTCTAAACTGAAACTCAGTCGTCAGGGATCATTAACCCTTCTTGGGCCAGGTGAGCTCCGTATTTTACTGCCTTTTACTGCTGTCAAAGAGCCATTTCCCCCTCCGTTGGTCCCGCTCCTCACAGTTGCATGAGAACAATCATGAACAGGGTCCTAATCAGCTGTGTGGAGCAGCTGAAGTGACTGCAGTTACTGTCAAGGAGGAGCACTTCCACTCGTCTGAGGCGCTCACGCGGAGGGTGAGCCGGCAAATATGTAGAGCCAATCTCTCTTGGTCATTTTTGGTCGCCCATGAGGCCTTGTGGGAAATTTCAGTCGGTGACTTGTGAGTTTCGACTTCTTTTGACGGCGTCGGCCTGTTTTTGATCCAGGCTAACTTCACCTACCAATCAAATCAAACACCAAGACCCTCCAAACAACTGTTGCTTGACCTGCAATCCTCGCAGAAAACAAATCAATCATCGAAAAGACACTTCAACTTCAACTTTTCTTTTCAAAACTTGTGATTTCATTCAGTTTATTCATAGTTATGTTAATGATGTTCGCTTTTCCCTTGCAGTGTCATAGAATTACAAAGTGCTGCAAGAAAAGGTGCCGTATTGTGGCTGATTTAAAGCTAAACCTCATTAGCTGTGCAGTGTTTACGTCAGAACCCAAACACAGTTGCGTCGCGGCTCCGGCTGCTACCTGTGACTTTGAGAATCGAGAAAAACGATGGGAAAAGCGTGTCTTTGTACTTGCAAAGGGTTTGCGACTGCTCAGTCCTCCTCACTCGGTAAAAGCAGCAATGTGGGGGCCACTTGATCTATTGAGATATACGGCAATTTATGCATTCTCTCCGGTTCAAAAACACTGAGCGAAGCCTTGTGGAAGACACACCCAGGAGACTGTGGATGTGCGCTCGTGTGGCTGCCTGCGTCGGAGCTAATGGCTAATTAATGCTGTGGTCGAGCCGAGTCCCGGGGGAGTCCCGCCGAGACACCCACCGACTTTGACTGCCAGAGGTCAGAGATGCTCCCTCTGCCGCGCTTTCCTCTCCCTCTATTACCTCCTCTCTTTCTTTCATTTGTTTCCCCCTTTGTCATCTCTCCCCCTTTTTCCTCCCGCACTCCTTTCCCCCTCGTCCAGCTTCACCCTCCGCTCTCGCTTCGTTTCATGCCTCTTTCTTCGCTCCCTGCCTGACTGTCAATGATGTGACATTATTAATCTCAATTTCCGACCATTTTCCTCCTCTCCTATTCTCGCTCTCTCTCTCATGCTCTTTCTGTCTCTCTCTTTCGCTCTCTCTCTCTGGTTCTGGCTCTATCTCTCTCGATCTGTCTGTTTTGCTCTCTCTCTTCCTCGCTCTCTCTCTCTCTCTCTCGTGCTCTTTCTCTTTCTCCCTCTTTCTCTCTCTCTCTCTCTCTCTCACTCTCTTTCTCGCTCTCTCTCTCGCTGTCTCTCACTCTCTCTTTCGCTCGCTCTCTCTCTCGTGCTCTTTCTCTTTCTCCCTCTCTCTCTCTCACTCTCTCTCTCATGCTCTTTCTGTCTCTCTCTCTCACTCTCTCTCACACTCTCTCACACTCTCCTTTGCTCTCTCTCTCTCTCTCTATCTATCTCTCGTTCTGTCTCTTTCGCTCTCTCTCACTCTCTCTTTCGCGCTATCTCTCTGTCTCTCGTTCTGTCTCTCTATGTCTCTCTCTCTCTCACTCTCTCACTGTCTCTCTTTCGCTCTCTCTCTCCCTCCCTCCCCACCTCAGTTTCATGTCCACAAAAGTTGCCCATCAGCGCCACCGGTTCACTGACCCATTTGCCCCGAAGCTTAAGAAAATTTGCTCCATTTCCAGTGGAGTCATAAAGCGACTAGTAATTGGAGCGAGTGACTGTTTCTGTGTTTGCACAGTTTCGACGGTTCCTTCCTCGTTCTGCCCAATCAGACTGTTGAGTTCACGCGGCTCAAATAAGCACACTTTCGCATAATGATGACGATGAAACGGCAACAGTTTTCCTTGGTTTACAGGGAGTAATTGTGGCCTTTGCCTGAGAGATTTACACACATGGAAGGGAAGATAACGACGGGAACGGCACCCACTCTGACAGCTTGAAACGTCACAGTTTTTTTTGAGCAGCGAGCCGCAGTAATGAGTGTAAAACACCAAATCAATCATGAGGAACGGCATTTTTTTTCATTTCGGATTCAAATTTATTGTGAATAGTAGGAAAAATAAGACCAAATTTGACCTGAGAGACCACTTCTGCTTTGCTGTGAAGAACTTTGAGTTGCTCAGAGACCAACTGCAAGCATGAAACCCCACGGTCACCAAAAAAGGCCCAAACTGTGACGAATGTGAGAAAACCAGCAACATCTCAATTCTGAACTGAATCAACCAGTGGAGTAATATTACGGCATACTTTGAGGACATCTGACATCTTAAAAGTCATGTTGGTGTCGCTGGTTTTTAAAAGATTCACTGTTTTTTACTTTTATCGGCAAAAAAATCGTTCAAAACGTAATTGATAGAAACTACAATAATACTGATGCAGTTCAACAAGCTGATTCTTATTTGATGCCACAATTCTTTTATTATTTTATTTTATTATTGTCACTTTACAGGTTAAAACTTGTGTGGAAGAAAGCAGAACTTCTTCGAGCGTCGTAGTTGTTGCAGAACTTCTGCTGTGCAATAAAGGAGCTCAGGTGCAGTCGTGTGAGCACTTTCACATCAGCAGCAACTCACCGCCAGTTGCACACCGCCATGTTCACACGCCCTGATGTCAGAGAACATGGCAGGTAGCGCGGCTCATAATGAGGTCATCATTTCCCTCCTCTTAGGATTCAGCCGCCGCACCGCTGGCTGTCTCGGAGAACCTCCTCCATCCGAGCGCTGTCATTATTATTACATGTACGACTCCCCCCGCCCCCCCCCGCCCCCCCTTCCAATCCAGGCGGCGAGAATGTTAAACGTAACTCGACCTGGCTGTTTCGCTGCGTCGCTGCCGCAGCACGCGCGGGCGACTCTGAACAGCGGTCCGGCAGATAGCATCTTAATTAAAGCCGAGCATTAACCTCAATCAGCGGCTCCCAAAGTGGAGTCGGGAGACCGTGGGTGGTCCTTCCGGGTTTCCTCGGGAAAATGTCAAACGCTTTAATTTCAGCGGTGTCTCGCTCCCTCCGTGTTGGTCAAATCTGTCCTTGATGTTACTTATTCGCGGCAGAGCTGCCTGATAATCGTATCGAACGGCCGGAAGCCCCCAGGAGGCTTTTGGTGGACGCAAATTGGCTGAAGCTCAGATTCGCGGAGATCCTCGGCTTGGAAAAACCAGCGGAGGCTGTGGCCTAAAAAACACTGTGAATCCGTTGATTTATATGCGTCTGCCCCATGACAGCATTATGTTCAGTTTTTTGTGTAAACCCAGTTTGGCTTTGGTCAAAGATTGACAGTTTGTTCCCATGGCTTTGCATGTTTTTGCGCCCAAGTGTCCTCGGGGGGGGGGGGGGGAAGAGCGCCCCGTGTTGCTCCCAGTGGGGGGCGAGCACTCTGTACGGCAGCTGGCGCCACAACAGTTGTGTGAGTGAATGGGTGAATATTCACAATTTCCTGATATTGACACGCTACAAGACAGTTCATCGTTCTTCCCCCCCCTAAAAAAAAAACAATCAGGCAGAACCGTTGCTTTTCCCACTGAAGGAACGCGGCGATGAGGTAAACTTGGTCATAAATCAGATGTTTAATATCATTGAGTTCATTGAGATGCAAACCATGGGCCGTGTTTCATAATTTAAATGTAGTTTTTGGAAGTGAAAAGTAGGCGGGTGCGCGAAAAGGTCGTTTCAAGAGGTATTAAAACGCGCTGTTTTGTACGTTTTCCTGACTGTCGTGTCGCGTTGAATGTTAATCTCTTGGGGGGGGGGGGGGGGGGGGGGGGGGGGGGGGGGGGGGGGGGGGGGGGGGGGGGGGGGGGGGGGGGGGGG
>JASSRZ010000016.1:4856134-4868397 GCA_032164315.1 Malacoctenus gilli
CCCCCCCCCCCCCCCCCCCCCCCCCCCCCCCCCCCCCCCCCCCCCCCCCCGCACCCAGGTCAACTGGGCGCAGCAGGTTGGGAGACTGCATCTTGTCTCAGTACAGGGTAATATCAATTGATGTCACGAGCTGAGAGAAGGGCAGACAAAATGCGAAGAGCTGACTGAGCTGCATTATGGGGCCAAGGAGGCATCGGAGACAGCGGGGCCCCATAGCGGTGCGACGTTCTATTGGATTACAGTGTTGGCTCAACAATCTGCCGACGTCTAATTAAATAGGCCTGCATTACCTTCCTCTGCAGCGAGCTGCGCGTGAGAAGTACACTATCTCATTCTGAAATGGGATGTAAAAATAGATCTCATAAGTTCGCCCTCGCACGCACACACACACACACACACACGCACACACACGCACACACGCACACACTACACTCCCTCCCTCCCTCCCTCCCTCCCCTCCAATGATATCACTACAGTGTGTGACAGTCCCTCTTTGTCTCCCCGACTCTCCCGCTGCTGGTTTTCAGGCACTTTATAGCCTTCTTGAAATGAACCAAACAAAGAAGTGGTGAGTGTACTCGCAAGGTTGTGTTTGTTCAGTGGACGACCACAGCAGGTACGACAGAGGCAGCTCCAACGATTTGAATATTAAAAGTTAAATTCTTTTTCAGCTGTTTTCTTTTTCTCGACATGGAAACATTTCAAAAAAAAAGTTTTAAACACTTTTGAAATGTGGTTATGTAATGAAAGTAGAGAAAGCATCTGACCTTGTGAAACATTTTTATATTTCAAGACACTAAATTTCACATGTATATATATCGTAAGTACCTAAAAAGTTGGGTTTGAAAAATAAAAATAGTTAAAATGACACAATTTATGTGTAAAAAATCCATGATATAGTTATATTTTGAAATTTTCAATGGGAAAAAAAACTTTTTTGTTGTATTCTTTTTATTGAGATGCACCAACAGGCAAAGATGACAAAGTTCACCAATAATCAATGTTCGCACATCAACCAAAAACGTTCCCTCCTATGATGTTTTGAAATGGAAACAAACTTCAAGGAAGTGACACACGCATTGAGAATGAATATCGCGTGCTGCCTAAAATAGCTGACACTTGCTGCTGCAGATAACTGCTCGTGTTATAGAAAAAGGAGGAAGCCAGCAAACACAAAACAACTGTATCTCTCTCCACCGGCACGGACGCTCGTTGAGCGGTTCCAACCATGTGGCCCGAGTCCCGTTGGAAATGAGTGGCTGAACTGACTGCGAAACTCTCAATTCAGACCAAACAAAGTGGAATGCGGTCCGACAGGACGAGGAGGCCGAGCAGGGTGGACAAGCGCAGTGATACGAGCGGAGCAGATAGGAGAGGAGAGCACGTTGGAGAAGGCTGGCAGAGGTGCCAAAGACGCGAGTGTGCCAAAGAGGAAGCACTTTGTTGAGCTAAAGCATGTTTGAGAGACGGGGGCTTATCTTAATGATGACAGGGACCCTTTTAAAGGGTCACGTGTGACACGCCGCGTAATGGAAGTGCTCTTGGAGGACCACCGAAGAGAGACAGAGAGAGAGAGAGAAAAAAAATGGGGCCGCAGGAGCCTGTTTAAGTTGAATCCTTGTTGGAAAACTGCAGTACCAGTGAAATGCTAAGTAGCCTCATAGCTTCATGCAATGGTTTCTCTGACTCTTAGATGAGATAAAGTCCACGGCCTGGAGTTCGCCCGTACAATTCCACCTCCTTTTGATGAACACGTACAAAAACAAACATTAAACAATTACATTGTGTTTTAGATGTCCTTGTCACCTTTTCGGGGGACGTCTCACAACCATCAACTTTAGGAGAGAGACATGCTTCCACATGAAAAACAAAGGTAGAAAGTGCTGACAAGCTGCTTATGTTCTATTGGTGATTTTAGGTGTGTAAGTCATGACATCTTGTTCTCATTTATATTTTACACACCCAAACTTTTTGAGGGAATTGGGGCTGTTATTCATTTGTTTCAACCGAGAGAATTTGTACTTTGCTCATATAGTTCAATTTGCAGTTGTGAAAAAGTAACTAAATTTAGGAATTATTGTGGAATACTTCTTGCTGACAAACGTGTTACTGGGTATTTTGGAGGTAGAATATGCTTAAATATGATACACTGGGCCTGCGGTGCACAGTACATAAAGACCGACACTCAGGCAAATAAACCAGTGACAAAATAAGTCTCAAATGGAACAAATATGAATAAACTCGTTCTGTCGAGTCTCAAACATGAAAACATGAATGCACCCACAGAAGCATTTTCAGTAAGTTAGCAATTTTTTTTCCCATATATAAAGCTCTATAATGTATAATGGGGAGCTCTTGACTGCTGCTAACATCACCAATTTTTCACATTAGTCACATTTGCTTACTTTATTCCCTGAAAGCCTTTTTCGTTTTGTGAGTGGGCTGGATGAATTTATGGCTGCTTCTGCGAGAGAGCGAGAGAGCGAGAGAGCGAGAGAGAGAGAGAGAGAGAGAGAGAGAGCTTTTAGAGAGCAAATACGATGTATCTTTATCATATTTCCTCTGGGTGATATTTACAATCCCAACACTCATATCACAGTGATTCTGCGTAAATACTATTAGAAATAATTTGGGGCAACAGAAACATACTGCAGGAACTGAACTTCTCACAAGTGCCCGCTCGACGGGCTTCGAGGAGCGAACGGATGAAATGAAAACCGGCGCTGAGGGGGCTGCGGACCGCCGGGGGACGGCGCAGTGTGGTCTGGGGGGGGGGGGGAGCACGCGTGTGGACACAGAAGAGATCTGAGCACTGTAAAAACACATCCCTCTGGCACCATTATATAAGCATACATATGGGACAGCAAAAATGGAAGACGACACTTTAAATGACATTATTATAAAATGCAATACTCCTGGAATGATCCCTTATTAAATTAGGCCCTATGATCCAAGATGAATTTCCCGCTTCCCTAATCCATCAAGAGGGGAATATTAAAAGATAGGCCTCAACTGGCATTAGAAGCTCACTCCGTCTTGACTTTCATTATTCTGCATTAGGGTGCTGCTGGGGGAGAGCCTCTTAATGAGAATTACAATGATTCACTGGCCCCGGCCCCACTTCTGACAAGTCAAATATTAACTCCTCAGTCACAGCTGTCGGAATTAAAATACTTTGTAGCCGCGGACGTGCTAAATTAAATTGGCCTTTTATGTTCCTTACATGGCTGACCCCCGTGGGGCTCCAGTGCCTCAGTCGCCACTGAGGCGGCGGCGGCGACAGAGCAGGAGGAAGAGGCGGGCGGGCGTGCGAGCGGCGTGCACACGGGCAGGCTCTCGGAAAAAAACCCCAAAAAAACAAACATTTCTGTCCCCCGTGTGTCATTCTGTCATCTTCTCTGGCTATTGCTCTATTCTCCCCCCCTTTTGCCTTCAGTCTGCGCTCCTCACCAGAGGCCTTCTCTCTGGCAGACATCTTCACTGCGCTGTCTGTTTGATAGCCAGTGTCAGTTACTGTCGACTACCGCCCGCGATCCGCCGCGCGGTCTCTCTCTATTACGGGGGCCACAGACGCACATAAAGGCTGCTCACCTGTTGCTCGGCCTTCATGTTGAACAGCCAAATAGATTAACATAACACAGCCGGCTTTTCAAAGAGCAGGGGAACTTTGTTCGAATGTGATTAGGGTTTAGTATGCAGACAACAAATCAAATTTATATTGACCTCTAAAAGTTTTATTTCAGTTAATTTGCACTCACTTAAGCTGAGGGCCAGGGCTCACAGACCCGCACTCCACTCTGCCTTCCAAATTCCTCTGTGTGTGCACCAGCGCTTGCTGGGCGGCTCCTCCGCCCGCCCGCTCGCTCGCTCACTTTGGCCCCGAGGTCACGCGCGCTGACGGTGAGAGTGGGGAGGTTTTCTGCCTTTTGCCTGCCTCTTTCCCCAGCAGCATTTCTGCTCCACTCGCGCTGCCAGCGGAGCTTGGGAGCCGTCTCCGACGCCGTTTGAGCTCCTTACAAACAAACGATCGATTTCACAGGGAGAGAGAGGGAGGAGAGGAAGAGAGAGGAGGGAGAGGGAAAATATAACTGCCAGTGACCCTGCAGTCTGCAAATGTTACACTTGAAATCGCTGGATTTTTTAAAAAACACATCCATGCCCCGGGACACGTCACCTCTCCCCTTTCAAAAGTCAACTGAATGAATAAAGAAATGGATGGAGCTGATAAAGAAAACAAAAAAACGGCCAAATGGAAGAGAGTGGAGGATTAATTCTGTGGGCAGATGGGTCTTGGTGTCAATTTGAGCTATTCTGATCCACTGAATTGAAACCAGAGCTTCAACCAAGCCCCAAACAAGTCACCTTTGACCCCCATGACAGACATAATACTGATACTCTATATTCATTCAGTTCTTCTGCACGCTTTGTTTGGAATAAAACCACTTTTCTCTTTACTGCTCTGGCCTTACTTTAAATCCCTGCACCTCAGGTCAAGTCATTAGCATGAGCCTGTATACAATTGACTGTAATAGACAGCTTGCTTGCTTGCTGACTGCTGCCTATAAGGTACAGCCATCCTATAGCGGAGGGGCTCGGCAAGACTTTGTTACACTTTAACTTTCAAAGTATCCATGCATTCTTGACCCAGGGTTACAATTAAGGTTATTAATTACCGCCCGGAAAGCAATTATATCTTGTTGAAAGCATATTTCATGTAGGAGTGGGTCTCCCAGAGCCTTTGGGAGAATCTATTGCTTATTACTTAAGCTATTAGAATTAAAAAAAAAAGCGTTCTGACCTTAAGATTGAGTATCGAACATTTTCATGGGTCTCATTACCCGGCTATAATAAGCTTCAAGTGCCAGCTACAGGAGTCACATTTTGTGAACAAAAAGTAAGCAGCGCGTCGTATTAAACCCCGCCCCCCCCCCCCGAATCAATGTTTCCTGAAGGGATGCGCATAAATGGCTCCATTACTGTGCGGAGGCTTCAGTGCGGGAATGATTTAGACGACACCCCTGCAGTGAACCATCAGTCACTCTTTCAGAGTTAAATAAGCCGTGTGAAGGACTGTTATCCTTACTGGCTTAAGCGCCCATTAATCAGTCCACTTCACCTGTCAATACAGCCACTGGCTCCCAATCAAACAACCATTACAGCAGAGAGCATCCCAATAAAGGAGATCTTTGTTTCTTATTGAGTTAATCACCCGGCGTACACGCGCGGCTCTCGTCAGACTGGCACCGGCAGTGTGCGCTCCTCTGCTCGTCTGTGGGGGAGTGCAGGGGTCACGCTCCGCACACATTGTGACTTGAGATGTGGAGGAGGCGTAGGATGAAACGGTATAATGGAGATGCTTTGCAATTACAACTGTGTGGAGACGGATCATTGTTTGAGATTGCCCTGTGAAGGTGTACCATTGATCTATGCAAATTGATAGCCAATGAAAATAATAAGTGCTCATTGTGAGTGTCATTATCTCCGAAGCCGTGATTCATGCAAAAAGAGTGTGATACCAGCAAACGAGAGGGAGAGAGGGAGGGAGAGAGAGAGAGAGAGAGAGAGAGAGAGAGAGAGAGAGAGAGAGAGAGAAAGACTGGGTCGGAGCCATGTGATGGACTGACGTGTCATCCTCAGCCTGAGGTGGAGGATATCGCTCCGAGCAGGTGGGAGTGAACGAACCTCTGACAGCCTTTTGCGAAATGACAAAATCCATCCTTCTGTATTGATCAGTTATTCTTCCATCTTTCAGCGGACGTCTTCAGACACTCCGCCCCTCGCTCTCCCGATCCCCTCCGCCGTGCCACCCCCTGATACCCACCCTCCCAACCTGCCCAGCCGCTCCCTATTGATCCTGGCCGGTGATTGGTTGAGCCGTAATTTGAGATGGACATTGACGGATGAGCGCAAACTGTTTTTCTTTCTCTCTCCTTTTTCTCCTCTCAGGGGTGATGAAGTCATAACGCTAGTGACAGAGCCAGACAGGGACCAATTGCAACGGAGCGCAGGCCTGGGTAACCTTTAGATCCCGAGCAGGATGTCTCGCAGTCTGCCCCCAGCGGGCACACGGCGGTCACAGCACTCATAAATTTTCCCATACAGGCAGGCTGAAGGGCCAGAGAGAGGAAACGGCGGGAGGAGAGACACTAGTTTCTTCAAGTATCTTAAAAAAAAAGAGTCTATTCTTACGGTGAAAAAGTGTGAAAATCCTTCGGTACAGCGAAAAACATTAAATCGTCATTAAAAAAAAGCAATTTATCGCTGCATGTGGATGACATCATACGACGCTGCCAAACAGCAAAGTGAACGTTGTTTTTAAAGTTTCAACAAGAATGATATGAAGACAACTCCGTCGTGTGAGAGAAGCTCAAACAAAACAAAACCACCAAAATCTGCAGCGCGCTTTCTCTTCACACGGAAACATGGAGCTCGAGCATTGTTTTCACCTGCAGCAGGCAGCTGTTTGAAGCCAGCGAATGGCGTCTCTGCTGCGCACTGCCTGCTAAGAACCAAAGCAACGGGCTGGTAGATATATTAGATAATTCAGCAGCTAAAAGGCCAGCGATTCTCCTCAGCAGTTGTTCGAGACCAAAAAAGAAAAAAAAAAGGAAAAAGAAAAAGAAAGAAGAAGCAGCAAAAGAGAGAGAATATTACATTCAGCAGGTGGCCAGAGGCATGACTCCTAATGAATGCTAATGCGCTAATGCTGCTCCGTATCTGCTGCTTGTGTAAATATACGACTGCTCATTCAAAAGGTGAGAAGATGCCGTTGTTGTATTCAAAACTTGTTTTCACCGTCCCTGACTGACTAAAAAACCTGCTCCTGTGGGTCAACGGAACTAAACGGTGGTTAATGGGCAAAATATGAAAAAAATTAACGAGTTTGCACCCGTCTGAGTGGTGTCTGCTCAGTTTTAGTAGTTTATTAGCTACCTTCAGTTTGTGCCAATCCAGGACTGCAACAACTCTGTGAATGTTTGCCTGTAAAGAAAAATATTTGGGTTCGAAAGCAAAACTCAAGCTCTTAAATCGAAGATCGCTCAGCAAGCGCTTCATGCGGAAGTTCACGTTTTTGTCGATGTTTGTTTTTCCTGGAAATTTCACCATAAAATTTTTTCTTTTTTGGCTTTTGGGATGTTGAAGCATTAAGAACATCGAGAGGCAATTTCAGACCTTATGGTAGTTTTAGAAGACGACCTACTGAACAGCAGAACATTGTACATACAGTCTGTCCAAAACTTAAAAAAAAAACTAAACTTATTTGAACTGAGGTAATATAACAAAAACTTAACATCAAAAAGTTCAATACAAAATGGTAAAATCAGCATCAATTTTTCATCCTAACCTTTGTAAAAGCAGCTTTCCTTGCACTGCTCCACCAGCGATATTTTTGACTTCGCTGTACCTCTGAAAGTGGTAACTGAAAGTAAAAGAAAGTGACCTCATCTTTTACCCTGTCAAAATACACGTCGGGGAAGAGCCAGGCGAGGGGGGTCACGGAGGAGAGAAGCAGACGCATTAGTATGTGTAGATCAAACTCGCCTTGACCAGCTACTCTGGCGCGAGAAGGAGGACGGCAACTCTTGATCAGCACTTGTGGTAAATAAGCAGCCAATTAGGGGCAGACAAAGAGAGCGAGCATCGCGCCAGAGGCGAGATTTCAGAGAGCAGCGCGGATACCGACGTGCAGGAATAACTTTGAGAAAATGACAAAGATCAAGGAAGATAACAAGATAAAGAAAAAATAAATGCAGCCGTCAACATCTGCCCACAACGGTATACCCTCTGGTTTTCACTTGAAACTAATCGTGGTTTTATGGTCCGCAGTTGTTTATTGTGAACAAAGTTAGCATCCAAATCCTGATTCTCTGTTATTTTTTGCAGCTCTCCTGAAGTGGAGGGTCCTGAAATGGTCCTTTTTCTGTCTGTGATTACAGCCAGACGTCCCGTCTTGACGGCGTCCCTGTCTCTGTAATTGCATGCATATTGGATTTTAATAATGGTGTAGAATATTATCAGACAGTGAACACGCTGATAACGAGCCTTGTGCTTTGACTGCTTGACAAGTCAATCTTTCACTGCCGTTTACTCAGCCCCGCGCCGTGGCAGCGCCGCGGCCGTTCCCCCATAAAGAATTGCCCGTGCCAGTGGTTAAACAGGAGACATTTTGATTAATATTTTCCATTTGTTTCGCGAGCTTTGAGCTAAAATTAGACGGCCACTTCTTTCCCTTCCACAGGACAGCAGTGACTTTGGTTTCCCCGCCAGGCCAGTCCGACACACACACGGACACACGCAGACGCACGCGCGCACGCGCTTGCGCACACACACAAACACTTCCAGGGAGGAGAGGAAGGAGGGAGGGCTGGTGCGGGGAGTAATTTCAGCGGATTGTGAGCGGACAGTAGCTCCGCTGGGAGAGCTGGCAATCATGGGGGAAACAATGTTTACATCGATCAGCTGTCAGGAAGATTTATGGCCTCATTTTGCTGTAATGGAGAATTAGTGGGGAGATTATCAGCGACTCAACACCACTGCTTGTTACCCGTGTCCAGGCCTGGCAATTTGTCTCTCCCCAGGAGCGGCCCAAACACTTGTGACAGCACCAGCACTTGCCCTAATTCAATCAAGAGAAAATGTTGGAATTAATTTGTTACAAGAAAATTTAAATATGTTCCAGCCCGGCAGTGGCCTATAGCCACTTGGAGAGAAAAAAAAAAAGCAAAGGGGGAACGAGAGAAGAGGAGAAGAGAGAAAGCGTCTGATTTATTGTGCCGGGCAAGATATTGATCCAGTTCGATCCCGGCCTGCGCGCGGAGGGTTTAATGTGTAATAATTTCCAATTTAAAGCTCCTTCTCAAGATCACGGCTGTAAAGAGAGGAGAGGTGAAAGCGGGCCGGGGCTCACGGCAGCCAGCCCCCCCCCCCCCCCTCGCTGATTAAGGAGCCTGTTGCTAAGGCTTTGTCAAAAGCTCAGTTTGAATGTAAATGCGGGGTTATCCGTCCCGGCGTCTCCCATGCGCCAAACGCTTACTTCATTTGTCTGTCATGGAGATGGGCCGAGGAGAGAATGGAAACTGAGGCCGAGTAAAAACACGTAATGGGGGATTCCAAGGTGGGTACTGTCAAAAAAAAAAAATAAATCAGAGTTTTGTTTTTAAATGCAAACAGTAGATCTGATTATGAAAGGAGACTCTCTGGTTTAGAAACCAAAGCATAACCACAGGTCTGGGTGTAGGTGGCGGAGGAAGGGGTCATCTGTTAAATGACTGTTTTGCGGGTTCTTCCTTCCACCTGCTTGGCTGCCTCTGTTGTCTTCGGGATACATGATCACCCGTAACTACCCCCCTTCTTCAATCCACCCAGTCTCTCCCTCCACCGAGACCCCGAGGACTGCTGTCAGCACGCTGACCTATTGATCAAACTGTCTGTACGCCGCTAAGAGTCCTCACTGCAAGCGGGCTAAGGTTAACAGAATACAGCACGATGGCCAGATAACCATCATATATATCAGCAGTCGGATGACACGGGGGGGCATGTTACTCGATGCTGGACGCGGGATTTATATCAGGTAACGCTTGGCTGCGCATTATTTTTCGGCCATGTTAGGACAAAAGAGGCATAAAAAAAAGGTAAATGATGATAATAAATTTATACTAAGAACATATGAAAATTTTAACAGCAGTGTCATAATGTACAATTTTTGAAAAAAACTGTAAACACCACAATAATCTGGCCTGATATGTCCCAATACCGGACAGTATCGAATACACAGCATTGCTTTGCTGCTTGGTGATGTAATGTATACATTGAGTGAAGGTGAGGCCCACTTTAAAAAGTCTAAATATTCAAAATTCAAAAGTCTGATACGGTACAAAAAGAAGATGTTTTGCTATTGCCGGTTGTTTACAGTGAATAGATGATTAGAAACGAAATCTTTATGAACATATTTCAGCAAACACTTGTAAAAATGACGACTCAGAGCTGCAGGACAGAGCAATACTTGGTTATTGTGACATACTGGAGTCCCTTTGGCGTTACATGGATGCCGTATTCAGGTTGGAGGATTCCAGCAGTTGCCATTTTTTTAGGTTTTTTTTTTTTTTTTTACTAGAAACACAGGGAACTGGTGTTCTTCGCTTTTGGAGCAACTTGCACACTATTAACATGAGTGCTGTTGGAAACCTCCTGGCAAAAGAGAGCGCCAAGGCAGTAAAACACGCACACACACGCACGCACGCACACACACACACACACACACACACACATGTGCGCAAGCCCGCGCACACAGAAACACACACTCTCTCTCTGAACTCTACCTTTGGGGGTTCACTGCCAAACCAGCAGCCCGTTAAGAGTAAAACAACAAATAAACGCCTCACTTCCCTTTCCTCTCCCTCCATCTCAGCTTCTCCCTCTTTCTGCCTTTCCACGGAGCTCTCCGCGGTGTGTGTGTGTGCGCGTAGCTCGCAGGCCGTTGCAGGCCAGGGACACAGTTAAATGCAGAGGAGAAGCAGGCTCCAGCGCTGTGACCTCTGCAGGCCACATTCTCCTCCTCCTCCAGCTTTGTTTATTAACATCTCAAGGCTTGTTCTCTGTCCCGCTCTGATTTCATATTTTTCTCTGTGTGTGAATAAAATAGCCTACAAGACGCTGTCTGTTCCCGACTGTTGACGTTTCTGTGTAACAGTTTTTACAAATTAGTTAACAGGCGAGCTCTTAAAAAAAAAAAAAAAACTCAATGCATACACATTAGCATGAGTTAATTGATGCCTAATTAATTTCTGCTGCCATGCATAAATTTGGGCTGCCTTCCCTCGCAGCCACAGGAGACCAAGACAAGGGCGATGATTTCCAGGCTTCCCATAAATAAATGAATAAACATTGAGACGGGCCAGAGAGAAGCTGGTCTCGCAGAGTAGCCAGGTGTGCAAGGTTAAAGACCAACGATGTGGGCGTACACACACACACACACGCACGCACGCACACACACAAGCGCGGAGCACAGCAGGAGCAGGTGCAAATACAAATGATCTTTGAAACTCACTCGAGGTGCCAGGCTAAAGCGCCGAGGCACAGCGCTAAGTGCGCAGCACGGCAAACACATACACAATGTTAACAGCATCCTCTCTGAACGCGACACCTCCAGAAAACCAAAAAATGCACGCGAGGCCCGCCGCCATTTTTATCCCCCCCCCCCGTGCCTCATCATTCATGCTACCTTGAGCGTCCCACTACATCCAAATTCCCACAGAAGTGTTGAGAAGAGTGTGTGGAGTGGATGATAGCCGTGGCCTCTCTCTCGCCTAATTTGTAGTAATTGGTAGCTCATTAGGTGAAGCAGGTCAGTGTCACGGGGAGCAGGCTGTCAGGGCGCGGGGTTAATGACAGAGAGGAGGCACAGACAGACAGATTAAAAAGCTCTGCCGCCTGCCACGCTGCTCCTTGGCTGGCTTGCCTCTCGCCAAAGGTCCAGCTGTCCTCCATATGTAGAGCTCTGGACGCTCGCTGGAATCCTTCGCTGGAAGGCTTGAAAGTCGGGAGGACGGTGACGCTTTTGCGTCGCTGCTGACAGATTGAGACATTGCTCTTGGTAAACAGTGACTTCTGTGGCGACAACTGGAAATTACAAGAGCAAAAAAAACCCCCCCAAAAACCTCTGAATTAGCACAAACAGTTAAGGAGCGCTCATTGTGCTGCGGAAGAGGAACGGACAGATGCCGTTTATTTCATCTGCAGCCTCGCTTCGAGGCGAGATGGAAAGTTAAAAAAAAATATCAATCTAGAAAATCTGAAAACATTCAGCGTTCACCTGCAATCGGAATGACACAGCAGTCCTTTACTTTTGGGGGGGGGATCCGGTCCGACCTCTTTCGAGGGAGCTCTGTAATGTAACGGTGGCGGGAGGCCTCGCGTCACAGTGAGCCCTTCAAACACTTGCTGCACGCGTGCACTTGTTAGAGTATACGAGCCCTGGGGAGCGGGTTCGGGTGGCTATTTATTTCTCGCGCAACAACCACAGGATACATTAAGTGAGCTGTATCAGGACAAGTTAACCTGATAGCAGGACGACAGCGAGATACCGAGACCTGAGGTTGCACTTAGCGTGTGGCCTGAGAGGACAGAGGAGCGCACTTCCACATCCAGGTGGTTGCGACAGGAGTCCTATCCGTGCTATTGTTGCGCCTGTGTGTGTGTGTGCGTGTGCGTGTGTGTGTGTGTGTGTGTGTGTGTGTGTGTGTGTGTGTGTGTGTGTGTGTGTG
>JASSRZ010000016.1:4890259-4901266 GCA_032164315.1 Malacoctenus gilli
ATTCTTTCCGAGAAAGCAGACAGTTTCTGGAGAAGATGTCCCCTTTTTTCTGTCTATGTCTCAACCGTGAGATCATTCCGATTTTACCTCCCTGACAAACACATTATAAAGCTCACCATTATTGCGCACGAACGAAAGCTTCTGTACGAATATATAGAGAAAACTCACAATCAAGACTAGAAACAAAAGGACCTGAAACACCTTTTGAATTTCCAGTCTATCAAGCATTTCAAAGCCTCTTTGTACAAGAACACATTTCAGACAGATAAATTTGACGGGTAATTCAAAGTGATTCACACGTGATTAACAAAAACAAGAATAGCAGAAACATATGACCACCATTGAAAATACAGATGTCAAGCTGTGAATGTGTTTTTCTTTTTCTAATTAATTATTGTAACAATGAAATTGTTTGAATGAAAAGTTTTTCCTCGTCTAACAAATTCAATTTTGGTCACCTCAAGAGTTGCGACACCACTTTTATCTGAAATACATTATTTAACAGGAATAATGCTTATTAGCAGGAAAAAATGTATGTACTATACAGACGCTCTATGACACATTGTGATTTGTAACTGGATTTGCAATCTATGTCTCAACCTTAAGCTACATTCAGGATCTGTAAAAAGATGCAAGACACACTGTTAATTGCTTGTGAGCTAATTTACAGGTACAGAAATGGAAGAAGGAAACTACATAAATTATATTTGTATCACATAAAAATTGTGATCGTGTCAGATTTTTGGAAGATACATATACATACAAGTATAGCTATCAGACGCCTGCGCTTTCCTCCTATAAACTGTTTCTAAAAAGGTACATTTCGTTCCTCACTTCAGGATTATGTGCCCTCAGTCCAGATGATTAAGTCTGCCTGTCCCTGCTTTGTAATATACAACAGCCACAGATGTACAGATGTATATGTGTAGGTCGTTAAAAGCCCGAGGAATCATCCCTTTCGTCCTTTCCAGTCGTGCATCCAGCGCTGACGCGCATTTTAGCGCCGCTTTTGGGGCCACAGCCCTTCAGACACGGTCAGTCAGCTGCCTAACCAGCCATTGTTTGCTTGTTTAGTTATGGCAGAGTGAGCGTGTTAATGGTCTGTCAGAGCTGCCTCAGCCGGGGGTCTTCAGTGAAGGGGGGTGGATGGGTGGGTGTATGTAGCCTGTGACGGCATCTGAAAGCTCCAGTCGAACGGAACATGTGGACTGAAGCAGCCTCCGTCGTTACGAGTCGATATGCTGACGCGGGAGGGAACAGAGAGGGAGGAGGGCGTTTGAGCTGGGAAACAATTACACAATGTATTTCCAGGTTCATGTGCCGTTTGGTGCGTAAACCAACCCTCAGTATGAGTGTCTCTTCCTGTCTTTCAGCCAATGAGAAACTAAACTCGTATAAAGTACGACTAAATGCCCTGCTAGTCTCCGAGGAGCTTCGAGTGCGCAGCTAGAGGGAGATCAGTGCAGTTAATTTACATAGCATTTGCATTATGTCAGGACATGAGCTACAAATAGGTATGAGTGTGTGGCTTAATTAGAAATGAGCCAGGCTTTTCAAAAACACCCTTTTGCATCATAATTGAGTCAGCTCGGTGCTGGATAAACTGCGGTGAGTGGAGGGGGGGAAAAAAAGACGCCTGTTTGCGAAGACGCACCGAGTTGATTGGTAATTACGGCACACCTACCTGAGCTCACAGCGGGCTGTATTATTCTTACACTAAACGTTCGTACGCGCTTTGAACAACTGCAGAGGAAAGTGCTCTGTAATATCTGGGTCAATGCAAACAAACACACCACAGATACTGCATGTGCCGTGTCTCCAGCTGGGCTGTGACATGTTGGGTGATGGTGTTTGACTATGTGGGCAGTTTTGATCAATGATGTGCAGCAAGAGGTTTTTTTTTTTCCCTGCAGAAACACTTGTGAGTTTTATTCAGGGAGGAAAGCAGCCATCAGCACGGAGGAAGTGGCTCTGCGACATTTAAGAAAATTAAAGTGTTGAAGACATAAAGCCAATGTGTAAAATAATAATAAGAATGATGAGAACGTGAAGGATCCAAATCCAAAAAATAACAAAGTGGGGTTGGAATGACTTTCCAGCAAGTCTACCTGTTTACCCATCTATCCACCAGCCCACCCCACCATCTGTCAAACCAGGCATTCCTCTATCCTCAACGATCCACCCTCACTTTTAGGAACAGCTCCCCTGATCCCCTAACACTGTTTCTGTTCGGCAATTTGCGACTTCGACTAATTAACATCGAAATCGTCTTATGCTTTCGTTCTGACTCGATTCACTCCGCTCGCACGCCAATGAAACGAAACAGTCCCCATATTTAAGCCCTCTAAACGCATGAGGGCCGAGGGCACGGTTTTGCCCGCAACCTTTTATGATCTCTCGCAGCTTTCGCCTTCAGAGTCGACGTGACACGGCTTCACCTTCTCCCACGTGTGTTTCCCGCAGGTCGCCGTCCTTTAAAATGGGGGCATCATCTAATCGCGTTCACGCCGCGCCTCCCACTTTAAAAAGAAGAGAGACGTGCATCTGTTCTTTGGGTCTGAGTGGGTCAAAGGAGAAGACTTGTCATGCTGAATTATTTTCTTTCTGTCAACACATAAGAGGGATCAAAACATTACCACTGTTGAACATTCCTGCACTGTCTTTGGACTGTTTGGTCGGACAAAAGATGGTAATTTATTTTTCTAAAGAGAACAAGTTGTAAGAGGAGAATTGGTTTACATTTCTATTTGTTCAAACGACGGATGCTGTACTTTTGAGGAGAGCTTAACAAAGAGTGTGGGAACAGCGGAGTTAGCAGAACGCAGCTGTGTCCTCGCAGCTGAGGGATCCTGGATCAATACAAGACCACTGAAATCAGGGCGTCAGGTAAATATAGAAAAAAAAGAGGCAAAAAAAACCCCAACCTCCCCCCCAAAATTAAACAAATGTTACCAAATGCTACCTAGATGAGAGTCATCTCCCACGTGGCTCGTTTGTTGTGTCGTCGGATCTTCTTTTGGGAGCATGTGTGTTGTCTTTTTCTGACATGCCAACTGATGTGCCCAAAAAATGGGCGTGCGATGGGGAGTCTGGTTGTTTGGGAGTACCTGAGGTTACCAAGGTTACCAAATTGAATCGTCCCCCCAGACATGGCTGATCTACATAATTTGGTGGTATCATTCACGGCGTCTCATGGCTCGGGTGATGAATGGCACCCGCAGAAGATAATATTTCTGCTTGGATGTAATAAATCTTATGTAAAGTGCTCCACCGCTTCCATTGAACTGGCAGAGAGCTGGTATAAAAAAAAAAGCACATGCTCTCCTTTTTTTTACTTTCTCAGCATGTCTTTTCCAGTTTTTCCAACTCTTACAGACTTTTTTTTTTTTTTTTAAATCTCAGAAAAACTATTTCTGCTAATATTTTCAATAAATCGGGTCTGTTGTTTAAGCTGGAGTCAGCAGGCGCTCTCAAGCAGCCGCCTCTCTTTGTGTACATTAAATGTAGTTGTTTTCCACTGTGTGGATTCTGATAATCCTGATCTCCTCCGAGACTTCCTCTCTCTGCTCCTCTCTCTGCTGTTCCTGTACCTGTTGTATTGATCGTAACCCCAGCCATTCCCTTACAGCGAGCCTGCAGTGTCCTGCTATTACTAAAGCAGCCCCTGGGCGGTGAACTTGTGACCTCCCGCAGCTCCGCACCACTGAGTAAGGGGGGGCGTGACCCCCACAAGAGGCTGGGAGGCCAGGGACACTCTGGGAAGCTCTCCGTGTTATTCATGGCTCCCCCATCATCATGTTTCTGCATGTGTTTATCATGCATTAACACTCATTAGGAACACAATAAGGAAACAAGAGCGGCTCTGTGATATGGATCCAGACTGAGTGAGGTTTGAAAAAGCAGGAAGCTGGTTTTGTGCGTTTGGTCTAAACACGGACTCGCATATGCAAATTGAACACCGCCTGTGTGGGTTAATCTTAGTTTATTGGCACGCATAATGCGATAACACTGTTCCAAAAGCCAAAGTCAGAAAAATGTCTATTCATCCCAAAGGTTACTAATCACAATTGTTTACTAATTAAGTTTTTTTCGATCCCCTTCCTCCTATTAAGCCTGTTTTTAATAAGCTGAGAGTCAGGTGTACTTGACAGTAATGAATGACTGATTTTAGCTGATCATTATTGCTGCCCCTCCTTTTCCCTGCCATGCGGCGCGAGCGCGCGCGCATGTGTGTCTGCGTGCGCGTGTGCGTGCCACGGCCGCCTAATAAAAGGGATAATTGTTCCATCTTTGCTTGCAGACACATAAAGCAGTGTGTATTGACTGCTTGACAGGCTGTGATTCCAGTAAAGCTAATGGCTTTCTCAATTCTCCCGCTCCATCCATCAGGCCCCGAGAGCACCCCGTCATGTTTTCAATTAATGAAGAGAAAACCATAAAAAGTTAAAAGCCAGTGTGACAAAGTGGGCGACACCGACTACACACGCTCAGACAAGGGCACACGCGCACAAAAATTTGTAATCACCATTATGAAATATACACACAGGCAGACACGAGCACACAGAGCCGCTGCATGGAAGAAAAAAGAAAGAAAAAAAAAAACGCTTGAAAGCTGGCTTCTTTTTATTTTTTTCCCACCATGATGCAGACAGCAAAACAAGCCTATCTTTTGCTCGCAGAGGGTTTGAACCTCTCCTGTGTCTCACCTTCACACCGTCGCCTTGTAATCATAATATATATGCATTCTGCTGCCGGGCCCTGCTCAGTTTCGGGTGCAGCTTGCGGGTTTTATGTAGGAGATAAAGGGAAACTTCCGATCTGCCTCGGTGAGCGATAGTAAAGCTCTCCAATTCAGGCAGGAAATTATGGAGTAAGTGGCTCGGTGGCTGATAGTCAAATGAAGCCGGGGCAACTGGATGCCTGCTCTAATTAACAGGCTGCCAGGTTTCGGCGATATCAGGGATCCTACCGGCCAACCTGATGACAAGACCAGGGTGCACGCGGGAGTACAAACAGGCAGGCGTCCGGAAATAGGCAGAAGGATGCACACAAACACGCACACACAGACACACAGAGTAATGCTCACAACCCACACAAACAATCTTGTATACATTCAGCTTGACGAATTAAAAATGCAACTTTTTCACCCACAAAAACCTGGAAACAATGAGAAAAATGAGCAAATGACAAACACTGAGTTCCAACAAACGCATCCCGCTTCATATAAACATCTCTGTCTGTTGCCTAATGACGGCTCATGTCTGAAAATCAGCAATCTAACGATCACATCATCAGACGTTTCACGGAATTAATTTCGAATGATTGACAGTCTTTTATATGCGTATCACTAATCTCTGGGAAATGGGAGGAAAAACGGAGGAACTCTGTCGGCAGAGCAGTTTTGGCGAAAGAAAATTTGGATGCGCAGCATTTCGCGATCCATTACAATTCGAATTCGAAAGTGCTGTTTGAGGGACCAGCTGAGAAAGGAAGCCCACGATTCGGAGGACACAGTTACAATCCTGGGCATTCGGGCTATAAAACATGGAGGAGGTGTGTATAGGCGGGCAATGACGAGATTTATGTCTCTGCTTGTGTTTAATTTGCTGGCTTAAATCACCGGTGATGTAATGTGAAAAGCTTGGAAAAATAAATGTCACAGTGACAGCAATGCCTGCTGGGAAATGTTCAACATGATTGCCATATTCCTGAAGTTGGCTGACAGTGTTTACTCCACACAGGCGCATAAAGCATCTGTCCTCCACTGCTGCTCGAACTGGATCTAATCAGGAGAAAGACTTACACAGAGTCATACGCGAAAAAGAGAATATCTGCAGATTTTCTCGCTGCACATATGTGTTTGACTTTCGCCTCCTATCAGAGCCTGCGTGCGTGAGTATTTCTGACTCGCTGCCATGGGAGTTCACACCTTCCCCTGCAGGCCCCCTTTTTGTTTCCTGACCAGTTATAAGTTCAATAGGATGAAATATTTTCGGCGAGAAGGAGCGAAGTTAACTTGGTGAGAGCGACTTGATATGAAATCACATGAGCGCCTCGCGCAGCGCCTGCCCGCCTCTTCACTTTAACCAAACAGAGCTGAAGGTGAGAGAGCTACCGGAGGATAGATGAAGACGGCGTAATCATGCGTGGGAGTGAGACGCAACCAATGCCTGTCAATCATAATCAAGCGCCCTTCTTGATGCTCGCAGTTTGACTTTCCACATCATTCCGGAGAAGTTCCAGCTCGCCACACTCGAGCCTTTTTGATTTGGACGCGGTTATTTCTCACACCGCCGGCGCATGTTGAATGTGACACACACCTTATTTTGCCTCACAAACACACTCGCATTTCCACCGCCGTGCTACTCAGAGGGGAGAAAAGGAGGAATGGCAGCCAAAGATAAATGCATTTTTCATTATTATAGATTCTCTCCACTTCTCCGCTGGCAGCCAGTGCAACCTCTGCTTAAACATCTCCTCTCTGCCCCTCGGCGCTTCCCCACGTTTGGATGCCGGCCAAGCGAAAAAAAAAAGTAATTTAAACATTACAGGAAATTAAATCTCACATTTCCAATTTTTCCCCTAAAGTTTAAGCACAATGAAAATGTCAGCCATGAATTATGGAATCAAGCTGAATTTCTCCTCCAAACTTTAAACCGTAAGCGTAAATGTCCTTGACAACAAGGTGGGCTCTAGGAGGCTCCGCCGCTCCCCCCCACGCCTCTGATGTGATGCTGCAGCCAATAAGAAGCGAGGAAGGGAAGCGCGGAGGACAATACCATTTTGCTGTGCTGTGTTTTTCAGCATGAAAGATGAAAAGGAACAAAAAAAAGATGAGATGAGAGTGAGAGTGAGAGGCAGCCATCACAATCAACTGCGTGTTTTTGTCTGATTTGTATTTTTCCCGCGATGGGGAGAATCTTGTGGCTTGACATAAAAACATATCCAGGGCAAACTGTTGAATCTCCGACAAAGACATCATGTGTTCAACATAATTTATCTCAGCATCTAATGTTCCATTTTACATGAAGACATTATGCCGGTCCCCAGTGTTCAGCGGTATCCGCCGATCACCTGTTAAAGCACGTCCCGGCGATATTTCATTCTCTAAGCACAGCGTTACTGCAAAGATAATACATTCACTTGATATGTCTCACACCCAGACCAAATTATATTTACTGCTAAATCACATTTCTGATGGCGCCGCGTTATTAGAAAATTGCATGTTGTGCGTTTGATTTATGTCCCGGCATATCTTGCGAAGAAGAAAAAAAAAAAAGGAAAAAAAAAAGAACCCACACACCCACCCTCCCATGCTTGCAGGTGAGATGAGTTCCTACAGATTGCTGTTAGTGTCATCCTCCGGGCTAAGTGTTGTATATTAAAGAGACAACGCAGTGGATTGTCACCCCGGCGCCCCGCCACCTAGCAATGGGCCATCTTTAATTACGGTCCAACGGAGGTGAATGCATCAGAAAAGGCCTGACAGAGCGGGCAGTGTGTAGATTATTTTAATTTGTGCCACGCCTCTAGGTGAGCGATGCGGCCGGCCTTGACCCTCCTCTGACTGCATGGATTAATGCCTGGTAATGACTGCTGAGGCTATCATTGCAGCGGGCATCATTAATTATCCTTATTGATTGTTGCTCTCAGAGATAAAGCGTTCTGCTGACTGGAAAATACCCTCCATGCACAAGGTCAAGGTAAAAAAAAGAAAAAAAAAAAAGGAACTTAGGTAATCGTACAGAGGCTGCAACACCAACAATGGAAAATAAATACAGCCAATGCCCCACAACACTTCATGTCACTAATGTCTTCTCCTCTCCATCCCGTCCTTCACCTCGTCTCCTCCCGTCTCCCTAAATCTGTCTCTCTCTCTCTCTCTCTCTCTGTTCCAGGCCGTCCTCTTGTTTTCTGCCAACAGGGAGCGAAAGGGAGTCCAACAGGAAATCTATGCAGGTTTATGTTAGCTGCATACAGTTAGCGTGCACGTTCACAGAGACTAATGATAGGCCCGAAAAGTGAAAGAGAGAGAGAGAGAGAGAGAGATAAAGGCCGGAGGAGAGTGGAGGAGCGAGGCAAGGCGAGGCGAGGCGAGGCTGGCAGGCAGCTGGAGCGCTCGGCCAGATCGTGTTTCCACGGCTGCCATTATGGAGGAGACAGCAGGAAGTCAGGGTTTTATATTTACACTACTCTACATCACCACACACACGCACGCACGCACACACACACACACACACACACACAGTCCTGCGCCCAAGATTTGGCTTTCCATCACAGCACAGTGTGCAAGCGTAGGGTAACAAATCAGCCAAAACACATGAGCGGCCCTGACACATTTCAATCCTATCGCCACGCGGACGCGTCGCCATTCCACAGTGCAACATCTCAAGCTGCTTGTTTTTTACTTCTCCAGTCAAACATTGCAAATGGGGGAATCACCCTTTTCCACTCTGGCTCCAGGAAGTTATGATGCGAGACTCAGCAAATTACTACCCACAAAAGAACAAGGTGGCGTCTTTCTCCGCTGCATGCTTATCTGTTTTTACAGGGATTAAAAATGAGCAAATTACAAGGACGCATCTCTGATTTACCCGCTTTGTGTTGGTGTCAAATGAGATGTCGTGAAGGAAACCCACGCCACCAGTGACTCGTCATAACCAATGGACCTGTGGTCTCTGAGTCAAGGGCCAAACTGTCCTACGCCACATCTGTGGAATAGAGGGGGGAGCTTACAACACATGCGAAGCTGTATTTTTTTTTTACCTCCACCAGTTTGTAAGACTTTGTCTCTTGTTTTTGTTTCCATTTCTCCAACAAAAAGGTTGTTTTTGTTTTTTTTTACCTTTTCCATGTGAACCTCACTCTTAAAAGCTGTTGTTATAACCGAAAAGTGACGTGGTCTTCAGACTGGTGCAACCCAGTTATTTTAGATCTTTCTCTCAATTAGGTCAACAAAAGTAAAAGAGTAGAGATGTGTTTATCGGCGGATCTCATTTCCTTTTTCACTCAGCAAGAAAATTGTTGTCTAATGTGGATGAGTAGAGGAAAACTTGAGGTTGTGACAAACAAACAAGATATATAGCTGAGCAATAAAATAGAGTGAGAAGGATGATGATATATTATAATTTGTGAAAACAAATCATGATTCAGGATCTGTGACTGAGTGAAAGGTAAAGGAAACATGGCATACAGGCTGATTGTTACCATTGGATGTCCACAGTGAGTCCCAAAATTCGAATCAATTTCATCCACAATACTGGAGTAAATATTTGTACTATTTACCCATCCATGTTGCCTGAGTGTGAGTCGCCTGCCACCCTCATGAATTGCCGAGTGCGAACGCTCGTGTCTATACGCGTCTTCTTCTTCTCCCGGCTCCACCAGGCAGATCCGGCAGACGGGAAGTGAGTGTGACAGAAATGTATTCGCCTTTCAAACGCCGGTTGAAGAGGCACTTCTCTTGTCCTCTTTCTTCCCTGCTTTCTCTGAGTCTGTGATTGGCACGTCTTCATATGTGGATCCTGTTCCTCTCGCGACTTGCTCCTTTGTACAACTAGCCAGCGTCAAACTGCAAATCCATCCCAAATCCAGGGGACGAGGAGAGACGGAGCCACAGTCGGGAGGCAGGATGAGCAAATATTTGGCCAAAAAGGCTCATAAGGTCCTCTGAAAAAGACACTCAGACTATTGTGATTGATATTTACTATACATATAAGTAGACACTGTTTTTTTTTTTTTGGTGGTCTTGATCTGTAAACACTCTAGACTTTATGTGGCGATAGAGACGCAGACAGTGAAGGTAGGGCAGGATAAAGAAAAGGTCTGTCTTTTTTTGTTAGTACCTGTTTGAAGTGTATCAGAAAGAGCTTTCCAAGGTCTGGAAATTCATTACTGGACAGGCGCTTTGAAAGAGGCCTGTTGGATGTGTGTGCGTGCGTGCGTTTGCCGTGCGTGTGCGTGTGCGTGTGTGTGTGTGTGTGTGTGTGTGTGTCTGCAACCCATTGTATTCAGAGTGGAATTGCTAAGCAGTTGCCTGAGGCCAAGAGAAGGCTGCTCCGGCCAGGTATGGCTACCCATTACTGCAGGGCATCAGACTCCATCAGACTCTCTGGAGAAAAGATCATACGAGCCGTACACATCTATATAGGCAGTGTGTGTCTAGTCTGGCATGTGTGTACGCGTTTGTGTGACAGACGGACAGAAGAAGAACTCCGTGTCACGCCACGTGTAAATCAAGAAGCGGTTATAAGATCCACAGCATTTGAACTTGGATTGTGATCTTATTAAATTGCCTCGTTTGATCCGACCCAGACGACTCCGCGACTGCAGGTACGCAGGCGTGGGAAAGAGAACACAGGAGGGAAACCGAGAAAGAGAGGACAGGCTGTGTCGAACAACCGTCTCCGAAATCAATATGTGACCACAACACTGCCAAGAGATCCCAATCGGACTCCTTTCCATACGTATGCACGTGTGGTAAGTTTACGCTGGGACACGCAGCCCATCTCTTCTCCTCTCTCTTTATGTTAGAATATTGACCAAACATTAGATTATGCCTCAAAGTGCTTTCAGCTTTCATCAGGTGATCAGACCCTCGAGGGAAAACAGGCCGACTGTTCATGGACAGAGACCGGGGGGACGTTTCTGACAGCAGCTCGAGTCCCTGAATACATCAATCTTCTAGACTGGCCTGGGAGGAAAAATCTCCATCTTTGGCGTTATGAGGAATATGATGACAGCAAGCAGTCCCCCTTATGATACACGCAACACATTCTGCCTGCAACGCAATGCAACATGTGCATTCTCTACATATCAAACAGGAACATCATACATCACATGACAACGGATATTCAGAATTTATTGTCCTTACAGGAAGTACTGAAAGCTGCTTTTCTAACGGATGTTGGAGATTGTTTTTTTTTTTTTGTTTGTTATGCTTTCCTAGATGCACACATGCAAAACAATCTGAAGGGTGCAGGGGGGGGGGGGGGGTTTGGTCGTAAC
>JASSRZ010000016.1:4935066-4961855 GCA_032164315.1 Malacoctenus gilli
GTGTGTGTGTGTGTGTGTGTGTGTGTGTGTGTGTGTGTGTGTGTGTGTGTGTGTGTGTGTGTGTGTGTGCATGTGTACATGTGTCTAAATGGCATTTTACTGTGTAGTTAATGATTGCAGAAGGACGCAGTTTTTCCAAACCTGACTGAAAATAGCTGGATGTGCCTTAAATTGTGGGAGACTATTTCAGGGTCATTCATGATGCAATACTGCCACCTAGACACTACATGAGGTACATCTCATACATTCTGGTCCCTCTGACTTTAAATAAGCTTCTTCACAATGGAAGGCTTAAATAATCTCCCAGAACAGATTTCAGGTAAATGTACAGTTCTTATTTGTCCTATTGTATTGAACGAAGTAAAAAAAAAAAAATACAAATACAAATTCACATTTAGGGTGTACTTACTGTACATTAGAAAAGGGGACAATATTCAGTTTCTATGAATGTTATGGAAAAATCTAATACCTTCATACCCATGAAGAGACATTTATGTGAAATTTGAATCTGTCGTGAACCCGTTATAATTTATCATGTGAATCTTTTGGTGAAAATGTGTAGGGAGGCTTGGTAATAATTGTGGCCGTGACAAACAACTTGTATTGGAGCCTCTTTGAGTATTTGGAATCATTCCCTCTGAATTTTCACTCATCAGTTTATCATTGGACATGTGGCGACAGCCAGTTCAGGCACACAATTGGGCTGAATATCCAAAGTCTTTGAGTGTGTGTGTGTGTGGGGGGGGGGGGGAGATGTGAGCAGATAATTTTGATGATAATTTTTTTAAATGTACTTATTTCCTTATTGTCACCATATAAACCAAAAAATTCAACTTTTAACCCCTGGTTGAAGCTGAGCTCCAGCAGTCTCAACACTGCAATATGATTATCAAACACAAGGTGGAGGCAAAAGATTTTTATTGAGAACCTCCTGTTGGAGACCATATTCTGAGGACCAAAAGTAAAATGCAAAATGTTAAAATAAAAGAAAAAAAGAGGGAGACAGAGACACCGTTTTTCATCAATAAACACTGTTGAGATTAAAATAGTCTTTTGATGTTGGATTCAAATAAGTGTTGCAAAATCTAAGCATATAGAGGGGGGATGATCACGCTATCATTTAGCTTGCTTTTACAGGGCTTTATTTTTTGAAAGGAGTGATACTGTTTGAATTGTGACTGATGGTTTCACAAAACATCTTATGGTCAGTGTTTTCAGAAATGCATGTAGGCATCCTACCATCAGGTGTCGCTGTTGCAGCACGGTGTCTTTCCACATGCGTTAACCTCTACTGTACAGTAAATGCCGTTCAGTCCTTCCTTGATCGTGACTGGACTGCCGATCAGTACTTGACATTTTCGAGCTCCCTGTGGAGATGTGTGATGTATACAGTACGGACTGAACTGAACCAGATGCAGCAGATGTTCTGTGGAGGATGCTGACTGACAAAGGAGAGAGAACGTGGACACAGTTCACATCATTTTTACTCCACGTACATCCGTAAAATAACTGCGGGAATCAGCTTCATTGAAGGTAGCATTAATTTGCGGTGCTGTGCAAATGAAGATCTTTTGTTGTGTCAAGATAACGTTGCATGCGGGAGAAGCAAAAACGGTAACGATGCTTGTTTTTCCAAAATAAAAGCACCACATCAGCCTGATACACGAGTGTCGGCTAGTTCTCGAGCATGACTTTAATTTGAAAGTCCCACGCAGAAGCACTGTAGTCCATTAAAAATAAATTGACGCTGTCTCGTCGGAGAGGCATGATCTCCGCGCTCTGCGTAAGAAGCGTGTGCGCGTCCGAGTGGGAGTGCGTGTGTAAACACAGGCTGATGTGAGGAGCGAGGGCAAGGCTCTGACTGCAGCAGAGAACGAGCAGGGGCTGGAGTGCGCTCCGTGACCGGGCTCGGATGAGGAGATGGCCGAGTCGACCCGGAGATTCACCAAGAACCTGCTGAAACCGGGGAGCGCGGCGGAGATCCGGCAGACGGCGTGCAACGCGGTCAGACACTCCGCAGCGGCGGTGAGTACTACACCCATGTGGATTGTGACGGCGAAATATGGAGGTAGTAGGAAAATGCATCACCACCTGTCGCCCTCCAAAGCCTTTTGCCCACCCCCCTGCCCTTCCTCTTTTTAAACCCCATGCTTTTGCTCGGGGTTGCTCTCCTCCGTGCCAGCCTCTGTCAGACACGCCGCACCGCTGCACGGCCGCTGGAGCAGACACCGGCATTGGCATTCATGTTGCATCCCCCCTTTGCGGGTGGATGTGCACGAGCCACACGGCGCAGCGGAACGCTCGGTCGGCTCCTTCAGCCAATCGATTCCTGCGGAGGAGAAGAATCCAATACGTGTAAATGGCCCAAATCACTGCAGCTCGGGGTGCAAGGAGCCGCCGCATTTATTTTCATCGCCTTATCGGTAACCCACTTATTGGCTGCTAATGTGGCCATAAAGTAGTAGAGCCTATCATATCCCCCCCGCGGCTGGACTTTTATTCCGGTGTAAGTGAATTGAAGCGCAGGACGTGAAAGCGAGCGGCGGTGTAGTAGGTTAGTGGGATGCGGCATGACACAGACAGCAGCGGTTCGCATCTGTCCAGCGGTGCGCGGAAGCACCGGGGGAAGATGGAGGCGCGGGGAGAGGGATGCAAAACGAGCATCAATTCAATTGTTGGGCTTCATTCACCACTAATTATATTATCCCGTTATTCGCACACGCTGAAATGTGGAGGGGTGCTCCAGTGGGTGTGTCGCGCCGTGCACCGGGAGGCTTTGATTGACGGGCAACATTGTGGGAGGAGGGGGAAAAAAAACGCAGTCCGCGCACGAAACCGCACCAAAGGAGGCGGAATTGTATGTCGACGATGTCCTTTTGAATCATCCGGCAGGGGACAAATCCTCGACCGAACGCTCCGTGTGTGCATGTGTGCCTCCGCTGCTCTGTGGGCAGATTAGCATAGGGAAAGGTCATTCCTCCCCGGTCCTTTTGGCCGCTGCCGCACACCCACCCGCCCAGCCTCCCATCGTGGTGTTAGTGTGTCAGTGGGACACGCAGCAGAACGGAGCGAGGACGCGCAATTGATTGGAATAAAGAGGGAAAATGTGATTTTTTTTTTTCGTTCACAGTGCTGGACGGGATTAGAAAAACACAATAGGTTCAATCAATTAGAGTCGGCTTTTCCAAAGGGAAAATAGACAGGAGAAGATGTGGTTAGTTAGGGTTGTTATAAATGAAGGATTCCATTTATCTGCCCAGGACCATGAAGACTTCATTGATAAAGGGTGTCATCCAGCCTCAAAGCCCTTTACACCTAAAGTCATATTCACCCACTCACCACATCTGTGACAACAGCTGAGATGCATGGTGCTCATACAGTGTTGGGAGGAATTGGGGTTCAGTGTGTGGCTTAAGGGTACTACAACACTGGAAGGTGGGGCATTCAACCGTTAACCTCGCAACTGGAGAATGACAAACACTCAGAACGCATGGTCACCCCAACACGTGCCTAAACACCCACCATTTTCAATTTTTCCACACAGTTATGCATTTGTCTTTTTACCTAAAGCATGTCAAAATATTTGTGTAACACTTCCACAAAGCAAAAGATAAAATAAAAGAAAAAAACTCAACTACAACTTGCCAAGCTTTACAAGTCAAACAATTGTCACACCTAAAAAAAATTGGCTGAGGTGCTTTTGTTATAACAGTCCACATCCAGCTTATCACACACACCTGTGTAAGCCCCCTTTGACCTCTTTCCTCATCGAGACAACTAGAGTGAAGCTGTTGCTCCTATAATAATATTATAATTTGCTTGCAAAAACAAGTACAAAATGGCTGCAAGAATATTTTGGTGGCCGGGTTAATTTGTGGTCATTTCTGTTTCCATTTATAAAACATACACCTCCCCCACCCCAGCAACACATTTTAGACATCTTTTGTATATTTTGCTTCAAAAACCCCAGCTTTACTGGATTCAGCCAAAACTTGTAACCAAATGGGAGATTTTGTGTAGCGAAAAATGAGAAGTGAAAAGGAAACTGCGACAAGGTGATAAGTTTATGCAAAGAAAAAAACCCTTTGCGATTATTCAGTTTGACTGATTTGTCTGTTTTTATGCTCCATCAAAAAAGGAACCTGCGAATACTAACTTACATTGCTGTTTGTGGAGATGCAGACAGCAGAAATGTGGAATGTACGAGTGAGGGGGGGGGGGGGGGGGGGGGGGGGTTGCTGAAAAGGGGTGTGTGTAAATGTGCAGGTACTGCAGGCCCAGGCTGAGGTTAAGTGGGTGTGTAAATGACCAGCGGCGCGGTGTGCATGTGTAGGACGGTTTTGCGAGCGTGTTAATGCACGGCCTTTGTTGGTAAAAGAAACCAGGTCAGCACAATCAGGCCCTATGGCACAGCATCCAATGGAGCGTGAGCCTCTTTCTGTTCCTAACTACCCCCCCCCCCATTTCATGGAGGCCAGTTTTTATTCATTCAACGAACGTCACTGCCGCTTCCTTGACTCCACTCGCCTCTTCTCAATAGGTCTACTTTATGTCCAAGCTACGTTTTTTTTTTTTGTTTGTTTTTTTACGAGCCTCGGTGTCCCCCTGCTCTGCATGAGTCCTCGGGCATGTCGGATCACTTCCTGAACTCCGTGTGAAAAGCGTGTCTGTATCTGCGAGTGTGTGGCATATGTGATACCAGGTGAATCCCCCTGGTACATGCAAAGGTTTTCTCTCTTTAAAATTGCTCACTGCTCCCTGACTGCCTCAGTGTTTGTCAGTGGTCAGCCCACCCATCCTCAAATATGCAGGAAGCACGGAAGGAAAGCTTGAAAGATGTAATGGGAGAAAAAAAAGGTTGAGTTTGGTTGTTTTAGGATCGCAAGGATCCCCTAATACATACATTTTTTCTGTGTATAACACAGCTATACTGCAAACAAGAAAGCAACAGTCTGCTACACATTATTTAACATTATAAGGTTGTGTGTTAAACAATCCCATTCTGCAGTTTTCTAATAATAAAAAACAAAGTTTTCTCCAAAACAGATCTTCCTCCAAGGGCTTTGGGCAGGCGGTTTGGAGTTTTTTTGTTGCAGCTCTCAGCAAAGTGAGCTGCAGGGTCGTGCAGACACAAGTGTCATTCTTGTGATGAGTCCGGCTGCCTGCTGGGGGAGAACCACATGTCGTACCAGGCCTTCAGGATGCCAGCCACACTTAGCACACAGCCAGAGACTGGAGCCAACAAACCCAGCCTGGCATCTCACTGCTGTTCTGCGTTTGTTTGCCCGATGGCCCCAAGCTACTTGTATATGATCGCAATCTTACTTCAAGCCATATGTGTACTCGTGCCTGTCAACAGGGTATCAAGTTTACTGCGTGATATTGTCAGAAATTTGCCCTCACTTTGGCAGGTAATGCCTTCCCTTGTCCTTGGCAGTCATGGTGCCCTTATGGTACAAGTAGCTTCAAGCCCAATCACATCCTGGCTATTTTGGGTGCCCAGCTCCAGTCCATTGGTACTTTCCAATGATTTTTTTCATCTTGTGTGTGTTGCTTAGGGACAGCTATGGGTCTTTGTCTCGATTGTGAACATCTGTCAGTAACTCCATCATATTAAAGCATTTTTTCCAGCTATAGATTAGTAATGACACATTTCTGTGAAACATTACAATGCTGACGCAGACATTTTTCCATAATTGAAAATGACCATGAAAAAGAACGATTGGGGCAGCTTTACAAGCAGTATCTATTAGCCCGTATCACACTATAACTGCAAGCTACTACATTGTTATTGTTCAACAGACCATGCTAAAGATATCCTTTTAGAAAGGCTGTGTTTATTTGAAAGCATCCAGCTGAATTTTTCAGTAACTGCTTTCATCTGTTTGATATTCAAGGACAAGGAAAGACAACTATCAAGAGTTGTTGGAGAGGGCAAGGACGTGAGAGACTTTCTTTCACCTGTGACTGCCTCGCTTCTTAGGTCACACGACGCCTTAATGCATTCAGGAGCTGGCGTGTGTGAATACTGAGGACGTCCGAGGGTTTTGAGGTTTGCGTGCAGTTCCGGCTGTGACATCTCGAGAACCACTTGAAGGGGCCTGGAAGTGTGGCGGGGAGGGCAGAGCATAACCAAGTGCAATCACATCTGTCTGACTTTGAAGCCCTCTGAAGTATCCAGTGCCAAGCATCAAGGGGGGGAAATCAGTCAAATGGTTTTAAGTCTCCTGAGAAACCAGGCTCGAAGTTTGAAGTTATTTATAATTCATTGAAGTGTTTCTCACACTCTTTTCAGCAGTGGTCACCCATCTTCTGCGCAAAATAAGACACTTTGAAATCAAACAAAGGTACACACTGGACACACAGCCATAAACACAAAGAGACACACAATGACACTGAAGTAGGATTCATAAGTTAACCTCTTACCAATGTTTTCAGTGAAAACCCAAAGCATTTACAAGAATACCGTGCAAACCTCACACAGGAAAACCCTCAAGGGGTGCAAAAAAATCTTGCTTTGAGTCAACATCATGAACCACTAAACCATCATGCATTGCATGTCTGTCCTACTTCTTACAATTAGAACCCATTTACATAAGCTCAATATCTTCTACAATGTTTTACACACACGCGCATGCACGCAATCGCATGTACAAATACTCAATCACACTCTTGAGGGTTTTTTTCTTTGTTTTTTCTTGCAGTAAAATGCCATGACAGGACCTGTCTGTTTGTCTGGAGTAAAAAAAAAAAAAAAGTGTGTCAGACAGTGTGGCGTGCTCAGTTGTTGGTGGGGTGGGGGGGGGGCAACTCTGGGTAGACGCGTCCCAGTGCTGAGGGTGTGTGCAGTCATCGGGGGACACGCTGTCAGTCTGAGTCTGCTCTCCCACCATGACGCATCCCGTCGACCGCCCGGGGTGCTTTGAGTGTGACTTCTGCTCTGCCTCTCCGCCCGGCATGTTCGCATGGTGGTATTGTGTGTCTGCGAAATGCTGGTGGGTGTTCTGAACAACCAACCAGCCAACTGTTTAGGCTGCGTAAGCTCCATTAATGCTAGGCTGTAGCTGCCTTTGACCCGTGTCAGCACGCTTCCGAGATATGACGATGCGACACGCTTTGTATGATGTTGATTCGTCCCCGGCAGCACCCGGCACCAGCTAATATGGCCGTCGCATGTCTGCTAGTCAAACTGATATTGCAGCAAATCAATCGTTCCAAGGGAAAGAAGCTGGTTGGACTACAAGTAATTACTCTCCTACCGCCGTGCTGCTGTAACCACGGTAACAGAGAAGGGTCAATTAGGATGGAATTCTAACAGGAAGCAGTGTGATCACTCCTCACATATCTCCACTTTTTCCTGTCTTGTTTATCTTATTTCATCTGGTTTGTCACTCCTCTGTTCCCACACTCTCTCATCGACGTCTTCCAACATATCGCATTAATTACTTTTGTGATGGAGCTGCTACACACCACACGTACTCGAGTACTTGCATCTGTAACCAACCTCCCCGACTGTTGGCTGAACACCTACGACCTCCTTTGTCACATATTTATTGTGAAGATTTGTTTCAGATCTTGATATTTTTCGTGACACAACTGTCATTATATCCGAAAAGTAGAAAGATGTGACGGATCCCAGAGGGGAACAGCCCATTTAACTTGCTCAGACATTGACAAACTCTTTCATTTGAGAGATTGAGATCGTTGTGAGGGGAACCACGATAAAATGAGGGAGGTATGAAGGAAGCGGAAGAGAGATCTCCTATCTCCATCTTCCTGCTTGCGGTACTTTAGCTAAAGTTTTCTTGCACATGACTCACTGTCTTCTGATTACTTGTTGTGTTTGAATGACTCTGTGTGTGTTCAGTATGTTGGGCTTTTTTGTTATGATGCCCTAATATTGGTAAGCCATGTAAGTATGTGCAACTTGACCAATTTTTCGGTTCGTTGTAGACATTTAATCAGGTGTTTCAGTTTTTTTTGGAAACTTTCAATCAACAGAAACCAGAGGAAGTGTGCTGCTGTATCTATTCCGAAGAATCTCAGATCTCTGCCTGCCACAACAGTCTGGGTTCTAGAAGTCACATGGAAAACATACAGTATTATAACCATGTAAGCAAGAAACAACCAGGAGGGGGGAAAAAAAGAAAGCAATCGAGCAACTTATGGCTGTTTACTGTGAAGCCATCACAGAACTCTCCAGAAGGATTATCAGAGTTTATCTTGAGGATGAGTCACCGACAGTCATGAAAGGAAAAAAAAATAACTTATAGAAAAAGAAGAGCTGGAAAGTAATGAAACAAAATCAATGGACAACACAGTTACAGTGGCTGCAGTTTGGCGTTTTAGAAAAAGCAATAATTGATGCCTTTTGGATTGCACAGAGTTGCACAGTCAGCCTCAGACTTTGGTTGTTGAAGATTAAAACCAAAGCACCAAGTTGAATACAGAAAAAAAAAAAATTCAAAACGAGCAGCAGAAGAGTCACTGACGTCCACATTTCTGTGTGGAGGGTTAGGGTTGGTTTCTATTCTTCATTTTCTCAAATGATTGATTATGTGGTGCATCCGTGTCACCTCTGGTGCTTTGTGACCTAGAGCGCCGCAGCTGATGCGTGTGATGAATCACATGAGAGAGGCACCCCACATTCTGGGTGCCACCCTCCATCTGCCTGGATATGTGTGACTTTGCGCTGTATGTGCGTCAAACCAGGTCGGCAAAATGCGACACCTCCAGATCATGTTTGTGCGTACTGACGGCGTGCAACAGGATGTCACACTCATTCTGTTTCTTCTCTGATGCTGTGCATTTAGTGTGTGTTTCACAGCAGCTGAGCGCGGTGCATTTTGTTGCTGTCTCGTTGTGCAACCTAAACCTGTGTGTCGATGTCACTTCAGAGGTTTTAGCAGGGGTTGCGCTGTCAAACCTCATCTCTGCACTGCCTGCGTCGCCCGTGTTCCACTTCTCACCACATACCTCCCGCCGCTCCGCTCTTTCTCAGGGCTTTGCCTGTTTAAGTTTTCACACAAAGCTGCTTATTGCTTAAACTGCCCCGTTCCCAAAATCAACTGGATTAAATTCACTCTGTCCTTCAGTTCTCACTCCTTGTTATGTTGTGCGAATCCTTCCAGTCTCCTGTGTGAGTGTGTGTGTGAATGCGCGTGTATAGGCATGCGGACTATGAGAATAGAGAAAAGGGATTAGAGGAGATGAATAGCTCTTTGACATTTGTTATGACTGAGCTGCAGCCGACTCGGCTGTGTTTGCCCACCAACAGTAGGAACGTGCGCTGCCAGGCCTCGCTGTGTGTCCGTCCCAATATTCTCAATGACTCATTCAGAAAGCACAGAGAAATAAAATGCAGCGAACCCGTCACTGTCACTATTGACACTGTCTCCCGCTGAATCCTCTCACTGTTTGAACTGCGTGTGATGCGCTGTGGAGTGATCTCAGTGGTGCGCATGCTGAGTATGTGTGTGCTGTATCTGTTGTGAAGTGCATGTACCCTTGAAACGGAGTAAAGGGGGGGGGGGGGTGCTGTTTAGTCTAGGTAGGGGAACTGGGCGAAGAGAAAGTATGTGTCTGTGTGAAGGTCAGTGTTCGTAAGCGGTCACATGAGAGGAGGAGTGACAGAGAGGGAGAGAGGTCCCCGGGGCTTCATGCATTGTGCCAGTGGAGGTTTACAATAGCCTCTTTGGAGAGGCTTCACAGCCAGTGAACTGCCCCATTTAGACGGAGCTGACCAGGCTTTGCCTGACTGGAGCTTAACTTTTATCCTCTCCCTCTCTCCAAAGCTCTTCATCCAGCCTCACCGTCCAGGCCCGCACCTTAATAGACACCATCGTCTACTTATGCATCCACACTCTCTTCTTAGTCCCCACAGAGGAGGGAGGGATGGTGATGGAGAGACAGGGATGGGGGGGGGGGGTGGTCCACTTCACATACTGGACTAAGAATAGTTCAGTGACTCTGCGAGTGAATTGCAGTGTTGTCTCTCTCCCTCATGCTGCATTCCGGAGTAGGAGGCCTGAATATGCTACTGCCATTACCATCCGACCCCTGTGCCCTGCTGCCCTCACCCCGCTGTACCCGTCCATACACACAGGAACAAAGTCACACACACAGAGATACACACAGATATCTAGACACACGCACGCACGAACACAAGCACGCACGCACGCACGCACGCACACACACACACAATGCGGACTTTCCCTCATTCAGGATACTCACTCACTGGACAGGGTGAGACGAAGAGGGCACAAGATAATGTAATTAAGAGACAAATTGAGGAGATATCTGGAAAATGTCTCAGATGTTCCCACTCGTCTTTAAAGTTCACAAATATTTAAACACAGCTTTGTTATTTTAACATGGCTGCATAATAGTATAGCTTTTTTGCTTCATTCCTATCTGCTCACTCCACTGTGTCGACTTAACTTTTTTGAACTAGTCTCTTTTTAACATCTTTGTTAAATCTTTTACCACAAACACTAGAAATGTACACAGATATACAGTGACAGTGTGTTCACAGCTTCACAACCTCGAAAAGGAGAAATGTTGAACTTGCGTGTCACGATAAAACTGTGGTACAGGTAAAAATGATAATTAGCTGCTCTAGGATGTCATTTGGTGTCAAGAAATAATGATTCAAACAAACAATAAAAGTATAAGGAAACATGAACATCCTGAAATTGCCTTTGTGATGAGAAAAAGTATTCTGACATCAGTTTTTGTGTTTTCATCTGATTGTCCAGTGTTCATAATGTGTCTTAGGACTAATGATTAGGAGTGTGTGAGACACTGTCCTTTTTCCACCTCAAGAGGGGAAGGCTCTGTACAGTAGTTGAAGATGACATCCAGAGGTGGTCTTTTGACTTTTGTCCAATTGGAGTATGATTCAAGAGCCAAATTGTTATTAACTGAATTCTGTACAAAGATCCAAACCTCTGTCACGCTTGCGGATGCTGACTGGAATGAACTCTGGGGGATTCTTGACTTTGCTTTTTTTTTTCCATTTTGGATTTACGAAGAGCCGGTATTTGTTTCATAATTTGTCTCCCTTTGTATCCTTCTGCGTACAACAGTTTTTCACATTCCTCCAATGTCAGCCAGAATGCTGAAAGGGGATCTGCAAAAGAAATAGGAAAGACAGGCATGCATTGGGGGCAAACGGGGGGAGACAGAGGAGGGATTTGGACTCTGCTGAACGGGGGAGAGAAGAGGCGAGGAGAGGGTGGAAAAGGTAAGGGGGATAATACATATGAACGCGCATGAGGAAAAGTGTTCAGAACAGCTGCGTCCTCCAACTAAACTGGTACCTCAGGGAGCGCGAGCAGTGCTGAGTGGGCGTCTGGTAGATTGTTAGCGCTGGTATAGAGGTTACGCAGAGGTTACATGTAGGCTTTGTGTAGGTGTCACATGTGGGTGTTACGGCTGAATGATTTATTGCAATCTAAGCACGCATGTCATCTTTTTCTTTTTTTTACCTCCCAATCACAGAAACAGGGGGTGGGGGGGTGATTGTCCAGAAACGAAGCTGATATCAGTGTAGCAACTTATTACCACAGTTTCTAATGTACTGTTTCGTCTTTCTAGTGTGACTGCATGACGGCAAATATTGGCTGGGTCCTGATTTCACATGACTATGGCGGGGTCAGGTTGAGGACGTGTTCCTCAGGAGTTACAGGAAACTGAAATGATTTGGGAGAAATACATGAGAAATAGAGAGGATTTCCTGGTGTCAGTGGCTCCAACATACATTGGAGGTGAAGTTTAAGGCCTGGGTGTTTCATAGTTTGGTTTGGCTGGCTGGAGGAGAAGTCAGTGAGCTGCCCTAATGGCTGGAGAACGTCTTACCTGAACAGGAAACTGAGGAGGCCTAACAGCTGTGTAAATGGAGCAGATTAGAGCACAGAGGAACAAAGGTTACACAGCGTTTCTGTGGGAGGGATCATGACTGCTGGCCTGCAATGGCATTTATTATGCAGCTGCAGTTCTTTTTCCAGTATTATCAGGTTTTGATAAACACATTAGTGTTGGCATAGTTTCCTTCGTGAGCAGTAAAATCCCCCTTTTCTGTTTCTAATTATTGCGAAGGCTGCTGGCTGGATGATCACAACCAAAGACAAAGGCTTCATAGTTTCAGTAACTTCTCTGTCAGACGAAACTTTGTGTTGATCAAGAACTTGACCCCCCCCCCCCAAAAAAAAACCTTTAAAAAACCTGTGCCACCCCATAAAAGAAAGATTGGTATCTTCTTCGCAAATATTTACTACAGGAAGCCAGTGACCACAGCCATGTATGCTCGGCTGCTGAGGCCCAGGATGGGACAGGATAGGGGGGGGGTTTGAGAGGGATGGAGGTTGGTGGAGGAGGAGGGGGGGGTGGTGGTGATGGAGAGAACAGCAGGGAGATGTGGAGAGATGCCACGTGGGAGAGTGAATTAATGAGGCACCGACTCTGTGACAGTAGCTGTGTGTGTCCAGCACAACTGCAAAATAATGCGTAAACGTTGCCACGTCTCACAATCCAGAGTTAGTTTTAATAGTCACTCTCGGGGGGGGGGGGCAGGTTAAAGTTGTGTTATTGTTGCCACTTTTACCTTTGTTACATGCTTCACATTGTAAGTAAATGCATATTATTACATCTATTGATTTGATAGAGAGGGTTTTTTTAAACAGAAATATAGTAATAGTGGCTTCTGATGTTGGAGCAGATTATAAATTTAAAAAAAAAAAATCAGGATCTGGATGGTTTACTGGGAAGCCGGCCACATTAATCTCTGTTATGTACATTTCATAGACTGAAAAAAGCCAACCACAGCAAACAAACAAATACAACACATAGAGTTAGATTGTGTAGCCTGTGTGTGTTTGTTTCCTTTGGATTATAAAACAGACAGCTGGTAAATAAAGTTGATTGAATATCAAGGAGGAAGCCAGTCCAAGCAGAATGAGTGGAAACCTTCTAACAATGCCCTCCTTTCCTGGCAGTCGCTCCTCTTCTCCCATATTCTCCATCCCAAACTCTCCCTCCCCCAGCCTCCCTCCTGCCTCAGGACCTCACTTCTCAGTTTAAGACATTTTAATAGCTTCCTTTTCCAAACAATCTCACTGCCAGAAGACCAGATAGTATCTCTGCCACGTAGCGCCTCCTGGAGGTCGTCTGTTAAAGCTGTGGCAGCAGTGGGAGGAGGCGAGATGTGTGCACACTGGCACACAGGGAGGCACGCGCTCCTCATCCACACAGGCTGTTGTGCTGATCTCTCAGCACTAGATGGCATTGGCAGTGTGCTGCAGCTTTGAACTTCCTCAGCGACAGATGAACTGTCTCAGACATTACACACCATCTCCCTGTGCTGACAACAATCTCATTGATGACATGAAGGTGTTTCTGCAGGGCTGCAGGTTTACTTTCTTTCACATTCAAATCTTTGGTTTTATAACTTTTCACACCCTCACTCTCCTCTTTTTTGTTGCTTTTGTGTTGTTCACCCTTGCAAGTTCCCCATTTTCTTGTGGGTTACACGGGGGAAAGATGTCTACTTTAAAGAAAAAGTTTCACTTGATTTGCAGAGAAAATAATTCTCAAACGTCTGCTACACAGCCGCTTGATAACTTCAATTACACCCCCTAAAAACACCAGCATGACATATACCAGGTAGAAACCTGCACAGTCTACAGCTACGCCGTTTTCCTGTTTGTTAGAGAGAGGGTGTTTCTGTGGTGAAGCATTCGCAAACTGAGGTTTTACTGATAACAGAACGTCAGAGAGACTCTCCGACTTTATTATCAGCACTGCTGCTCTGAGGCCTTCATATCTGAAGCAATTGTTCGTGCAAATACACGAGTACAGTTCATAAAACTCTTTGGTGAAATCTGATTTGCTGTTATCTGGTGTTTTTGTAATTTTCTCTTCCGTCTCAGACTATTTTCTTTGAACAGTCAGCGAACCATTTCATATTCGCACGACATCCGTGAACAACACTGTATGTGAGCTGTGGGAGAATTCAGCGTGTCGCACAGCCAGAAAGAGTTCGACTCCGTGTCCTCTTCACGAGTGCCACAGGCCAAGCCCGCCACTGCTGGGAGCCCAGCACCCGTGAGTGACAGCGTCCTTCCTGCTGTGGTCTCCATGGGAACGGGAGAGTGTTTTCCCAAGTAAACTCGGTGGAACTCTGCACCACATCAAATGCCGCCGCCATGAGTCAGCCACCTTCTCTTCAGGGAGTCTAACTATAGCGGAGCTAACTGCTTACAAGGCAGTGTGTAGCACATTTAATGGACTGTGGTCGTCTACTTGGCCTAGTTGGATGAGACATGTGAAGTCCGTAAAACGGCTTATGTTCGTCTTTGGCCTAAATAGTGAACCTACATGCATAGGCAGCATGCTCGCATGCAGCCAACCACCTGCAAAACTTTGTACAAACTAGTTAAAGTGTCACATTTGGTGGTGTTTAACAGAGTAAGTAGTTGAGCATGGAACAGAGGGGATTTTTAAGAGCAAGTCTGGACAGCTGGAAGACATTAACTCCATAAATGATGGCGGCACACTGCCCTATACACCCCCGGTGATGTCATCTGTTACAGAGGTTGAGACTCACACACGGCTTAACCCTCGGTCACAAACAAGCAGGCCGATGCAACAACACATGTTCCCATGCCAACTGTAACTCAGGTTAAAAACAACTGGATAAGACGCAGAGTTTTCATTCAGGTTTAATCCAGTCATTCAGGACAAGGAACAGGCAGAGAGTCCTGCTCAGCAATGTCAGAGAAAATGTAGGACGTGCGATGATGGCCAGATAGTGGAGAGCGTAGAATGTCTGTGAGCGGTTATGGCTAGCTTTAAATCCTAACCACAGCATCCTTTCATTGTCACTCAATTCGTTGCTCGCTTTATTTCCTGCTTGTCTGAACTATAACTGGTTGATAAAGGCATGAAAATGTGCCCAAATTGAGTTGTTATATTTTTGCGATACACGAGTCAAAGTATTAAATGCTTCGATAGTAACAGTCTGTCACTGAACTTGAGAGCAGTGTAGTTGTTTATATGACAATTATACTTTGTCATATTGCTTGCTGTGAAAACAAAACTAATGTAAGAATGACACCAGAGACTCTGAGCTGTCTTAAGGAATAGCTTTATTTGAAAACTAGTTTACCTTCTTTCTTGCTCTGACTTCAGAAGTCACTACTACTTTTCAACAAAGTGTATTCAATTGCAGTGTCTCAGCATTATTTAAATTCCTTTAATTGCTTTTTTCATACTGCAGATTCTAGCATTGACTTGTCTAATGACAAGATGCAGTTATCGGTGCAGATAAAAAAAACATGCTTACAGCAGCCACTACAATGGCTGTGCCTGTGCTTGGGAACAGTGTGAATGCAGGTGGAGTGAATGAGCGTACGATTTGGAGATAGCTGTGTAACATGAGGACTTCTCTGCGGACTGGAGGGCATGTTTGCGTGGGCATATTTGCATGACAGGACCATTGTGGAGGCCCGGCGTGAAAACAAAGCCCATCTCTGTGGTTTTCTGTGTGTAAGAGCTCGCTGCTATAAGGCATGTTGCACTGAAGAGCCCTCAGTGAGAGGCTGTGGATTTGGAAGCAGGGGGGGGGTGGTGATGGTAGGCGCGGTTAATGCTTCTCCCTCGCTCCACTTTGTGCGTCGCTTCGAACACATGCACTGTCATCTCCGTCTGTGTGGGGCAGAGTAATATGTGTACACTGCGTGGGAGAGGATCTGCGATTCCACATGTGCACACGTTTGTGCGTCTTTCTGCGTGTTTGTGTGAGTTGCGCTGTTTATATTTAGCCGTGTAAGGCATTATGATAAGGAGCACTTATGTGGGTGGTGGGTGGGATTTTCTGCCACCCTGATACAGACACTAACGACCTTAATCATGACCTAACAACATCACCATGGTTACCTCCCACTGTGCAGGGATCTGAGAATGGGCAACTGTCTGGGACTTTACATCATGCATCTCGTGTTACTGTAGAGCCGCCAATGGCCTTCGAGCACCATGGTTGCATCGGACTGAAAAATCTATTTATTGATAAAATATGTAAAGGCTTCGTATGCAATGTTTTATACATGTCAAATTGTGCTATTTCAAGATTATTTTTCTCCTAAACCATAAAGGAGCCAAACTGTTAAATATCTTATTCAACTGTTTTTACTTTTTAATATTGTGATTGTTATGAGTGGTCTCATCTACAAAAAAGAAAAAACTCCAAGATTTTGAGATACTTTATTTCCACGTCTTTTAAAAGACAACTAATGAGAATAAAGCACAAAAATCTGATTGAGTTATTGAAGTTTAACAATGCTGCTTTACCGATGAAGCTTTGATATTTGCATTCACCTGTTAATAGCTTTGCATAGTGATTTCAGAAGCACTTCAACAGCACCACAGTTATGCGGCTTTTAAGTAAGTTGGTTCAGTTATTGATCCTCTGAAGAAATTACTCCCAGCGACCTTCCTCTGCACACCCTCTGACCCTCACGGACACGATGAACAAACTAGAAACACAAGTCATGTCGAAACGGAGAAGACCCAGACAAAACTCTGCAACCACATCAGAGGATTCAAAGCTCTGAGCATTTTACTGAGTCATCTGTTTCATATTGAATGACCCCCAGACCTGTTAGCACTCATGTCTTTCCGAAAAAGCCCCTCTGTTCCCCCTTTTAAAAAAACTCTCTGGATCCGGCCCTGGCCAGAATCACAACTGCGTAACTTGCTCTACTCGCTTTTTGGATGACAGCCTGACCATTATGTCTCTGAAATCTTTATTTCCTTCCTCTGGGTCAACAAGTACAACTGGCAAAGAAAATAAAGACATTTTATTATGCAAAGGTTTTTTAAAGAACACATGAAAATCATTTCGTTGCGAGAGGCCACATTTGTATGTCTTTCTTCTCAGCCACACACAGTGAAATGGGAACAAGACCACGTCTTAATGACATGAGCAAAATGCGCATGGTGAAACTGGCAGTGACAATCAGGCACATCAGAAGTGTTGGAATGAGCTTTCATTTGAGGAACACTTCAGTGTCCTGCTCTTTTCTGAAGTGCCAAACCAAAGTTCAGCCAATAAAAAAAGGGAATTTCACATGTTGCCTCCACAGTCCTAAAACTCTGCATGCGCGCTTCATCTGGAAATCCTCCCACCAGCTACTTTCCCGTCACCTCCGTTCGACAACCCCTCTCTCACCGCTTTGCAAAGCCCTCCACACAGCGTCACACTCTGCTGACCTCCACCCTGGAATATTAGACAGAAATTACTGCAGCAAAATGTGCCCAACATGCTCCAAAATCACAGCACTCCTCAAAGGAGAAAAGCAACAGTTTATTTTCCCCAATCAGCCAGAATATGGGATAGCATGTCTTTGCTGTAAGCTCTGTCTTCAGTGCATAAACCGCATTGGCTCAAACACAAGCAGCAGGACTCTGACTTGAAAGGTCTGCCGCAATTGGGAGACAAATGGGGGAAGAAGAGTGAGAGAGACAGAAAGAGGGGGGAGAGGGAGAGGGAGAGAGAGAGAGAGAGAGAGAGCGCGCAAAGGAATGAGAATCAGAAAAAATTGTATGTAGGTTTGTATGTGTGTGTTTGTGTGTAGCAGCTGGTTCTGGTCATCTGACATCTAATGCAGACTGTGATTTGCTGGGTGAGCTGGGCTGGGCTGAACCATGCACAGCTGCAGTCAGTGTGTGTGTCTGTCTACTGGAGGACGAGGGGGGGGGGGCGAGAGAGAGAGAGAGAGAGACAGAGAGGGAGAGGGAGAGGGAGAGAGAGAGATGTAAGGCTGCCAGTGTGTAAGCTCAGCAACATTAGGGGCTGCAGACTAGAGCAGAGCAGTTGTGCAAAGCCTGTAAAGCAGGACTGGTGGAAGTGCAGCTGGAGGTAAATCCAGGACACGAAGGGGAGGATGGAGTGTGAGTTATCACACTCAGCTTGAGCAGAGCGCAGCACCACTGGCTGGACCAGGGGCTGAACACAACTGTGTCATCCGGCCAGACGGCTAAGCTCAGACAGAACAGGAACCTCAGCCCAGGTGACGCCTGCTGGACAGGGGGGGGTGGGAGGTGGGGGACCGGCTGGACTGGGAACCTCACAGAGGGGGATTATGGGCTGCTCGGCCAGTGTGGTCCTTCTCCTGCGCTCGGTGGGCGGGGCCGACTGCGGCCACATGTGTTCGCGACAGGACCAGATGTCACTGGAGGCTGCCACACCCACCCTGGAGGGTTACACTGCTACCGCCTCACCTCTGACCATCATTGTCATGGTAACAGCACAATGTGCAACTCCCCTTTGATATTCATTTGCACGCATCAGCAGATTGTCTATGCTCTTGTGTTGTAAAGGAGTGCTTGGTAACATCATGATTGAATGCACTTTAGTTCTTGTGTTAGGATTGCTCAATTATTGAGGGCTTGGTATCTTTGATCATGTGTCAAAGTCAACTGGACTTTCTTTGTCAGTCACCTTTGATAGACTGGTGACCAGTCCGGGATGTCCTCTGCCTTCGCTGCGTGTGTTTTAATGAGAAGCACGATTGGAGTCAGGAAGCAGCAGCCTGGTTTCAGTTTTCGGCCGTTTCAGTTTTGTCTTTCTTCGCGCAGCAGTCTCGCCGTTTCTTCCCTCGGTTCGTTTTTTGCTGAGGTTGATGTATAATCAGCGTTTGAGGCCCCGGTTGTTTCCCCTCACAGCTGAGGAGCAGGAGGGCGGAAATGGAAGGAGAGTCGAGGGGGATGGTGGGGTCAGACATGAGGAATCTACTTTCTGTGGGAAAAAATCCACTTTCTCTGCATATGGCTGACAGAGGAGATGATAAAAATAGCCACTTAAACAGGGCCATTATTAAGATGGTGGAGGAGAACTGTGTGACTGCGAGTGATTTACCGGATAAAGAAACTAATGGATGAATTAGCAATAAGTGAAATTGTCTCCACGCTGATTTTTTTCTTAGTACTCGCACTACATGCCAGAAATCTGTTTGGTTTCTGTATCAAAGAGCCGTGGCCAGACTTTTTTTTCCCTCAGAAAGCTCCTGGTTTCTGTAAGCCCAGTGGAAAAATGTTCTAGTTTTGGCAGTGGCTTCATCTGTACAGTCGCCCCCTCTGTTTCCCCCCTTTTCTTTCTTTTCCACCATAAACCTCGTGTTTCACTGTCTGGTAACTGAATGGTAGTAAAGTTCACACACTCTAACCTGCAGATTCTTCGAGGATAACAAAACCAGCATCCACATATTTGCTCACACCAGGTTCTGCTCTTAACTTGCTGCACCAAATATGTTTCTTTACATCCTAGTTATTCTATATCATGAATAACATTGCGAAAAACTTTACCCTATGAGAAGAAGAGGTGAATTCTATATCTCTATCTTTGTTATGATTTGACTATGACTTACTGACAAAGCAACTGGCTGCAGGCCCCCCCCCCCCAACCACCCACCCTTCAAGTTCTGATGTTGGTCCAACAACTTCCCACCCCTGTCTACTCTGAATCCCACTGAAACATTCACAGTTTAAAGGCCATAATAAAATGCAACTACGATGGGAGTTTTTTCCATCGTATATGTTAGTCACCTTGTAAACGGCAGCTGCAGCTCAGTTTTATTCTTGGAAACCCAACGACTAATGTGTGATTTGTGACCAGTGATTCACACAAAAGGCCTGGATCGCATTTCTTGTCAAAAAGGTTTTGCAGCATGTAATTGCATTAGACATTTAGCGATTTGGGTGATTGGATATTAAGAGGACTTGTAGAGAAAATGTCATGTCATCCACATAATGGACCAACACAAAGTTTCAATACAGCTTTGGTGACATCTATTTCCTCCTGTTTGGATGAATGATGAGTTATATCGACATACCAATTTTAGAAACTTTGATCAGATGTTGGGTTGAACAGAAATCAAAACACAAAGGAATGAATTCAGAAAACCACATTTTAGTCTGGAAACTGGGATATTAAAGTTAAAATATTAGCTGATAAGACTAGCAAGGGATTTCTTCCACGTTTTTAGACAGCTTGTTGCAGTTTGGCAAACCTCGATCCATTTTCACATGAGAGGCTCCGTCCCTCTGAAGTGTTTTTACGATGTCATCTCACTGGTCTGCTGCCAATTAACCTAATTCATCGTCAAACACTTTTCCAGGCGTCTCGCTTCACTTTAACGGCTTTTTCTTATTTCTTTTCTTACCTCTTTCTTCTTACATGTTTCTGCTATAAAGTTCAAAATGCCCTCAAGTTTTCATGAACTACAAAATTGAGCTGTTTATACTATTGGAAAAAAGGGGATATTTTTCAAATCCTTGCTTTCTACTTTAATTTACGATTATTGCATTGTCTAAATTTCTCAGGGGGATAAAGATTGTTTTTCCTCAGTACTTTCTTTTTTGCTGTGGTTGACTCCAAAATCATTTAAACCCTCAATCCCCATTCTGGTTTTATTTGCAAACTTTGATTAAACAGAGAATAATAAAAGCAGAAATGCTGTTCAAAGCTGGCTGGAAATCTTCAACCTCCTCAATGACAAAATCAGTTGGTTCACGAAGTATCTTCTGACTCACTGTGACAACAAAATCACTTCTACAGCGTTGATTGGTTTACAAAGAGCTAGAAGAGTCAAACTGAAAGAAGGTGCAGGCATGTGTTTAGGAGACCACCAACTCAACACGTCAGATTGCCCAACGGGAGGTCCCGCACACTGTTTCTCATCAGAGCAGTGACGTCTCTTCGAGCTCCCATTAGCTGCTTTGCTTCTCTTCACCAGATCGTGTGTTTCTCCACTGATGTGAAGCAGATGGCTTCTGTCTGGTCCATGCTCCTCTCTGCTGTCTCAGCAGCTGTCTCTGTCCACCAGCTCTCTCTCCCACTCTCTGTCCCACTATCTTACCCTCTATCAGTCACTTTTCCACCCCCATCTACTTTAGTCACACTCTTCATCACATTTTCCCTTTTAACCCGATGAAAAGCTTGTAAATCTGCACTTGAGAGTGACAAAGTGCCGCTTGTGGACACTGAAAAGTGCTGAAGACTTTTTAATGTCTTCTGTCAGTTTAATCGTCGTCTCATTTCTCATTTATTGTATTTCTTATCAAACAAACAAACTTTAATGAAGCAGCTGTTTATGCAAGCTAATGCTTCACAAATGAATGACACTGATTATTAGACAAAACAAGGAAAGAAAAGTGTGTCTTTAAAAAGTGATCAATATAAAAATGAACAAAATTAAACCAGATTGCAAACACTAATAAAACAAATGAACTAATAAACTGACAAATGCAAGGTCATTTAAAGCATGTTCCCCTTTTGTTCATTGCCATTCCAAAGTAAACCCATACTGCGAGCCAGTGATCTGGCCCTCTATTTATGACCTCCATCCAGCTGTAGTTTACAAACATCAACACCCACGCTACCTCACCCCTGCGAGGAGAACTGGAGGAGAACGGAGGGTACTGAATGAGAGATGTTAAAAGGGATGTTAAATAGGATGAGAACAGGGGGGGGGGCAGAAAAAAAAATCAAAGGAGGAAAAAAGAAAGGAGTCCGCAGCTCAGGATGTTTGATGAGATGAGGAAGCTGCAGAGGAGGGGAACCGGGAGGGATGGGAGGATGGAGCCAGCTGAGGCAGCTGGTGTAGAAGAGAAGAGGGGCGGTGGGAGGGAGAGAGTGAAGTAGAGGAGGTGGGTGTAACTGCTGGTGCTCACTGCTGCAGACATTAGAGAGGCTGGAAAGAGTGCGTTACCTTAAGTCTTCCTGTGATTCACTTTTTACAGAGAGATATGCTGATTTGGAGGATCACTGCAGACTTATGCTATACAGTTGTGCTGCTGTTCCACTTTTTCCACAATTACAGTGAAAACACAGCAACAGGCCTGCAATGAAGACCTGAATGTCTAACGTTTGTATCTGATGTGGAATTTCCAGCCTACATAAAACTGCCATCACTTCAACCACAAAAAGGATCCATCCTGCCTCTGCCTGTGTTCTGCCTTATGAACATGAAATCCTATTCACGAAGCTTTTACCTATGCTACGTGGGATCCGGTCACTCTCACTTATTTCATCCCAAACACTTCCAGGATGACAACTTCAGCCTGTGACACATTGTATCTGCCACATCCTCTGTAAGTTTTTTCAAGTTCAGCATTGCTGACAAACAGTCAGCAATGGAGCAAAGTTCAGACACTTAAATGAGCCTTCAAAAGAAGCAAATTATGGATAGCTCTCTAATTGCTTGAGGTCACCAGATCCACATCAGCAGTACTCCTAAAAGCATTAAAAAAAAAACCCACCATGATGATAAATTATTAAGTTAGACTTAAGATGCTCCCTTATGTAACGAGTCAAACAAGGTATACAAGTATGTCGTATCATCAAAAGTTGTTTCCTCTTGTGCAGGTCTCTGTTCTGCTCTGAGGGCTAATCTGGGGAAGTGAGTTTGCATGCACACTCACAGTAACTGTGGAAGCATTCATACTGTTGAGCTTGTCTCTTCTGAATCAAAGGGTCCTATCGTGACGGTCGAAAGCCAAGGGTGCAAAACGCTGGGTATTTGGGGCGTCAGGGTGGGTCCAAGTCAAGTTTTGCTGTTTGGACAGCAGAGAAATGGTCAAATCAAATTAAAAAGAGTGATTTCTGGGCTAATGTGACAGGTGAGTCGTTACCTCACATGAACTGTCTGACACAACATTTGAATATGATGTGTAGAAGCTGGAGAATGTTGTCGTTTTGCCGGGGATTTTAGAGTGCTTTGTGTGCGTGTGCATGTGTGTGTGCGCATATGAGTGGGCGTGAGAGACATCACACTTCAACTTCCTCCTTATCCACGTGTGCTGAGACAAACTCATAAACCCATTGAGTGTTACTTCTGCTTTCCGCGCACATGTCCCCGGTTTGTGTGTTTTGTATAGTCCATGTTTGATGTCATTTTATTTTTTATCTCGGATAACTGTTACACTAAATTTTTTGGGCCATGAGCTTCAGGAGCAAAATCACCTTCAGGAGGAAAATAAAGTGCAAACGGGTCCGATCGGATTTCAACCGGCTGAGTATTGTACGTACTTGTTTGTTTCTGTCTGGTCATGTCACACGCTTGTGCTTTATCCTCAGTTTGTATTGTCCATCGTGGCTTACGTTTACTGTCAATCATTCTCTTAAGTAGTCTCTGTACACATAAAATATTCATAAACTAGATTTTCATCTGAGCTCTCGCTTTATAATGTATACAAAGTGTATCGTAATTAATGTGTCTTGAGCTTCCTCTTCTTTTAGATTTGTTTTTTTATTGATTCAGGCTCCAAGCCAAGTATACAAAGAGTATAATGGGAATAATTGATGTACCAACCAGAGCTTGTGCTCCTTTGCTGTATCTGATTGATGTTAACTGCAGCTGTGTGTTGGACTTTCAAACTAAAAACACTTTCCCTGACATAACGTGGATCCCCTAAAACTTAGATGATATCTTCATATTTCAATAACTTAGTCAGGTGTCATTTATTTGCTCCTTTATTCTTTCAAGTACTTTTGAGTTTATCATTTCCAGCATCGAATGTTATAGATGATGAGTGGCAAAGCGCAAGTGTCCTTAAGTGTCTCAAGGTCAAAACCAAGATAACGCCAGAAGAGGGCAAAGCCTGTTGAACTGGTGGTTCTGTTATGTTGGCGACTCAAGCAAGCGGCCATATAATGATCATCATGATTCATTTTGCTCATGAAGTCAAAACACTCTTCATCTACAGGAGCACTGTCCTACTACTCGGATCTCAATCTATGAGGAAGTGTAAAAGGATGCTGACCTTTTGGGCTGCAGCAGGGTTAATATTGAAAGCGGTGCAGTAAGCATGGCGACAGCAATATGACACGGTGTTGTTGTAAAGCAAGGACTACGGTTTTTTTTTACAGCCTTGTGCTGTGGCGCTACTCTCCTCGTGCTCTGTCTTGGCTCTGTGCCGAACAAAGTTCTGACTGTTATTGTGGCTGTGGTGGGTAAAAGCCCCGGTCTGCACAGTGCGTGTGAAGAAAAAAAAAAAGATCATTTGCTTCCTCTGCCTTCAAGACCACAGCCAGCTCTCTGCTTTACTGCTGTTGCTGCTTCGCTGCTGTTCTCTGAATGACAAAAGCAATTTACCTTCTCCGTCTCTCCTAAAGATGTTTAACAATGTTGTTCTTCGTTTGCCTCACTGACGAGTTACATAATCGCTCGCCGCAGCTTTGAATTTCTGTGAGAAAAGGGAAAGTTAGACAGAGGGGGATTATTTTGTCTGATGTTTACTGGCGTTTTACAAGTTGTGGTTTTTGGTAAATGGGGTTTCAAGGAATCACTTTGTAAAAAGTGGCATTTTTAATGTTTTGCCATTATTCCTATACTCAGGAGGGTCTTTTGTCTTTGGATTTGGTTGCTATAAATATAAGATTATGTCTTACTCATGAAAACAATCCAGAGTTTTGGTTCTTATGCTAAATATCTCAAACACTGTCTTTTTCTTTGTTTTCCTTTCAGACCTAAACTTCACTTATATTTTGATCGTTTGCGTGTGTTAAAGTCTCACTTCGCCTCCTCTTTAACTTCCTCCATATTTGCATGTGCTAATGATGTCACAGTAAAACACAGGAAGTTCCGTGATCATGGTTCATTCTTCATATCTGAGACTAAAAGAACCACCAGTTTGTTGGTGCAGATTTATTTGAGAGTTTATGGGGCTGTAACTCCTACATTTCTTGAGGTCTTCTGTTATTCAGACTTCTGTGATTTGGGGTTGGAACTGCTACACTTCATTGTTTTCTTGTCTCCTTCCAGTCTGATTTAACATGCCCGTGAGATGAACAAAAATGAAAATACATGTTCTGAAGCGAGTACTTGTCAAATGATGAGATGTCAGTTATTGAGGGCAGTGTAATGCCAAAATATCATACTTGTGCAGAAAGTTCATCATACCGTTTCTTTGCTTCTTGTTTTGGATGATGTTTCAATGTGGATGGAGAAACATTTGAGCATTATTCCAGAAAAAATCCCCCCCCAAAAATGCAACAAACTGCTCAGTGAAGCATCCTGTTATAAATGGAGACAAATTGAGTACTCGTTACAGGAAGCTACAGTTCACAGCACTGTGGCTGATTCTGACCAAAGACTTGACACTTCATGATACTCAGTGTGTAGTAAAGTTTCATACTGCTTTAACTCACAATGCTTTGTATCAAATTTCCTCATTTTATTAAAACATCTCAAACTTTGTTACTCACACATGATTTAATCAAATAGTATTGACTGCACGAAGTCATGCTGTTTCATATTGTGTGTGAGTTTCAACAATGGCTTTATGTCTTTCTATTTATTTGCAGCAAGAGAAGCCTAAACTGATCGACCCTCTTGACTATGAGGCTGTCATCTCTGAACTGGGGGATGAGCTGAAGGAAGACCCTCTGCGAGACCTCCTCCTGTTCCCTGACAATGACTTTTCTGTAAGTGTGTGACTTGACATTCATATTAGATGTTTAAACTGCTTGTATGCGTCACCTCTCATCCCAGCACGGTGTACTTGTTGACACTAATCATGCATGTTGAGCATTGCAGTCTTTTCATTATGGTCACCGCTTTATTCCTTTGGCTCGTCAGTAACTACATTACCGTGTAAATGTGCTGCTGCAGACACACAGATCCCCTGCACACTAAAACAGCTTTATTAGCCGTTTTTAGCAAAGGGGTTTGTTTGCTCTGCTGCAGCACAGATTTAGCTGTGACTTCCCTCAGCTCCTCAGAACACAGTCAGCTTTCTTATTCGTATCCAGAAGTGGTTTTGCAAAGTAGCATGAACGCAGAGGAGATAGTTACTGACTCATCCTCTTGAGCTGATTGGAGGATGCGTAAAATAAAAACTTGTCAATTTATAAAAAAATAAGTTGCAAGCAGGTTTGTTTGCTTTCGTTTTCTGTATTTGTGTGTGTGTATATAAATGTCCGTCCTTGCTGAGCAGGAGAGTGCACATTAAAATGTGCCTTCAATTATTCATAGTTGTTGTAATAAAGCTGGTAGAAACAATTATAAGTAGACTGAATGAATGGATATTAATAAACTAAACTGCCTTTGGTCTGTGTGTTCTCAAAAGATTGAACACAAGGTGTCAACATGTGAATTTAGAACTATTCACTGCAAGTGATCTGACAGAGCCAAAAAATGTGGTTCATATATTTGAAGGTGACTATAAAAGTTGGTTAGAAAAACTCCCTTGCTTTCAAAGCTTCAGAGGACAATAAGTAAGAACTTTGAAGACTGGCTTTAGGACTGCGAAGAATTTAGACAGGGCTGCATGTCGCCGGCAAGCTGCCAACAGTCCATGTCTGCCCAAGATGATAGTCTTATCATTAGTCTTCCCCTCAATCCTCCAGTGCTGTACAGTTTAATGCAAATACCTCTCCCACATCCCTCTCCAGGTATCCATTGTGCCTCAGGAGAAAAGGACTTTCAAGTCAACCGTTCCTGAAGGAGCAGAACAACAGGCTGAATGTCTGCTGGTCAGACAGGTATGGTGTATGTGTGTATGTATGTATGTATGTATGTGTGTGTGTGTGTGTGTGTGTGTGTGTGTACTCCACCCACTGAGGTTTGGAGTGAAAGCAGTTTCAGTTAGCTGTGGTTGGGCGTGAGCAGCTTTTTCATGCCTCCTAGATATATTTTTATATATATATATATATGTGTGTGTGTGTGTGTGTGTGTGTCTGTCTGTCTGTCTGTCTGTCTGTCTGTCTGTCTGTCTGTCTGTCTGTGTGT
>JASSRZ010000016.1:4964898-4976706 GCA_032164315.1 Malacoctenus gilli
GTGTGTGTGTGTGTGTGTGTGTGTGTGTGTGTGTGTGTGTGTGTGTGTGTGTGTGTGTGTGTGTGTGTGTGCAACATCTTTTCGTCTATTTAGAAATTGTGACATCGTTAACAAAAAGTCAGCATCTTTTTGAGATTAATATAAGAACATATTGACCTGACATTTAACCAGCAGACAGGATGTGAAAGTGGAGCCTGTGTACTGTGCACGCCTCATGGAGCACTGTAAGCCAGACATGTGAGCTTCAGATATGTAAAGATATCTTTATTTATGGACCCCTGAGGACAGAGACTTAATTCAATTCTTGTATTATTTAAGTAATCTGATGATAAATCCGAGTCTGCACATCGGCAGCAAGTTCTCACCCGACACATTCGCTGTCGCTTCCTTCATTGTCTGCAGACCTTTCAGCTGCTTTAAGCCCATGATTACCAGCGAGCCCGTCATTTAAGCACATTAATATTTAAACCTAATCCTCACCCTCTTTCTTCCAGGCGTGCAAGTATTACAACTCTGAGCTAAATGTGGTCCAGTTTAAGTATGACGACTATGCTGGAGACTACCGTTTGCTGCCAAGGTGAGAGACTCAACACGACCCACAACTCTCATTTTAACAGCTGGACTCTATTTGTTCAAATTAGGCCAAAGTTGTTGTCATGTGTTATCTGAGGTGTTACAGTGCATCAAATGTGACATGAAAGCGCTGAGAAACAGATGTTCATCATGTTTGATATTTTGTTTATGTATTTGGCTGAACTACATCTCCAAGGCCGTTGCTGCAGTTAACACAGGGATAACACAGGACTGATAACACAACGACGTGAAGTCAAGTGCCTCAAATGCATCCTCTGCACTTGTAATCTCTTCCATATATGTATTGTACACTTAATTTTCACACCAATCTTTCACAGCATAGTGTCCATCTGTCTATTCAGACCAGCACCCAGCACTCATTTTAGGCTGCAGTTGCAGCTGCATTGGCTCATCTGTTGAATCCGACCACAATGTTCAGCCTTCACTCTGCACCATCACCTGTTAACCTTTCCCACCATTTTTTTGTCCACTGACTCAACAAAGAAGCAGTTATAGGGCAGAGAAGCACAACTTTGCACTGATGTACGTGTCATCACAATGGCCTCCAAGACTTCCAGAATAATCCAACAAAGAGCACAATAACTGCCACAGATCGAGACTGCACAATTATTTTAAGCAATTCTACAGACGGACAAAGCCAGCATGTTTGTGGTCAGAATCACTGACAAAGCGTATTGCTTCTAATCAGGCAACGTCTAGTAGCATGTTTGAACCGGAAAGACAATCTGACAAGCGTTTCTATCGCAAAGAAACACCAATCTCCACGGACGTGAATAATTCCGCCGACCTCCATTAGCTAAGGCAGGAAATGAACACACATCGATATTGTACACACATTTGACCATAGATAGACCGTGTATAAAGTGGTAGCGCTGCGCTTACCTGGACAGATGAACGCTCAGATGAAGTAATCCAAAACAGGAAAAACTCCCTCGGCATCCTCACCGGCGACGCTCCTCCTCAGCAGCCATAACAACCTTGAACGGCTAGGTGCAGTGGAGCTCTGCTTCTTCTCTCCGCTGGTTAGAAGTAACGAGCTGCTCATTCACCATGTTGGTAGCAGTAATCCTCGAAGTAATCCTTGCAGTGAACTGAGTTTGCTTTTTCCCAACAGATTGCATACAGAAACCTTTTTTTAGTGTCTGTCCGGTGTCTAATTTGTAAAGCTACTGATTAGCAAGCAGCGTTCTAAAAGAGGCGGGTGTTTTCGGAACTCAATAGTAATGTTCGCCTTTTTTCCGCTTGTTTTTTTCCGCTTTTTTAAAGCACACCAAAGTGTTTTGCCTCGCGCTATGTCACGAGTTTTCTAAGTGGACATGGCTTAAAATACGTTATTGAAAATTATTAAAGAAAGAAAAAAACTCCTTCTTCCTTGAATTCCGGTAGTCCATACACTGGAATCCGTAATGCTGCCCCCTGCTGGTTGTTTCTGTCCGTTTCTGGTTCCCCGCTGATCACGATTGCCCGTTTGAACACTTTTAACGACTCTACGTCATAGCACCACTTCAAAGTGGACCAGGACTCCTTGGACCGCCATGTTTTCCATAAGTACAGTATAATTATAACGGTATTGTGTAGCGTTTTGCACCTGGCTTAATGGTATGTAAGAATGGAAAAAATGTATGTATCAGATTACTATTCAGGAAAGAAAAGGCGACTATTCGTTACTGCACTGTGTGTAAGGTTAAACTGTCACTCATTTGGTCCGACGTGTGTTCAGAGAGCCTGTCATTTGTTTTAGAACAGGCTGTCAGTCATTCGGCTGCAATTTCAGGAGTCCCAGTGAGACTGACCCGGAGCAGCCTCTCAACCGCAGGAATGTCCCTCCCCTGTCCCATGGGCTGCCACTGTATTCTCGCACTCAGTTCACATGACCTCTGGAATGACATTCAGGAAAAAGTATTGAATAAGATGAGGCTTGGGCCGCTCCTACTACAGCTATATTATGATTCCATAGGACTCTAGCAAGTCCATCTTACAGAAAGTGCCTGTTCACGTCGGTGTGTTCACAAACTTATAGACCAAGCTAAAGTGAAATACACCCCGGGAACCATTGTCCAATGCTAATCCAGAGGCACTGAATGAGTGTTCTTGTCACTGTTTTGGCTTCGGTGCGGTGATCTTCACTTGTGCAGGCCAGTATTAGCATTCTTATGTCAGCAGTCCAGCCCCTAAATCTCCAGAAATCCTCCAAACGTCACCCAAACAACAGATTTTTTTTTTTTTTTTACGAGCTTGTGACTTTTAGCGGTGGGGTGGTTCCACTGTTACCCTCGGCAGACTGCAGCCTCGCTGTCTGCAGCTCGCAGCACACCACACAAAGGCGTCTCATCCCATGGCTCACACACAAAGACGAGCCCGCCTGTGAAATCAGCAAAGCGGGATCAAGTGAGGACCACCTATTGTTGACTCCTGACAGAGAACCGTGCAGCAGAATTCAGCCACCCACATCCCGTTTGCGCTCGAATAGAGTGCAATAATTGAATTTCCCGAAATCATTTTCTTCCCTTGTCAGTGTGTTTTATTCTCCGATATCCACATTTCCTCAACGCTCTCCTCTCCCCGTTCCTTCATAGGAAACTCTATAAAGCGGAGAAGCTTCCATCCCATTCTTTTGAGATTGATTATGAAGACATGGACAAGGATGAGGTTGGTAATATCCATCTTGTGTCAAATGCTTTTCAGAGCAGATGCATCAAGTGCTGCTTACATCCGGGGCATCATGTTTAAATTGGTTTATTGCAGCCATAAAGCTGTTCAGAGATACTCTGAGACATCAGTTAGTTCATTACAGGTCAGGTTGACATCGTCTATGGGAGTAATCTGACTGACGAATGACGGCACGAGAGGCTTGAAAGTCTCCTCTTCCATATCGATCCCCCTGGTCGTGTGTTTGCGAGGGGTTGAATGGGAGCCTAATGTACGTCTAACTATTTGCTACACAGGATACCACCTCGCTGTCCTCGTCCAAAGGAGGAGGCGGCGGAGGCGGCGGCGGCAGTGGAGGAGGAGGAGGAGGAGGGGGAGGAGGAGGAGGGATTGGTGTGTTTCGCTCAGGCTGGCTTTACAAAGGGAACTTTAACAGCACCGTCAACAATAGCATCACTGTCCGGGTGAGTAAAATGTCAGATGCACTCTCTTTTGGACCGACACACACAAACACACACTTTTCTGTTTAGTCCTGTCAGCCATGTCGGCCTTCATCTGTTTTCACTTATCCTGTTGAACTCGACTCTTTGACCTTTTCAACTTGTTGTGTTTTTTTCACCCGATTCTGCAGTAAGTTTAGAACAGACTTGTACACCACTTTGTTGTTGCTTTGGGCTGCTTGATGGCTTCAGGATGGTGTGTTCCAGAAGCAGAAGCACACGTCTTAGCGTGTCTTCACTTTCACCAGAGCTGCTGCATGTTGACTGAAGTCAGACTTCCTTCTCCCAGTTCATCTGCACTTAGATCGATTGTTTCCGACTTGAACTTTTCCCACTTCCCAGTTATTCATGAGCTTCTTTACACATCAAGTAGCTGCAGGAAGGCAACACTTTGTTATAATTATGTCAGATGGCGGGATCAGAACAGTGTTTGAGCCCTGTTTGTCTCTGTGCAGTCATTCAAGAGGAGGTACTTCCAGCTCACCCAGCTGACTGACAACTCCTACATCATGAACTTTTACAAGGACGAGAAGATCTCGAAGGAGCCCAAAGGATGCATCTTTCTTGACTCCTGCACGGGTGTTGTACAGGTGGGTTTCCCATGCATTTGTGTACATAAGAAAGCCAAAATTTGGGGGGCAAAGTTCCTCCTCAGGCACATTTTCCTCGCTTCTCTTGGTCCCATTGACCATCCAAGTGCTCCCCAAGGTACGTTTGTCCAATTTGAGACCTCAGCCATTCATTCAGAAAGGGGGCGGGGCATTTTGGACGCTAAGGCTCGATCCAACTGGCCAGAAAACATCACGTCTTTCAAACACCTCCGGCCTCGTCATCGCACGAACCTCTGTTTCTATTCTCCCCTCAAAGAATAACCGGCTGAGGAAACACGCCTTCGAGCTGAAGATGAACGAGGTTACGTACTTCGTGCTGGCCGCGGAGAGTGAACAGGACATGGAGGAGTGGATCAGCACCTTGACGCGCATCTTGCAGATCAGCCCCCACGACGGGCCCACTCCAGACCGCAAGAGTCTGGACCTCACCGAGCATCGGCAGGGTGAGCCTCACTGTCGTTTCAGCCACGGTGGATGCGGACAGAAAGGACCGGAGGAAAACTGTTGGAACGGGTGGAGGATTTGAGAGCACAAGCGGTCATTTGGGCCAGAAAGGGGTATTTAAAAGGAGACGAGGAGGAAATTGTTGCATAACGCTGACATATGGATAAATCATACTTCCAGGAGAAATGACTTTTTTTGCTCTGTGTTCAGCAAAAATGTAACCTTTTCCTCATCGCCTCACTGACTCCAAACTAAATAGTATTTGCCGTCTTGCCTCCAACTAAACGGGGAATTTCTGCTGGGTCGGGGCTCGGTTTATAACATCACTATCAGGAAATGAGACCTGACACAGCACAGGGGCTCCACCTCGGTTCAGTCCATCATCCGCACTTATTACAAAAACTGTGTTCGCGAGCTCCGTGAGCGATTGGGAATGGGACCAGAGCCCGCAGCAGAACAGCATAAAACAAAACGTGATGGAGTATCGAGGAGCGAGGGAATGATGTCATAGCTCCAGCCGTCACGGCTCTGCGGTGTGCCGGGGTGGCTTTAAATCAGGGTGCGGGTGTGCGGTGACCTACCATTAATGAGCCATTTGGTTCAGCGTGGCCTTTGGGAAGAATGGCTCCTGGCAACATGGGGGCCGTATTTCTGCTGTAGGTTTTCTGCCTGATTATCCACAAATACCACAAATGGAGTCATATTTCACACGGCGACGGATACATGTCTGCAAACTTCGGGTTTGTTTACCCATGAATCTATTTTAAAAGATGTCACACGGGCTTTAATGTGAAATGTACGGCTCAGATAAACTTTCCCATCCAGTCAGTGGCAGCAGACATCACTCACGCACAGTAGTGGCGCTCATCGGTCCTGACTGAGTGTGTTTTTTTTCTCCCCGCAGATGTGTTTGACCTGTCGCTGAGTGACTGCTGTTTGCAGGAAAATGAAGAAACCACAGAGAACGGCATCAATCCGGAGCTCGCAAAGGTTAGTCACACAGAAAGCTGGAGGTTTTCGAAGGGAACGCCGGAACTCAGTTTTAGCTTCCTGTCCACGTTTGAACGTCAACACGTTTAAACGCCCGTGCAAACACATTTGTGTGCCTTTTGACCCAATGCTGCTGATCTGAATGGTTGGACCAAGGCTTCTGAAAGTTTTACACAATCAGGCCAAAACTTGTTTCCAAACGTGGAGCTGATAAGAGCACAAAAGTACACCGAAATAAAGAAAACAGAAGAAAATTCTAAAAAATGAGTTTGACTCCTTTATAGTCTGCTAACACTATTTTTTTTATTACTGATAGTGTCATCTACAAAGTTATTTGCCATCATTTTTCATTCTTTATCAGAATAGAATAACTTTTTTTTGTACAATGAAGCTCCAGAGGCTATTAACGACAACATCAGAAGCCTTAAAATCTCAACTCATGAAGCTCACAAACAAATGGGAAACCTGAGCATCCTCACTGTTTTTACTGGCCTCCCAAGTGACACCAAGCTATTCATGACTTGAACGGAGCTTTATCTCACTGTTTCTTTGTGTTCTCCTGCGTCTCAGTATATCTCGGAGACAGATGAGGGGATTCGGTCGGCCAGGAGGGAAGAGCGCTTGAATCTGTTCTCACTTGATCCTGACACCCCGGTAGGTATTGGTCGGGGTTTGGGGGGGGCGTGTTCAGTAATAATCAACGTTATTATACATGCACTTTGTTATGACTTAAAATCACTCAGTTCAAACTGTGACTGGGTGTGTTTCTTTCTTTCTGAGCGAACTGCGTTTTTCTAACCGCAGGTCCTGAGGAGCCCGCGGACAGAGCACTCATCCACTGAAGCCTCCTCCGTGCGTCCCTTCGAGGAGAAGTTGGGCAGAAGGTTTATGATCACCTGTAAATCCCTGAACCTCATGCTGCAGGGCTGCGTCAACGAGACTGAAACTGGACCCGTCACCAACGTGAGCAAAAGCAGCACGTGCCTCGCTCTCGCTCACACACTTATTCAGAGTCATGTCGCTTCTTGCTTGGAAACAAGTAAATGAGTCATTTATGGCACTTCAACTTGTTATATTTTTTTGTATTGTCCAATGAGAATGTGTTGCATAAGAATAAGCAAATAAAAGTCCATTTTGTTGTGGCAGAAGCAGAAAGCGGTATCATATGTTCTGAAAGCAGCAGGAAGTGGTCATTTTGCTGAGCGAGCCCTTGGTTATAATGTAATTCCTGGCTGCGTTTCTTGTGTTTCTATGACGAGCTGAGCGTTGTGACCATTTACGCTGCACTTCTTTCCATTTATGAGTCACTGCTGGTGATGACAGGGGACGCCCTGGTGTTTGTGTTGGAAATGTCGGACTGTGATTTTAGATGGAAATTAGGAACTCTTCATTGACGAAGTGCAGCAGCTGCAGGCCAAAGGCTGCATGCTCACATTCAGACACACCCTCCTCTGTTCCTCCCTTATCTGAAGCATTCGTGATGTTTTTTCTATTCAAGATTTCTAGTTCTAGTTCACAAACAGCTCGACATTAAGTGCAATCATCTCTATCTTTGGTATCTGCTCCTTTAGATTGAACCCTTCTTCGTGTCGCTGGCTCTGCTGGATGTCCGAGAAGGACGAAAAGTGTCTGCAGACTTTCACGTGGACCTGAACCACGAGGCGGTGCGTCAGATGCTCGGAGGCTGCAGCAACGGCACGGCGGACCCCCGCGTCGGGGTCGGAGTTCAGGAGAACGGCTTGTGCTCCCCCGCTGAGAAGAAGCCGGGCGATTGTCACCTCAGCCTGGATCTGGAGCACTGGCTTTGCTTTCCCAAACAGGTACATGGACGTCACTCCCACAGTTTTATGTAGGACTGTGGGGTTTTTTTTCTCTTGAAGAGCGTCAGAAAGCTTTATTGGCAGCGCCGCTTTGAAAACCTCTGTTTCTCTCAGAGCCTTCATTTTTCTCCTTCTATTTTCAGGCCTGTATTTAACATGCAGACTGACATCACTGTGCCTTTTCCAATCTTGTTCATGCAGGCTATTTTCTCAGTGACCAACCCTCACACTGACATAGTGATGGTGGCGAGAGTTGAGAAGGTGCTGATGGGAAATATCGCCTGTGGGACCGAACCTTATGTCAAGAACACCGACTCCAGCAAGGTCAGAATGCGATTTATTGTAATTTTGTGTCATTTTCTCAGCTGTAACTGCCTATTTGCATCAACACCTATAAAATCTATCATCATCTCTGCATTAATGTTGGTCATCCATCAACGGTATAAAGCCAAACCTTCAATAATGTCTTATCTTGTTGCGCAAGCCGGAAAAAATCTCCCTGTAAGGAAGCGCTGTTGAGCTGTTTATTGTAAGGAAAATGACTTAATCTAGTAAAAGTGTTCGGAGTGACATTTACAGAATGGTTTTCCTGTCAGGCCAGAGTTTATCTTCATCACTAAATTGCCAGTCAGGTCGGGTGGTTTTCGAAAAGAGCTTTTTCCGAGATCCCATCCAGGACGTTTCCTGGCTTTCCCCCTCGCTGGCAGCGCTCCATGTGGTCCATGTTCGGGAGGGCTAAGTGAATCAGCAGACGTCCGACCTGCAGCCAGAGTTACTTTATTAAACAACCCTCTGATTTAGTCCGTCAGTCTGTCTCCATCAACTCGAATTTAGGGCTGATCACATCCCGCGGCTGGAATGTTCGCTGTGGCTTCTTGTTAACGTCTCTTTCCGCCTCAAACAGACGGTTCAGAAGATCTTGAAGTCCAACAAGCAGTTCTGCAGCAAACTGGGAAAGTACCACATGCCGTTCGCCTGGTCCGTCAGGTCAGTGCGTGTGTGTGAAAGCTCTGCTTGCATGACGTTTAAAAACCTCACAGTTATAATCAATGTGTGCAATCACCAGCAGCGTTTGTAGTTTCAGTTTCTCTCTGTCTGACACAACTGTAGGTCAGTTTTTAAGGACAACCACGGCGCGCTGGACCGAGACTCCCGTTTCTCACCTCTTTTCAAACAAGAGAGCAACAAGATTTCCACGGATGACCTGATTAAGCTGGTGTCGGAGTACCGGAGGTGAGATAACCTGTAGCCTCATCTGCATACACTTCATTACAGCACGTAATCTAGGGTAAAGTGAAGCTACCCTGTAATGATGTTTGAGAAATCGTTTCTCTGTTTTTTTCCTTAGGCGAATTGGGAACTTCTTTACATATTTTTAAAATAACTGGAAAAAAAGAGGAAAATTCCCAGTTTTCTTTGCTAATATAGAAAAAAATTCTCATCAAAGTTTGGAGCATGTATAAATTTTGAAAATGAATCTATAAAAAAATGTATTTTCTGATCTTAGTGATTTGTTTGTTTATTTTTTTTCCCCTGAAATGAACCCAATAAACCTTCATACATTTCTGACATTGTTTTGTTAAAATGTTTCTCATTGGAGGGCTGAGAAGACCAGCAAGCTGCAGACTGTTCCTGGGACGCTGGACGTTGCCGTGGACTACGTCCCAATGGAGCATCCGAGTACGTCTGCTGCTCTGTGTTCACTCCCGTCTGTCTGTCTGTCTGTCTGTCTGTCTGTCTGTCTGTCTGTCTGTCTGTCACATCTTTCCCATCTTTCCCTCTGACGCCGGCTTGAATCCCCCCCCCCCCCCACACCCAGACTGTGTGACCTCCTCCTATGTACCCGTGAAGCCTTTTGAAGAGCTGAGCAAACACCAGCCGACTGTGGAGGTGGAGGAGTTCGTACAGGACACCACCAAGTTCATCCAGCCGCACCGCGTCTACAGGAACCACATCTATGTCTACCCCAAACACCTCAAGTATGACAGCCAGAAGAGCTTTGCGAAGGTATTCAACAAAAATTGCGACACCAGTTTGAAGGTTCCCGACTGAAGTTTTTTCCATCGCAAGACAGATAAATCTGTCCAAACGTGTCGCTTACCTTTCGTGTTTTTTTTCATTCTCATGCACTTTTATTGTTCATTCTTTGCACTTCGCTCATTAATATCACAATGGTCCTCTTGTTCACAGGCTCGTAACTTGGCAGTCTACGTGGAGTTTCGCAGCTCAGACGAAGAAGTTGCCAAGCCCTTAAAGGTAGAAAACTCTCCAAAAACATGCCGATGAGACATTTATTGGCTTTTATACGACTCCAGCTCGCTATATGATGGGAAACTGCTGTGTTTGCAGTGTATCTACGGGAAGCCGGGAGGGCCAGTCTTCACCAGCGCCGCCTGCTCCACGGTCCTCCATCACTCTCAGAACCCCGACTTCTATGACGAGGTGAGGAAGAGAACTGCAGGGACTTTAGGAGTCACGCGGGAAGGATTTGCAATGGAGTTTTTTCCCCCTGTAGTTCACCGATAATTGGCCCTTCCGGTCATTGAAAGTCAAATGACACATCAACACATCTTTGCCCTTGAAAGAGAATGTCCCAGTTTAACTTGTACAATGTGACCGTCTCCTCAGGTGAAGATTGAACTTCCCACCCAGCTCCACGAAAAGCACCACCTTCTTTTCTCCTTCTACCACGTCACCTGTGACATCAATGCGAAGACCAACGCAAAGAGGAAAGAGGCCCTGGAGACCCCCGGTGAGACACTGGGACCTTTCTTGGCGTTCATGCTCATAAGCCCTTTGTGATTTGTTGTTGTTTTTCTGTTTTACATACTTTTCTCTTTTGTGGGTTTTTATTTAGTCGGGTATTCGTGGCTGCCTCTTCTCAAAGAAGGCCGCATGTCATCTCAGGAGTTCAACATCCCAGTTTCCTGTAACCTGCCGCCTGGATACCTCGCCATCAAAGAAGCAAGTAACACCAAGGTGGGAGCCAAGAGGTGTATGGACACAAACACATTTTAATAGTGGTGGAATGGAAATGAAACAATTGGTTATGAACCAAATGAGGTGTGACGAATTAAAATCGAAGTATTCAGTGGTATTAACTTGTCTGTTGGTGTCACAGAGTGGAGCAGATGTGAAATGGGTAGATGGAGGAAAAGCGATCTTCAAAGTGTCCACCAATGTTGTGTCCACAGTGTACACTCAGGTAGGACATGTTCATCTTCCTTAAATCCCTTTACCATTGTGGGTATAGGGTCTATTTGTCTATCACAAGTTGGTCTGATATAAGTGCTAAAAAAATGGATGGATGAATGTTTTGCTGCATGCTGGTTCAAGCTTTACGTTTCTGTAAAATGAGATAATAACTGTGTCAAAACCTTCGCTGGAAAGCACCGCTTTTATCCAAAGTAGAACGACCAGCCAGGTTTTCGAAGCTGACTCATCCCGCAGAGCTGAAATAAAGAGAGCCTGTTTATGAAACATGGGAAAACAAACATAAACTTGCCACCAGACAAATTGCAAACATTTGCAGAAAGATGTATGATGAACACGGAATGCACAGTCAGCTTCAGTGGACAGTGTGGTCACGTATTCGCACGTCGTGTGGTGCATGACATCAGGAAATGGACTGTGAATGTCAGCAGCGTGCGGGTAGACTGTTGGGTTCAAAGCCTCACGGTCTCTTGGCTAAAGTTTTACCTGCAATACAATCATTCAAATGTGTGAGCAGGATGTTTAAGATGTAATGAATACTTAAGCTGACTACAAAAATGGTCGAAATATGTTATCATGGAGAATGTGTGCTTGAATACATGAAGAGAGAGCATCTTATTTCAAGTGAAGCTGATTTTTATCACAGTGTAGATGTTATAAAGAGAAGAGTGGAAAAAATGGTTCCTTTGTTCTCTTTTCATGCTGTAACCAAAAATTAAAATAACATAGTATGTAAGTGACTAAGACTGAGCAGTAATTTTTGTATCATTGACATTTACCAAAGCTGTAAAATATGTTTAAGGGATAGTAGATTCAACTTAAGAACTTACGTTCGAGTCATTGAATTTCACATTTCAGCTTAAAAAAGAATCAGTGCACTAAGTGATTTAACAGAGTTAAAGCTGCCAATTTTAATGTGTGTGTGTGTGTGTGTGTGTGTGTGTGTGTGTGTGTGTGTGTGTGTGTGTGTGTGTGTGTGTGTGTGTG
>JASSRZ010000016.1:5003779-5016602 GCA_032164315.1 Malacoctenus gilli
GTGATTGGACAACTTCTCTTCGCTGGGCGTATGGGCTCGCTCCTGACAACTGCTACCAGCAGTTAACCAATCAGAGGTGTCCTGCATCATTGTAGGGGTGGGGCTTGATGCGGAAGAGCCTCATTCTGCTTGTTTCTAAAGGGGGGCCTATTACGGCTGAAGGAGACGATCGAGATATAATGAAATACGGTGTTCGAGAAAAAGAGCTTGAGGAATTTCTGTCATTGTGGACTTACATACGAAGACAAAGACATCCAAGATGTGTAAAATAGGGCCACTTTAAACGAAAAACTCAGGAACTGCGAAGTGGCAAAAGCTGTTTCCACGGCAGCTGGTGTTCAGCAGCGATGGCACGTGTTAAATACGCTCCACTCTGCTGATGAATCATTCATGGCCAGTCAGCCGTCGAGCTGGTAATTACCAGCTCAGAGGACCACACAGATCCTGGTTTGGGTGAGATTGTCCGTTTCTGCTGACGCACCGGTGAAGCGCTGCTCCTCTGCACCCACGGGACCGGTCCCACTCGACCTTCCCTTATCTTGCCGCTCTGTTTGGTCAAATTCCTTTGTGTCCAGCTGGTGTGGCGCTCCATCCTCGGAGTCAGTGTCGGGGTGGAGGCTCCTGGTGCTCTCCGAGCCGCTGGGTTCTGGAGGTGGACGGGTACGGGAGTCAGGCACGTCTGTCGAGGGCAGCTCGTCCTGATATTTCATGGGGATCAGCGAGAGCTCATCTTTACTCTGCCCCTGGACACCTGAAACATGAAGAAGATTGTGAGGGAGGAATGGAAAAAGATTAGAGTCAAAACAGCTTCATACATGAAGCTAAAGGGGAGATTTTCCTTCATTTTCTTCATACTCGATTTCCAGCTCCGCACAAAGGAACTGAATAAATGGAAAAACTTGAGGAAAGTGTCTCACACCGGGCTACGTGGGCTGTACGAATACCTGACTCCGTGCTCGTCTGGCCGTCCTCCTGTCCATCTGTGTCCTCTGAGTCACAGAGACCCAGGATCTGCTGGTCGCCGACTCCGGTGTTCTTCTCCAGAAAGTAGGTGGTCATCAAGCCTTTCCCCTTCACCTCAATCTCTCCTCGCGTGTGGATAACGAAGCTCTTATCTTTCAAAATCCTGAGATCCGTGACAAAAAGAAGCACAGAAGGAAAAAAAAATATACAGGTCTATGTTCATGGTTGTGATGCCAAAGATGAGTAGAAGAAGCTACGTGTTTACTTGTAGACGGAGGGGCTCAGATGGATCTTGTTGGGGAGGCCGTGACTCTCCATGCGGGACGCCGTGTTCACGGTGTCCCCGAAGAGACAGTAGCGAGGCATCTTCTCCCCCACCACGCCCGCCAGCACGGGGCCGCTGTGGAGGCCCACACGGATCTACAAATACACAACGCAGAGACACACAGAGAAGGACGCAAATGAAAGAAGTCGATTCACGCAGAAGCACCTTACATCCAGGATTTTCACTCGTGTGCCTCTCGGAGTGGTTTCCTCGCGTACCTGTATGGATCCTCCTGTCACCGGGTTGATCACCTCTCGGGCAGCTAAGGTCATCCCCAGTGCGAAGTTGGCCACCCGCTCGGCATGGCTGGCGACAGGGATGGGAACCCCGCCCACCACCATGTAAGCATCCCCAATGGTCTCCACCTGGGAAAAAAAAAAAACAAAGACCAGGTAGGAAGGGACCATCAAGCACATCACAATGGGAGGATGAGGGGTCAAAAACGTATAGTTTCGAATGTTCTGCGTTTGCCTTGTAGACGTTGTGCACGGTGGTGAGCCGGTCAAAGCGGAGGTACATGGAGTTGAGCATGTGGACGATTTGGATGGGCTCACACACTGCACAGATGTTCGTGAAGGTCACCACATCGCTGAATAGGATGGTGCACTCTTTAAAGTCTCCTGTGGGGAGGGGACAGGAGACCCAAGGGGGCAGTCAGCAGCGACCTCCTTCGGGCACCAACTCCAAGCGGCATCTCCCGCGTTCCATCGACCTGCTTCCACTGATTTGCCCTCTTTCAGCTCGTTGGCAACATGCTTGGGCAGCATGGCGTACAGCAGGGCCTCCGTCTTCTTCTTCTCCTCCTCCAGGTGCTGCGACAGGAGGCGGAGCTCCTCCTTCTTTCTCTCCAGCTGGTTGGACAGCTCCATCTCGGCCAGCCGCTGGTGGTTCAGCAGGATGAGGTCGCGGGTGACGTCGTGCTGCGCGATGTCGGAGATGTGCATTCGCCTCTCCTCCAGCTCCTGAAGACTCCTCAGCAGGGGGGAGGCCTGATAGAGCATGCAGTCCATCGAGGGCATCCAAATCATCTGACCTGGACGCGGACAAATGAGCTTACTCACAGGTTGCTGTTCGCCAAAAAAAACCCAAACAAACAAACAACGAGCCGTTTGGTTTTGTACCGCGGAGCTGCAGCACCGGCCGGTCCCTCCACGCCTCAGGCATCATGTCCGTGCGCGTCTGCAGGACAAAGTGGCTGTTGATGAACTTCCTGATGCTGGCGATGGTGAAAGTGACCTCGGGGTGCACGATGCTGAAGTACTGGTCCAGGTGGATGTTCATCGTCTGCAGCCCTGGAACGATCCGCTGGAGATTGACTCCAGCCTGGCACACCTTGAGCTGCCTCACGCGCCGCAAGAACACTTACATTAATGTCTCATTACTCAGTTGATTGGAATTAAAAGCTTGATACTTTTCTGTAAAAATACATCTAGAACTGGTTTCTTGAACGTACCTGCTCATCAAAGACGATATGGAAGGGAAAAACATGGCAGAAAGTCTTCATATCAACGTTCAGAGTTGCCGGGTACACTGGCTCGAAGCCTCTCAGCAGCTTGCCTTGCACAATGTGGGAGATAAAGGTCAGTGTGTGAACAAGCTGCTGTTAACGCCTTGAAAAGCAGAGCTTTCACACTGTCATACCTTTTCCAAGTTGAACCAAACTCCTGATTTTCTCCCAGCGACTCCTGCGCACTGAGAAACCAGAGGTCTTTGGCTGAGGGGGCCGAAGACAGAGAGGAGATGAGCCACAACTCGATACTGAGCAGGTAAAGTTTTTAAAATAATGAAATACAAAGTACTTTTCCCCCTTCAAAAAGTCATACAAGCAGAGTACCTCCAACACTTTTTGGATTTATGATATATGTGATTTTACGCTTTGTCCTTTGATAGATTTGTCTAAGAAACCTTCAAAAATCAAAACAATACTACATCTCAAAAACATGTAAACATTTTCAAGCTCAAGATGTTTTCTCCCTTTGTTTCCAAACAATGAATAATCCCAACTCAAAAATATGGACAGTTACTACAAATGTGCTTTTACACATTATGTATGCAAAGAGACACTGCTGTTGTATCACATGTTACTCTAGTTAAGATAATATTTGCAATACCCTCACCTACCTTGTGTACCTTATATGACAAACAAACAAACCTCTTTGACTGAGATGATGCCCGCGTGTGTCTTTGCCTTGGGCTGGCCTGATTGGTCCCTCGGAGACGACGGCTCAGTCCTGTTTTCGACCCCACTGCAGTGAGCAGCTGCAGGCGCGGGTGGCTGCTGTTTGACCAGGAAGACCACATGCTCCTTCTTCCCAGTCCTCTCCAGCTCCTCCAGCCGGCTGACGATCTCCATGGTTATCTCGCTGTTGAAAAAGTCTCGGACCACGGCTCCGATTATTCCTGCAAAAAAAAAAAAAAACAGCGTTGTGGTCACTTTGGTCGGAAGAGCTAAATGACGCAGGGGTTAAATCTGACACTGTCCAAAGTGTTTTTTTTTTTATCGACCAGGAACAATGTGGCAGAGTCCTCTGCGGTCAGAATAATAGTGCAACAGCATGTCGCCGTCGGAGTTTCTCTCCACCCGGAATGAAGGCGCGTTCATCTCCTGCAGAGAAGAAGATGAAAACAAAGCAGAAGAAAAACAAACAAACAAACAAACAAACAAACAAACAAACAAACAAACAAACAAACAAACAGTGTGACAGCAGCAGGAAAAAAAATGGAAACATTCAAAGAAACACCTTGTTGGAGAAGGTACCTTGTAGGAGAGAGAGAGGTAGCTGTGCAGGGCGTCCAAGTTCTCCGTGAACTCAAACAGGTTCCCTCCCAACGTCCGCAGCATGTGATCATAACCGGAGCGCTTGCAGAACTCAAAGAAGTACTCTCCAAACTGCTTCAGCACCACTTCTGGTGCAACACCTGAAGAAAACAAAAATTAAGACCATAAAAAAAACAAAAAAAACCCCAACAAAAACAAAAAAACAACAACCTGCAGCCAGGATTAAATTCAAAAGAAAGAAAGCAGGTTGTACCCAGAAGCTTGCAAGCTTTGGCCACCAGCTGCATGGTGATTTCATCCTCGTAGACTTCATGCGTCAGGAAGGTGTCCTGGACTCCTGCTTCACTCCTGGGTCCCACATGAGTGAGAGGGTGAGGAGAGGCCAGTATGCATGTCAGAGGGTTTGTTGATGACGTTAAAAAAAAAACTTAAAAAGTCGTTGTTTACCTGAGCTTTCGCCACGTTTCTTCGCCGAACTTCTCCACAACCAGAGACTTCAAACAGGTGTTAATAAATCCGTACTGTAGAAGTCATACAGGACACTTTAAATCACGGCTCACGTGTCCAAACAAGGTAAACAGGCCATGTTAAAAAAAAAAAAGACGGAAAGAAACTTACAAACGAAGCCCAGAAAAAACAAACAAAAAAACCTTACCATATTTCTGATCAATCTCACGCAGCGCGTCCTCTGATGTGCTCAGCAGCTGGAGGAGTGACGTAAAGTGCCGCTGCTGTACGGAGGCTCCGTGAAGCTGCGCCAGCCTCCTCATCTAACAGGAGGTGCACTTGAGAAAGAAGGTGTGTGTGTGTGTGTACAATGCACATTTCTTTTCAAGGGTCGTTGTATTGTGCGCAATAATAATGTCCACTGGCCGAAAAAAAGACAAAAAAAGGCTTTATTCAATAACTTATCAACAGGAAACCTTTACAAAACATGACATCTGAAGCCCTGCTGTCATCAACCTGTCAGTCATCTTCACTCATACACTGAAGCACTGCACACTGTGCACAAGAATCACGTATAAATACACCACAGTAGTTTATTTCATTCGTCTGAATTCATTCAAAAGCACCTGGACCAAAGTAAGGAGGTTTCCCCAGCAACAGTCGAGCCTTTAGATTACCCAGATGCCTCCTGGATGGCACTCAGAGGTAAACGGGGGGGGGTTGTTTATGTCCCCTGAACGATTTGGGGTGTTAAAAATGAAGTTCTCTCATGTTGTTTCGCAGAAACAAATTCAGAAAGTAGAGAGTGGTTGCTGTGGTGCGAACGAAAACAAACACACGATGGGGTCACTGCTCACGTGCTCATTGACCTGTCAGAACAGGCCCTTCCTTTATTACAGCCTGAGCCTGTTTTTCACTGTTTGTTTTGACCGTTCAACTGTGGCCACAGGGAGGCAGGTAGCACCGACAAAGGTGTGTGCGTGTGCGAATGTGTTACTGTCCTGGTGGGTGTCAGGTCTGTAATGAGGTCTGCAGAGTCCTCATGTCCCTCAGCAGCCTCAGGTTCCTCCGGCTTCTCTCTCCTGGTCTCGCTTTGACGGCCCCTGCAGGGTGTCCTCTCGTGGACACGCCGGAGGACGCCCGGGCCTCCTTCCCCCCGTGCGTTCGGGAACGAGCTTCTCTCCTCAGCTTCTTTATCTGGGAGGAGAGACGCGCAGACGTAACGGAGACGCGCCGCAAGCGGAGCGACGGCCTCGCCGCCTGTGGGACGTCCTCCCGCCCGCACGGAAGCCCCACCTGTGCCCTGTGCTTGTTGAGCGTGCCGATCTGCTCTCCCTTCCTCTCCATCTTCAGCAGCAGCCTCTCCTGCTCCCTCTGGAGGTCTCTCCTGTCCTGCACACTCGCGCTGCCCTCAATCTGCCGCATCAACTCGTCCTGCTCCCTGCAAGCACACAAGTGCACGCAGCATGACACGAGTTTAGAAACCCTCAATGATGCACGAACTCATCTTAAATCATGACTTCCCCCTTCTTTCTTTTGGTCACATGTTGCTCACCAAATGAATACAAATACTTCAAAAAAATGACAAATACAGTATTTACTGAAACCACAGCTGATATTTTGTGTATTACTAAATATTATTTACAAAAAGATGCTTGCTATCAATTTACTAGCTGCAAAAAAACATCTCATACCACTTTGTAAACACCTCCCACACTTGTGTAGAGGAGCTTTAAAGTCAGAAGTGTGTCCCTGCCGTCATGTCGTAAAAAAACGGAAATGATCAAACGAAAAGATGTTTCCTGTTGCGGTCCGGCTGCGACTCCGCTGCTCCACTCACAAGCTCATGAGTCGCAGCTCCTCCTGCAGGGCCTGCAGCAGCTCTGACAGCTCCTCCTCACTGCCCGAGGAGGAGGAGGAGGAGGAGGAGCTGTCGTCGGAGAGGACGCGGCTGTTGCAGAGCTGCGGCTGGTGCCGCTTCAGGAGAGACAAGACCGACTGGACGTTCGCTCGGACCGAGTGGCTGCAGCCCACCGACTGAGAGACGGGGAGCAGAGGGGGAATGGAGCCGGCGTGAGAGGGGGTCGAGACCCTACGCTACAATGCAGTGAAACAGTGAATGTTTCATGTCTCAGAATACCGTTCCTGTGACAAAAGGTACGTCTCGGAGGCTCAGTCTGTAGTGTGGCTTTGGGCATGACGGCTGCTGAGATGAAGATCTCTGTAGAGAATAAATAAAACGTTGTTAGTTTAGTTGTTTAAATGATTCCTTAAACACTAACTTTTTAATCTGACTTCAAAATACAAAAGAAAAAAAACACCTTTTTTAACATTTCAATATCATCCAAAAAACCTCACTTTTGATCATTCAAATATCTGCGATAAAGAGGAAAAAAAGGCCACTTGGAGGTCCCTACCTTCGGCCTGGACTTCTTCTCTCTGGACTGTCTGAGGGTCAGCTGAGGGGACACGGACTGCAACAGGATCCTGTTGGTCTCCAATCCACTCTGCAGCTGCGGGTCAAGCCGGAATCTCAGTGCAGGCGCAGCAAACCTGGAGATAAACGAGCGCAGCCGAGCGGAGGTGTTGCTACCTGTTGCGCTTTCGCCTGCACGAGCTGTCTCTGGCGCGCCTCCTCCCGGAGTTTCTCCTCCAACTCGCAAATCTTCACCTGAAACGGTGCGGCGACCGAAAAATGAATTTTTTCCCTTTAATAATATCAACATTAACTATCACAGTGATTGTGTTCACTTTTTGCTCTTTACTTAATCATTCATGAGCCTGTTTTCAGCCAATACTCATTCAACAAAGTCACCTTTCCGAAATAATGTGAAGCTATTGCCGCTATTCAATTCCAACCAGTCAAGATGACAATTTGGGTCATTTTGGGTCAATTTGGACCATCGTTTTTTTTTTTCCTTTCATACCCAACTTGCAACTTTTTCAGATTCTGTTGAATGTCCCTGTCCCGTCCTGAATAAATTATGAAAGAGGTGACTGGTTCATGTTTTATTTGCAGGGAAACGAGGTGCAGGGAAGCTCAAAGAACACGTGGCGTTGAGCTCGCGGGCATTGTACCGTTTTCGCAGCCAGGAGGGCCCCCAAACCTCATACGCACCTCAGTGTCGTTCTGTGTGCGCGTCAGCCTGCGATACTCCTGCTCCAGCCGCTCCAGCTTCTCCAACTGAGCGCGCTCAGACACCGAGTCGGACTGGCGGTGAGCTGATTTGGCTTCAGCCGCACACACCTGAGAGTGCAGTGACAGGGAAATGCAGTTGCACTGATTCGCTCATCCACAGATTTCTTTGCATTGAGTCCATTTATAAGGTGTTCCACTTTAAGGCCTATGAAAAAGACGCCAAAAAAACCCCAACCAGTCCATTTATTCAGTGTTATTGAGTGTTGACTATCATGTAATTGAGAGTCAGTGATGAATTGCAGTTGGTTAAAAACCAGTGGAAAAGCAACAGTGTTGGCATGTTTGTTCACTTCAATGTTTTGCAAATATCTCCCGATTATTCAAGCTCCCGGATGCGTCAGCAGGTTTATCAAACGGATGTGCAATTTTTGCAAAATGTGCAATGGCAACCTGGCCATTAGGAAGGTTCATTACATTATCACTTCGATGTATTTTGAATTATTTCAGAAAACAAATAGGACATAAAATTGGATTTTTTTTTCTCCACAAACAAATCTGCAATGCCTGAGTTGTCCACAAGAGGGAGACACGAAGAAGTGTTGACCAATAATGTGGTTAATGACAAACTTATTGCAAAAGAGAAAGCATCCGGGTCGAAACCACATTGTAAGAGTGAGTATGCAAAAGCCTTGATTTGAAAATTGTTATATATTTTAGAGAAAAGATGGTTGGTAGTGGATTTTTTTTTAAGTTTTTGTGTTTAATTTGGAAAAAAATCTGACTTATTCGTGATTATAGTTTTTGATATGATCTCTATGCTTTCCTGGACCTATTGGAATCAAACTGAGCTGCAGGCGACCCCCTGAATGACACTGAATGAGCCCCCCCCCCCCTCTAGTGTCACAGCCTGTGACTTTTTGAACCTGCTGATGGAGCAGGCTGGTCCTCTCTGTCCTGGCACCGTGCAGCATCTTCCTCATGTGATCCAGCTGTCGCTCCAGCGTCACGCAGCGAGACTCCGCGGCGGCCAGGTGGGTGATCAACACTGCGGAGGGAAATGTGGCGCGTGAATGGCAGATACATGACACTGGAGGGTTTCTGCTGCCCTAAATGCACAAGCGTACACTCACCTTGGTTGCAGTTGGGCTGGCTGTGCGTCTCTGGTTTGGCCCCGGTCTGGTCAGACAAGTGTCTCCGTGGGACGACCTCGCCCTGCGGGACACGGTGCGATGCCTGTCCCCCCCGCGCACGCGGACGGAGCTCTGCCTCTCCCTTTTCCAGCTCCAACCTCCTGATCTTCTCCTGGAGGTTCCTCAGGGCAGACAGGATCGCTGCGCGTGCACAGCCAACACAGGCAAGGACGGCGTGTCAGCGGTTCGGTCAAAACCACGGGATGCAAAGGCATATCGCTTTGTTTGATCGAAACATATGTTGCGAATGATTGAACGCATTGTGTCACGTGATATTCCTGGTAGGATGGGAGCTTAAAGAGGAAGATGTGGAGGCATTCAAGTCGAGTCATATCAAGTTACCAATGTCACCATGGAGCGCCGAAGCAGCACAATACCTGAATGGGAAATAGTCCGCGAGGGCGAAAAACAAACAACCCCACACTGACACATGGGCACACACGTTAATTACCCGCACTGTTGGTCTCTGGGAAGGCTTTGCTGGGTGACGGCGAGCGAAGTGAAGGCTGTGGTGGCGCGCGATGCACAAGTGTGCCGATGAAGGGGCGGTGAGCAGGGTAGTCTTTGTAGGACGGCAGGGACAGGCTGTCAGAGACCACTCTGCTGACTGGCTTTTTGGAGCTGCAAGACCCCTGCAGATAAACAAGAAGGCCAAAATAAAACAAACAAACAACAACAACAACAACAACAAAAACAGTGCTTATCGCTGCATCTGCGATGAATATCAGGTTGTAAAGTGGAGATGCTATCAAGTACCAGAAAAAAAAAATCCAAATAAAACTTTAAATTCATGCTCAAATTGAGCTGTTTGATGCAACTCGTCGAACGAGCCTTCGGCTCTCAGGGGCTGCAGAATCAGCTGGTTTGAGTTGTAGCAACTGCTGCTACGAAGCTCGTCGTAGCAGCCGGTTCAGTCAGCAGTCAACATGAAAGCGGGCAACCTCGCTTCGAATAAAGATGAGGCAGAAATAAAAGGAGGCACGGCTACCTTCTCCCGCGTAACATCAGCTGCCAGTGTTTGTGACAGCGTCTCCATTGAGATGTTGCCAATCCGGTCCGTTTCACTTCTGACCAACCAGGGGAATCAAACAGGCGCATGAAGTAGCTGTTTGTTTAAAGTGAACACCAAGCAGGCCGTTTAGTTTTACTTTTGACAGAGAGCTTGATAGATGAAGCCCGTTTCTGAAGCTGTCTCCGCTCTGTCAACGCAACACTGCGAGACAGCTCGTTGCTTCTCCGAAGGGTGCGAAGAATTAATACACCAGGACGTCCCATCGGCTACAATCGCGTCGACTTCTTTTTTTTTGTATACTGAGGGGCGGCGGACTGGAATCTCTTTGTGAGCAAAACGAACATACTCCGCGACGGCTCACCAGAAATGTAGTTCTGCTCGACGGAGACCGCGCAGTTTGCAGCGCCAACGCCACAGAATAGAACTACAACTCCACTGAGTCGTTTCTGGAGGGGCGGGGTCAGAGTTTTGCAAGAGTCGCCGGGATTTTTATTGAGAGTTTGGAGTTTAGAAGCAGGTAGGGGCGAAAAACTACTATTTTACACATCGTAGTTAATAGCACATAAATACACATCAACACCTGGCTCATGTTTTATTTACGTTTTCATTTTTTTTGTTTATCTGGAAGATATTATAAGACTTTGTTGGGTCACACGAGGTGCATAAAATGGCGTTTATATCACGTATTATTGTATCAGTTTGTGAGTTTGCAGGAAGTGTAAACATTATTTTTAATGTGTGTGTTTTCGTTGTAGGCTGGATCGGTGGTTTAGCCGCTGACTGGGGGAAACACGTTGCCAGTCTTGACGCATCATGTCTTCGGGGAGCACATTGTGAGATTGGTTGCTTATTGTTATCGGGAATCCTGAATCACCAACAACGCAGAGCTCCTCCGGGTGACCACCTGGTTCTGTCCTGTCGTTCACAGGGACGATGAGAACACCTTCAAGATCCTGATCGCGACAGATGTTCACCTTGGGTTCATGGAGAAAGATGCCATTCGTGGCAGTGACTCCTTCAACACGCTGAATGAGATCCTGGAGTGTGCCAAGACCAAACAGGCACGTGCATCGAGATCTGAAGCGCAAACGTTTTTCGGTGAGTCTCGAGGAACAAGTCGGCTCATCAGCTGGTCCGCCCGCAGGTGGACTTCATCCTCCTGGGGGGCGACTTGTTCCACGAGAACAAGCCGTCACGCCGGTGCCTCCACAGCTGCATCACCATGATGCGAAAGTACTGCATGGGAGACCAGCCTGTTCAGTTCAACATCGTCAGCGACCAGACGGTCAACTTCAACACCACACAGTCAGTCCGGGGGTCTTGTTTTTATCCGTGTTGTCCCCTCCCCTGTCATGCGTCTGTGCCTGTGGGATGACTGGATGTTTCGCACGGGTGTCTTTTAGGTTCCCTTGGGCCAATTATCAGGATGAAAACCTCAACATCTCTATTCCTGTCTTCAGTATCCACGGCAACCACGATGACCCCACTGGGGTAAGTTGCCTCTTGCAGATGGGAAGTTTTATATATCAAACACAGAATCCACACGCTTCTTTGCGTAACCGCTGCTCGTGTTCGTGCCGTCTCTTTCTGTCTCAGTCTGAAGGTTTGTGTGCGCTGGACCTCCTGAGCGCTTCTGGCCTCGTGAATCACTTTGGCCACTCCCACTCAGTGGACAAGATAGAGGTCAGCCCCATCCTGCTGCAGAAGGGCACCACCAAACTGGCCTTGTACGGCCTGGGTGAGTTCACGCGTTTTTTTTGGTTGCTGAACTGACTGAACCGATGCTCCTTCGCTTCTAACGGCTGCGCGACTTCGATTGTGAAGGTTCCATCCCAGACGAGCGCCTGTACCGAATGTTCGTCAACAACCAGGTCACGATGCTTCGGCCCAAAGAAAACCAAGACGACTGGTACAACATCTTCACCATCCACCAGAACAGGTGCGCTCATGAATCTGTGTCCTGTTTTAAAGGTTATTCTCTTAAAAGGGGAAGTTGTAAATTTGAGGCGCAAAATAAAACGGGACTCTTTTGAGCATCCTTTAGTTTTTGCAGTTTGCCTCCTGTTTCATTCTTCCTTCATGTGTCTTTTAACAAGGAGTAAACACGGTCCCACAAACTACATTCCTGAGCAGTTCCTGGATGAATTCCTGGACTTGGTGGTTTGGGGCCACGAGCACGAGTGTCTGATCACACCGACCAGGAACGAACAGCGACTCTTCTATGTCACGCAGCCCGGCAGCTCTGTGGCTACCTCCCTGTCTCCCGGAGAGGCAACTAAGAAGTACAGACACACACACACACACACACACACACACACACACACACACACACACACGGTGGTTCATCGTCCTGCCATTGTGAGTGTATTCTGAGTTTGAAAACCCGTCTGTTTGTGTGTGAAGGCACATCGGGCTGCTGAGTGTGAAAGGTCACCGGATGAAAATGGATAAGATCCCCCTGAAGACTGTGCGACAGTTTTTCACTCAAGACGTCGTGCTGGCCGACTACGAAGACTGCTTCACCCCTGAAACCCCCCAGGTCAATAAGAAGGTGGAGGAGTTGTGCCATGCAAAGGTAAACTCAACAAAGAATACACAGTTTTGCGGTCTACAACCTGGGACCTGCTGGTACCGTATTTTCCGCAGTATAAGACGCACCGGATTATAAGGCGCACCTTCAATGAATGGTGTCTTTTAAAACTTTGTTCATATATAAGGCACACCGCATTATAAGGTGCATAGGATAAACGCTACAGTTGAGGCTGGGGTTACTTTATGCATCCATTAGAAGGAGCTGCGCGCAAGGGAATGTCAACAAAACAGTCAAACAAGTCTGTCAAACTTTATTAATAGATTACGAACTAGCGTACAAACAACTCTGCTCACTCCCAAAACGAATAAACAGTCTTCTTTACTTGGCGCAGGCCATCTTGTTGCTTCCTCCACTTCCGCACCATTGATTCGTTAA
>JASSRZ010000016.1:5021208-5041717 GCA_032164315.1 Malacoctenus gilli
TCTCTCTCTCTCTCTCTCTCTCTCTCTCTCTCTCTCTCTCTCTCTCTCTCTCTCTCTCTCTCTCTCGCTGTCTCTCTTATTTATTTATTTTTTTAGCCCTGCAAAGCAGTCCTATCACTTGCGAATTGTGTGAGCGTGAACAAGACATCTGTGTTTGCCCAACTGAGCAAACTGTTTGTCGGGATAAACATAGATGACCTGTTTTATTGACTGCCTGGTCCAATTTCTTCTCCAACTGCTGTATTCCGGCTGGACGGGTGTGTCTGTGATGTACGGTGTGAGGCCATGCTTCCATCAACGCGTCTGATGTGGAAAAAGATGTCACTCTCGAGATGCGAGGAGTGACAGACAGGCCTCGCTGTCGCCCTCAAAACTAATGGAGCCTCTGGCCCCTCCCACCACTTTTCATTCCCCCAAGGGGGCCTCAGACCCCAGGTTGAGAACCACTGATGAAGGTTGGTGAAGGCCTCTGAAAATGCATCCGATTTTACTCTAAATGTACTCAGTGAGTGCCAAAGATTAGTATCTTACTTTTGTCAGTGCAGCAACCTCTTTGACTCGCATGTAACTTTTCATCAAGAAGCCTGTTTTTCTTGGTTTATTCAGCTCATCGCGGGTGCTTTTATTTTTTTTCTTATCTTTGCTTTTTAATCGGTCCCGGCGTCATTTACTCCAACATTCGCCAGAGCTTGCTTCCTCAGTTCCCGTCTTTTGTCACATTATTTCGCTAACCTCCGCGTTATGTGTGCGCCGCACATTTCTGTTCAAGGGTTGGACAGCAGAAAAATCTAATCTGTGAGGCTCTGACACACCGAGTGCAGCTGCAGAGGAATGCTGCAGTCGGTACATCTGCTAATGACCATAATGGACTGTGTTCATTTATGCGCACTCTGCCCGCTCCACCGCTGATGGTGGCTGAAGACGGCCAAACAGCCAGACGGGTAGAGCAGCATAAATGGCCAATTTGCTTCGAGATCAAGTCAGTCAGACGGAGAAACAAAACTGAAGTAGGTAGACCGAAGGGCGGATGTCAGGAAGACGAGTGCATTAGTCAAATGGGACCCTTGGACCTTTGAAGGGACAACACTCACACGCCTGTCGTCCGCATGTGCAAAGATTAACACTGAACTTTGGGGGCTGTCATGTTCTCTTAATTCACCGTGGAGGTCCGACATGCTTCATCAAACGTACTGCTGTCAGAATATGTTGCCTGTCGCAATTAATCTATTAATCTGGACTATTGCTGTCAGTATTTCTGTTGTGTGATGGCTCCTGAGGGCATAAAATACACTGTCAGGCACTTTATTTGCACTTTATGTTTTGATGGGGAATTACATTACTCGGAGATATTGATTTATTGGTTTTTGTTGCTCCAGTGTTTGGCCTATGTGAAGTCTGACTATAATTTTATCGGAATAGCGTGAAGACAAACATTGAACCTTGGCTTTGGATCGGAATCCTTCATTAGGAGCGCGATTGTTTCCACTATTACCTCGGATTTGTCGATTCATTTTCACACAGCTGGTTACCGTGCGAACTGGCACGGTGCGGGTCGATCCGCGTCGTTGCCTCACAGTGTGAAGGTCCCTGGTTTGAACCCAGGCGGGGCCTCTCTGTGCATCCAACTGCCCTGTGCTTTCAGTTTGAAGGGCCTCAGCATTTGTTTTGAGGTAAAGTTAATATCAATATTTGCCTTTCGTGTGACGTTTTTCGTACTTTGGATGTCAGGGAGCTGATCTGTTTGACAGGGCCATTTGCTGTCACATCCTGACTCACCCCATCTAACCCTGTTACAGATCAGTAATGACATCATGCTGCATATGCTCGTGCTCCTGCTTTCAGGACGGACGGACGGACGGACGGACGGACGGACAGACGGACAGACGGACAGACAGACAGACAGCTCTGCACGAGGGGAACCACAATTGCATTAGTGTGATGTGGGCAAAGACAGTTGCACTCCTCCTTTTTCTCCTGAACGCAGCACAGCGCTACAGAGAGTCTGTCCTTTGTCAGGTTGTTGTGTTCGGCTAGATAGCATTTTCTGTTAACAGTTTTAAAGTGGAAGGCTGACAAACTAATGGTCCATGTTGGTTATTTCTCTCAAATTTGGTATTTCATAGTGAAGCTACAACAAGTTTTGTGGCTGTTGTATTAGTTTAACGCTACGTTTTGATTACTTATCCCCCATGGTGACAACTTTATCGACACAGGGGTTATAGAAGTTTGGGACTTATCGCGCGCAGCACTGGGTAAAAGGCAGGGAGCTGGATCTGTCGGCACTCTGTTTCTTGCTTTTTCATGTGTTAAAATGGCCTTATTTGACTTCTGTCATGATGTAACCACTTTGGTTTGCTTAACTGGACCCTCACCCCTTGTGTCATCTCAGTCTGTCATCTCCTCTCCTGTGTTTCAAAGACAAAGTTGTTTTCTGCTCGGAGTTTATGCTTGCTTATTCACACAACCACTTGAGAGCTGTCATAAAACCAGAGTTTTGGGGAAATTAAAAAGGTCACCCAAGTATACTATCAAGTCATTAGAATGAGACATTAATGGCTGCCCTCAGTGTCAGAGCAATTATCCCAAAGGTGGATTTATTCAAGACAATACATAAAGATGATTCAACTTCTTTCATTCATTCATTGAGTGAGTCATTTTAAAATGAATTAGAAAAAGATGGATTCTGAACCATTTGCATCAAGCCGGCTCATCGCCGCTACAATAAAGGCAGGATGCAGCTTCTCATTTACCCATAACAGATGAGGTTTTTAAATGAATCAAATGCTTGTTTTGTGCTCCTCTCTCTGTTTTTATTGGGCAATTTCAATATCTCGCAAGTATAATTATATTCCATCTGAATACTCCAAAAGAAAAATTTCCTCCTCTGCACAATTTGATAATCAAAACAATGAGCAATTTAACCTAAGTTTGCATTTCATTCCTGCTTTTCACTTGGCTTGTCGGTTAGCAAAGGTCATTCCACACATCAAAGGTCTTACAAAATGTGGCAGAGGGATAACTGTTGATTTGATTATCAACACATGTTGCGTGTGCGTGCGTGCATGTATGTGTGTGTGTGTGTGTGTGTGTGTGTGTGTGTGCGTACATGCACGCGCTCACAGTCTTTATGAAAGTAGGCCAAGGTTGTGTGATGTCCACAGGGAGGGAAGTGTAATCTCTGCCAGGAAAAAAGGGAACATGTATGGCTCTGAACATGGATCTTTTGGGAACACGAGTCGCTGTAACCGCGGGGCCTTTTACGCCAGCTGACCTCCAGGGGTTTGGATATAGAGCTTGTGTCGTATGGCTTGTGGCTCCCCCTTCTCTCATTGGTGTGTTTGCGTGCGCCCACCGTCTGACTGTGCACGGAGCCTGTGCGGATTGTTGTTGTTTGGGTTACCGAACTGCAAAGACATACTGTGAATGTGGTGGTGTAGCGCTGCTATTTAAAGACCTCTCTCACTGTTTTTTTTCTCGCCTTCCTTTTTTTATTTTTTCTCACCCGCCCTCTTTATTACTCTATATCAACAGTTGCCATGGAAACTATTTTGCTCTTCCTCTCTTCACTCCTGGTATGTGTGGCTGGTAAGTGCTTCCTTACTGTGCTTGCATGCATGCAGGCGTATCGACACATGAGCGTGTATAATCACCGGTTGACCACCAAGGGACAGTGTTGAAACAGGTCACGATGTTGGATTGGAGACAGGCAGGGTGTGGACTCAAAGTGAAACATCAATTACCGGATTAAGACTCACTGTGTAGGATTCACTGCCTGTGTTACTGACTGTGTGAGGTCTCACTGGACTCGGTGATTATACACACAATCCAGATACAAGCTCACCCTACAATTAAAGTTTAGTAGTTTTCATGACTGTTGTAACTTGAATTGGACACAAGATAGACAACATTTGAATGTGGTAGGTTTTTTTTTTTTCTCCCACTCATTCCGCTCTTTCTTCCTGCCACTCTGAACGCTTCCTCCCTTTGCTGCCTTTCAACAGCGACAGACACCAGTGCACAGGGTGAGTACCCTCCGTTGGGACTCTCAGAGGGTCAAACTTCAGCTCTGTAGATGAGTCAGATGGACTTTTTTTTTCAGATCAGACCTTCAGGGATTCACTCACTTTAGCAAAGAGTAGCAGATGTGTGGCTGCATCCCAAAAAAACTGCCGGCTCCAACTAGGAAGGCTTTTTCTAGAGACCTGATGGGACGGGAATGTGGGTGAAAATTGAGCTCCGGCAATGTTTTGCAAGAAAATTAAATTTATTTTCATCGATCAAAAATAAAACAACACTGGAGCTTGTATTTTTGATAGAATGTCAGTCAAAAAAGCACGTTGCTGCATCAAAGTGCTTTCGTTAAGATAAAAACTATGGGTAACAAAAGTGCGTGAGTATGATATAATGATGATATGGAAAAAAGACACTAAAAATGATGATACCTATTGACTTAATTCATGGCTTTTAAAATAAGTATATGTGCATATATATGCATGTTAAAGATAAGTGACTTCATAATTCATTGGTTTGATGATTGGAGGTGGATTGAATTTACAAAATCACCGGAATATTCTGCCCGTGTGTCGGTTTTATTGCAGCAGCATAACGATGAGCCTGCTGCTTCCACAGGATATTTGCACAAAGTGCTTTTTTCATGAATATTAATCAGTGATGTGTGTACTGGTTGAGAGGCAAAGGTAAACAAAGGAAGTGATGCACCCTTGTAAAAACAAGTACCGACATCGTTCACTGACACAAATCCCAAAATCAATATACTGCGTCTTACTGAAGTCTAAGTTTAAGACCCATCAGACTCTATTGTGGTCGTTATGAAGACTCACATATTAGGGGAGCAGCCTGTTGCCTTTTACTCCCTCAAAACTTGCAACCATAGTAACTGACCTACATTTACATGTGTTATTGGTTGGGAACATGTAGGATTTGTCTTAATAAGGATGTTTTTTTCTTTACCTTCAACGTGTAACAGGGGATAGTTGAACAGTCAACAGAAGGACAAATTTGCAACCTCGACATCCTCAGTAACTGTATTGGTCTGAATGTGTGTGTGTTATTTAGATGGCAAGGAGAAGGATGAAAACCCTTTCGTTTATGGTAAGTTTCTCCTTTCTAAAAAATCCAATGGTCTGCACGTCGACAGAGTTACTGTCGTTATTTCCAAAGGAGTGACAGTGAGTCACTGTTAATGGAGTCTGTTCTGCTGCCGTGGGTCCTTTGTGTCTCTTGTTTTGCAGACTACGAAAGCCTGAGGATTGGGGGACTGGCTTTTGCAGTGGTGCTTTTTACGCTGGGAATCCTGCTTATACTTAGTGAGTGACCCCGTCTCTCTGTGTCTGCCCATGAATCGTTTGGGATTGGATTACAGGCTCTCAAAGTGCAGAAGAGAAAACTTGATTCATATTCGATTGTTTGATTGGATCATTTCCACAACTGTCTCTTTGCAACTTTGTTTTACCACTAAGTAAGTTTTATCTGTTTATCGTGACAAAGTCAATGAGGATGATCCATGTCACTGATCAGCCCTCTGGACTAACCGGGTGACGATTTGTCATTACTGCAGGTCGGCGATGTCGCTGCAGTATCAACCAGAAACCCAGGTAAGTTAGCGTCCTCAGTGTAACGGTAGAAAAAAAAAAAGAAAATTCAAAAACATTCGGTTGTTTAAGGGCTCTTTTTTCTCAAGTTATACAACGTGATTTAGTTACCATGACAACCGGTGTCTTCCCTCCTCAGGGCCCCCGGAGACGAGGAGGTGCAGGAAGAGAACCTGATCGTCTCTAAGGGTGAGATACACATCTTAACTCTCTGTCGGCTCCCCTCACCTCCTGCTCACCTCCTGACACACATCCATTATTGAGTTTCCCTTTGGGAGTGTCCATCACGAGGAGGGCGAAGGAGCTCTATGCGGAGAGTGTTTAAGCAACAACGCCGATCAGACATTACATTATGACCACCTGCTGACTGTGCGGCTGCCTTGCCGGGACGATCCGGGTCCTCTGGAATCTCACAGCAAGTCTGCTTCCAAAAGGCGTGCATTTTTTTGCCGTGTCGATCCAAGTCACGCCGTCGCTCTTCCTTTCTGCCCACCTCTCGACGAAGTCTGAAGTTTCGCAGTTGCCAATCAAGTACCGCAAAACAAAATCCTCTCCACAACACCCACTCTTTTGTGTTACTATGTTGTGAATAGTGGAAGTGAAAGTGATATTCAGACCTCTTTGCGATGGTAAAGCGGCAACTCCACTCAAAAACAGACTCGAAAAATCCAGAACTGCTTTTCAAAGTCATATAATTCAGGACCAAATTGTTGAGGTGTGAATAGCTTTGCGCGTGGTGAATGTTTCGCTTTGGTGCTGGAACTAAATCCCTTTCTGTTGACCTCTTCCAGCTGCGGCAGCTGCCAAAGAGACACCGGCAGAGAACTGAGGCTCCTCAGGACCCGGCTGCCTTCTGAGATGTTCAACCGACTTTATTTGATATTCAGCCGCAAGCAACAGAACAATGATGGCTATAGATTTAAAAAAAAAAAAAAAAAGGGGGTTTAAGGAAGGGAGGCGATACATGCTGTCGTGTGCTGTGTAAATAAATCGCGTGCCTGTTGTTGTTTGTTGTGCCAGTCCCTCAGTGCTCTTGTCCATTCCTGTGCCTTTGTGTGAGTCTGTTTCTCACCCCGATTTGTTGTCTTAGCCAGTAGCACCTTCGACACACGATTGTTCTTCAATCCCTCGATGAGTTTTCACCGTTGTGTGGTCTGCCGGTCTTCACTTTATACTTCTATTGCCTTTAGGTTTTAGGATGTGTCGACTTGTTGCTTGTTTTGTCAACTGTCCCGTTGTCTGTCATAGTTAGACTATATGATATATGCATCTATACACATAAATATAGTTACTTTACGTATCTGGCATATACGGAAATACTCTGCGTTTATGTTTGGATGGCTGGGTGTGTTTGTGCGCACGCGTGGACGTGATTATGTGGAACATGGCTATTATTTACATGCGTGTGTGCGATTGCTGTATCACGAATGCATGTGTATACTAACGCGTAAGTGTGACAAGCCTTATAAGAGACAATCTCAACTGCCACAGCTCCTGACTGAGCACACGAATGGCTTGCGGGTATCGGCACGGGCTCCCCCCACTGCAGTGTTTAAGTGGAGGGGAACTCCTTGCATCAGCTGTCTCACTGCCTCCTTCTCCGCACGCCGCCGCTCCGTCAGCAGCTCCGTCCCTCGGCTCCGTCGGGATTACCCGAGTCTCCTGCAGGCTGTGATTACTTCCTCCGCACACGTTCAGGAGTGCCGCAAATCTGTGAAGCCAGGGTGTCATTTCTTTCTCTTCCTTGCTTTCTGATTACGTGTCTTTCAATGTCAATGTCAATGCTGATACATTTTGATGTATTTCTTAGGCAAGAACAAAGTGTGAGAGGAGCTTAATTGCACCCTATCAATGTGCCACGCTGCAGTGTTACAAGCCTGTCGTGGTTCAAATCACAGGTCTTGCTTCCAGCCCTCATCCTAACTCTTGACCCATCCCAGACGTGATTGCATTGCGAGCCAATGCTCATTCAGCGCATGGGGCCTTGTCGTGTTGCATCTTGTTGAGCTTTTGGCATAAATAAACAAAGTGATGACAAAATGAGTTTTTGAGTATACTTGTTTGTGCTCATGAAAGGCAAACTTTAGACTGAAACTTCATAGCCAGTTTTTTTTTTTTTTTCAAGAAACGGGTTAGGGTTGCTTTAGCCATGATGATACGAAATTGGGATGTTCTATTTCCTTCCCAAACATTTGAAAAAAAAAATCACGAGATTTGTGAAAACAAACAAAAAACAAAATAAACAACACAAACAAATAACATATTTTTACCCTGACCAATGTTGGAGACATGGTCCCTAACTATAAAAATGCTGACTTCCGTAAATTGACTCCAGCAGGAATAAGACCTCGATACTTCCGGTACACCGATCGCAAACTTCCGGCAAGACGTTTCCAGAAATTGGGGCTGCAGGCAGGTAAACCTGAATTGTGCTCATTGTGAATAAGTGTTTTTTTTTTTTTTCTCTGTTTTGTTGTTTGTTGTTGTTTCACCTCGGGAGCCGTAAACTGCAGTTCAACCAGTTTGATCAAAATTTAAAGCAACACCTGCGAAAACAGTGACGCCAGTTCCTAAATTGTTGATTTGGGTACTTGTACTTAACGCTGCTGCTTCAGCGAGCAGGCTCATATTTCACTTAAAGTTTAATTGCTAGCACGTGACAAGAATGTGATTCGTGTTTTTGCACCTATTTTGAATGCCGAACGTGTGTGATCCTGTGTTTTTTGTTTTGACTTATGTCTCCTTTTGGTCACAGTGTAACAAAAAACTTGGTGCGTCACTTCTGAAGCTCCTTGAGTCGGTTTGGTCAGGAGCGTTCTTGAATTCTAAATGTTCTCTTCTGTGGAGTTAACTTCTTTCAAACTCCCCCTTATTGTTTTAATTTAACAGCTTAAATAAAAGAATCACGACTCACAGCAAATGAAAAATGGACATTAAACGCCCTGAGACAGCTCAAAACACACGTTTACTCCCTCTTTAATTCACAAACACTTATCTAAAGTGCTGCAATGAAACTGTCCTTCAAAAACAAGCCTCTAAGCCTCAAACAGATATATTTACAAGCACTTAAAATCACCCTGGTGGGTTTTCCTGTCAATGTCACCCAAGGTTACTCGGCTTACACTCGGAGCTATCGGCCTCCGTGCGAGGGTCTCTCTCACCGGCGGACCCAGAAACCTGCTGCTCTCCCTGCTCTGATTCCAAAGGTTGCCCAATCGTCTCTTTATTGGCACCAGAGTGCAAACTTTATGGGACGGTAAATATGTAACTGAACGAGCGGCGTCTCTGAAATATGGCTGTGGGCGTGGAGAGAGTGTGTGTGTGTGTCTGTCAGAGGGTGGATCTGTCGGTGGGGAGTTTGTTCTGTGCTTGAGGACAAGGCCAGCCGCACACACCCGCGCACACACACCTGGAAGGAAGTCGCACAGAGCCTCCAGCCCCTCAGGTGAGTAGTTGCTTGCTTTGTTGTGGAAAATCCGTATCTATCTTTGATGCTGACAATTTAACTGTCCACAATTTGGTCCTTTGACATCATAGGAAGACTGTTTGTTTCTCGTAATGCTCACTAAAAGTTTGTTTTTTTTTTTTTTCCCGATCATTTTAATATGTGAAAACTCTTTGGCATTTTTACGATGAAGACTTGAACCTTTTAAGAGTCCAGTAGCCCTATTAACACGACCAAATCCATATGATGTGTCTCAAAGGTTCATTTACGGGACAGTCGGTGTTTTTCTCCTGTTGCGTATCGCTCCTTTTGATGGTTATAAATGCGAAGCTGGGCTGCAAAGGAGAGCCGTGATTAGAATCAAGTCGGCGTCTCTCCTGCATCACGACGCAGGCGTCGGTCCCTCCCCCCCCCCCCCCCCCCCTCCGCGTACGACCTCTAAGACTGAGCAAGGTTCAAGGTTAATGAATATTGGAGGCGTAATGTATTAATGAGTAACTGTCCGGCGTGCCCTTCTGCTCAGCGGCGCGTTGAGAAGGGGGCCCCCCCGACACATAATGAAGTAAAGAACTGAAGGCCACAAACGCACCAAAATGGAGACAGCCAGGGAAATTCTCAGTCTGTTAATCTCGGCGCGTTAACGATTATAGGTCAGGAGATGTAGATCAAATGAGAGGGGTGTGTGTGTGTGTGTGTGTGTGTGGGTGTGTGTGTGTGGGTGTGTGTGTGTGGGCGTCAGCACGGGGTGGGAAAAGAGGATCAATACTGCCATTAGCCTCTTCAAGTTCTCGGTAAAGATCAAGGCAATCACATTGCCATTAAGACTGCAGTAGGCAACGCGGCGAGGCAATTTGTCCGGACATATAGAGTTTCCACTCCTCTCCCGAGCCAGCGTCGATGAACCTCGGCCACCCTGTAACTTTATTAAAACGCTGCCGAAACCAAATCCCCCACCCCCCACCCCCCCCAACTTTTCAACCTTCCCCTAGCAGATCCCAGACCTGCCGGTGAATCGCTTTATTGTGCTGAAGGTCACGCCTGAAATATTCGAATAAAGGCAGATGCTGACGGACGTCCAGCTGGCAGCCGCCGCCGCCAGCGCCGACCTTTTGTCACCCGTTTTTGTGTTCCGTCTCCGCAGGCTCGTCAACGGAACACGCAAACGAGGCAGCATGTCCGCTCCGAAAGGTAGCTGAACCGTTCGTTCCCCACCAACAACGCGGGCACGAAGGGAGCTGTTCGACACGACGCTGTTAAGAGTGACACAATGTGACACAATGTTTGCGAGATCACAGCCATTTTTGCCCTCTTTGATTTTTGCCACCCGGGGCAGTTAGTCATCCCCACTGGGGTAATAATGCATGGTTAACTTATTAGCTCAGTTTGACTAAGGTAAACTTGCTGGGAAATAATAAGCCAACACATAAAGGTCACACAAAGTGTCCTCTGATTGCTTGCAACGGAACCCGTGAGTCCTGCCGCCTCGCAGCCACGACTCGCCCTCTCATGACTGCGCGCTGGCACAGCGAATCATGGTCACAGAATCCGAGCAGCTCACTCACCGTTTGGTTATAAGATAACGTGGCCGATTTAACCCTTGCGTTCCCCTCCTGTTAAGGCTGTCGGGATCCCACATGCATGTGGCGTGGATTTTGTCATTGGAGTGCCAGCGCAGGATCGTTTTAGAGCAGCAGAAAACATCCATAGTCCAAAAGAATGAATACACACTCCTGTAGAAGCAGATGAAGAAACAGTGTAGTGCTCTGATGAAAGAGATTATTATTATTATTCTTGAGAAACAATGCCAATGCTGACTTGTACACTCAATGATTTGTTGTCTCGGGTCGAAACATATTGTAAACTTTCAAATTAAAAGTGCTTTTTTTTCTCTGAAGTGATTTTTCCGTTTCCTTCTCCCTCAGGAACAGATATTGACCTTGACGCCGACTTTGTGTATGGTAAGTAACCGAAGCTTTTCAAAGTGTGTCTGGCTCCACGCAAATATTTAACTTCTGCAAGTGCTCCAAAGTATGCAGACCGTGCAAAGCATGTGCAAGATAAAGGCAGCTTCTGTGTGAACACGTAAAGGGTGAAAAAGGAAAATACTCCTAATACAAAGAGTGTGGAGAAATGGAAGAGCGAGTGAGGAGAAGTGAGACGACGGTGCTGCTGTGGTGACGCCGCCCTGTGTGGTTTTTTTTGCAGACTACCACACACTGCGTGTTGGAGGTCTGGTCTTTGCCGGCGTCATCGTCTTCCTTTCAATCATTCTGCTGGCAGGTAAGCCGGAAGCCGTACGATCACAGCCCGCTGATTTCAATGGCAGGACAACAAAAATAGCAAGAATTTACATCTGTGTTTGTGTTGAATAAAAACAAGGGTCTGGATCAGACACGAGAGCAATTATTTAAAGAAACTGAAACTATCTTTTATTTCCTTGAGGTTCAGATTAGTCTCAGCTTTTCTGAAGCAGAACAAATTTTTTGGGGGGGAAAAAACACAACTTTTCAAGAGTTTAACTGTGTATTTTTTTTGGTTTTAGGCAACAAGCTCAAGAACTGTGGCAAATCCAAGGTAAGTTGACTGCGTCTAATGTGGATATGCGTTTGTGCTGCCATCTGCTGGTCAGGATAAGATCACGTCGAGCTTTCTCTGAACGCCCATATCCTGCAAACTTATGGTCACAATTGTGTTCTGTGATAAAGAGTGAATGAATGGAGATATTTTTCAGGATATATCTATATCTATATATCTATATCTATATCTATATATATGTGTGTGTGTGTGTGTGTGTGTGTGTGTGTGTGTGTGTGTGTGTATATATATATACCGACTGTTTTGTTTTGTTCAGCCCAGACCTGTGGAAGAAGACGAATAAAAGATGCAGAGAGACGGAAACGCCGGAAGGTGCAAGATTGTGCTACAGTGCTGTCAGCTGTTATGTGTTTAACCTTATGAAGCTTTTGTATTAATAAAAGTGTTTGTAACCATGCTTCGTTCGTCTGTTCATATATGTACAACCCAAACTGTTCTTTTGATTGTACCAGTGATCCAATAGAAGCAGCAACATAGAGGCCAGTGTTCATTTCAGTTCCTGTCACAGTGATCAGTGATTTGCTCTGTTGCAAGAAGGCTCCTGGTTTGAAGCTGTTGAGGTTTATGGCTCAGAAGCAGACGCATGCTGATAATATGTTGTCATGCTGATAGTATGTGCTGGTGATATGTAGAACTGTGATAATGTCATGAACTGTGACCCTCCAGGATCAGGAGTTCCTTTGCTGTAGGCTGCTGAGGTCCTCATCTGAAAAGAAGCAGGTAAATATAAACAGGAAGTGACGATAAACCTCTACAGACAATGTTCTGTTCTACAAGTTTCTATCAAGCTCAAAATGATCAATGTTTAAGCATAGTATATCTCCATACCCATACATGTCCTCTAAAATGGGAAATGGAACTTTATGCTTTTAGGTTGTGGTGAATTTGAAATGAAAGTCACTTGACAGAAACAAACACCGTCTCTCAGAACTGAAACTAACCATCGTATTAGGATCACATGACCTCGTGTCAGTCAGTCAACAATAAGACAGGCTCGTTTGGCAAAATGAACACCTCAAATTCACGACCTGAAGTAGAGAATATGACGATACCTTCTCGTAGCCTCTTTCATTTTTCACTTCTAAGTTTGTTTTTCTTTGTTGTTCTGTTTGTTTGAAATATGTATTGTGCAAAATGCTGTTAATGTGAATATTGGTATTTAAATACGAGGAGAGAGAGAGAAAAAAGAACTGTAGGTCTCTCGTAGTTGTAACGATACAAGTAAGCAGTAGGTGGCGCCATCACACCAGTGTGACCAAAATGGAGAAAACGCTCCGACACGAACCGACTTGCGGAGAAAACGAAAGGTGCGAAGCGAAGGAAAGAAAAAAAGTAGGCTGGAAGAAAAATGTCCCGCAATCAAAAGTATGACGAGACGGCTTCAACCGAAGCCCGAGCGACTGTTTGGAATGGGAAACTCTCCAGATTACAAAAGGAAAGATTAAAAAAAAAAAAAAAATAGCATGCTCTTCTCACACAGACGTGTAAGAATCATTGTGGTTTTTTTTTTGATCTAATAAATATATTTAATTATGCAGTTAATAACAAGAAGAACATCCACTTCACGTGCTTTTGTTGGAACCATTCCTTTCAAAGTTACTGGAGCTTTAAACGTGTTTTTTTTTTTCCCCCTTCCGCTTTTCCATCAGAGCCCGTTCAAGCGCAGCAGCGGCATCATTGGCTACTGTATTTCCATCGCCGCAGCGCCGATGACAAAGCGCATTAATCATACCGCCAGAAAACTGCACCTGATTAATTATCCCTGAATAAATAAGTCGTTACAGGCAGAGACAGGAGCTGTCAGCCGCCTGAGTCCCAAGGACCCCCCTGTGCTCGCTCTCTCTCTCGCTCCCCCTCTCTCTCCCCCTCTCTCTCTCTCACTGTCTCACTGCCTCTTGTCTCTTCTCTTCCCATCCAGGTCTGAGAATTTGTGGAAACATGAAGGACCAAGCTGTAAAAGTTACAGCAGCGGGCTGTCAAGCAGCGAATAAGGCTGTTTTACCGGTTGTGTCCCCTCCTCCCCCCTCCCTCCTCCCCCCCTCAGGACTGAGGTCAGCTGTTTTCCATAAGGGCTTCAGTTAAGGTAAGCATGAGAAGCCATTTATCACATGGTTCACTGGACCTGATAACATCGCCGCTCCAGGAGGAGGTTTATAGAAGCAGCGTGTGGAAACACGCACATCATGCCGGACAGGTGTGGGAGGGCTGATCCGCTCCTGTTCCCACAAGCATCCGGCACGGCTGCCTCCCAGCTGCTGAGACGAAAGGCTGCAGGCCCAACGTCTGTGAGCCAGCGTCTCGAAACGGACACGTTGACACGGTGATCGATATACCCTTCGTGATAAAAGCAAACCTGCTGCGTCTCAACCAGGAGACACGAGCGACCTGGTTTCTTTTGTTGCTGTGTGTGTTTTTTTAAATGTTTACAGACAATGTCACACCCAACCAATTCGACACAAGTTAGTCCGTCCCCCCTACAGTGGACACTTTCCTTTAGAACACCCGCGAAAAACTCTCAAACGAACCGACGATGACTGGCCGACGAAGCTGTGGCACCACGGTTAGATGGGGAGCCGGTTTCATTCGCGTGAATCGTCCATTCGGAACTCCGAAAGAGTTTCAAACCCGGCTGGCGAGTTGGAATATCAATAACGCGTCTGATTGTGTCTGACTTCCATCCGACGGGTTCTTTTACCCTCATTTGATTTTGCTGGGGTGGAAACATTAGCCATTTGTTTCATCCGTTCAAAAGGTGCTACAGTGGTACAGCGATTTGCACTCTCGCCTCATAGTGGGCACACTCCAGCCTTCTTCCCTTCATCAATAAAAAACAGGCCCGTAAGCTGATAGGTAACCCTCATACCCCCCCCCCTCCCTGTTTCTTCCAGTGTCGGACGGTCGACATCGACGAGTTTTAATCTGCCTTTTGTTGGTCGTCAGCACGGGGGCCTCTCCGTTTCCCCAGGGCCCAAAGTTTTGATAACACAGGTGTCGGCCGATAGGAGTTGACCACCAGATAAAAAACTGCGGATTGTTTTTTTTTCGTTTTTTTTTTTGCTTTTCAGTTTTCTCGCGTCGTTGTCGGGACAATATTTAGTATGGCTTCGCAAATTGAGGCGCATTTCTACCTTCTGTGAGCGAGTTCCTTCATTTGAGTAGTCGTGTTGCTAAAGCGCGTTCACCGGAGGACACGTCAAGTGTTGCTGGACGAGAAAGTCACGAGGCCGGAGCAGTGTTAAAATGGAAACTGCGTGTCGGTTTCCTGTCACACCTGCCTGCCTCTCTGTCGCTCCTTTGCATCCGTTTATTGTTGACTTAAGATGATGTAACAGACCAGAACAGCAAAGATTGCAGTGCAAACAGGAGGAGAGTCTATTTTCTGTTTGTTCAGTCTCTATTTATACATGAAACATGACAAGTTTTCAGAGTTTGATGGACGGCATTTTTTTTTTTTTTTTTGCTACTTTGTCTGTCGGTGGAGTTCAACGTGCACTTGCCAAAACTGTGATGTTTATTCGACAGTAAAGTGTGTACTTAAGAGGAGGTCCTGCAAGGAACACATGCTTTTGCAAATAGAGGAAATACTTCACTTCAAACTCTCAAACTTTCAGAACTCCCTTTTCACCACCCGCTTTTTTTTTCCTTCTAAAGTTTGTATACATACGGCAAACGACATGACAAATGTATTTTATTGAGTTCCAGGATTCAGTTCGCTGACAATTTTTTAATCCATTTCCAGAAATGTTGATTCTTCGTCACAAAACAAGTCGGTCTCTTACAGTCTGTGGAAAAAAAGCTTCAACTTTCTGTCGTATTAAGCTTTTGGGGACCGCCACATATTGAGGGATAAGCGAACTGGACTACTGGCATGGTTGACGTGTGGTCCAAGACCTTCATTTTGACCCATCGACTCTTTGGATTCTCTGGAACTTTCACCCTTTGTGCTGATCCATCAGTGTGTTTCTTTTTTTCCTTTTTATTCTCTGATAACATCTTTCTTTGTGACCACTGGGTGTCACTAGATATCTCTGATCGATATCTCTTCACAAGCTGACTTGGTGAAGTATTTAATATATTCAAATGATGTTGTTAATCCTTTACTGGGCGGTGGGGGATTTCAGTCCCATCGTTATGCTCCGGGGGTGCCCATTGGAAGGCAGAAAGTGTGTTTGTGTGTCAAGCCCCGGTGTGGCGCGAGCAGCCGCTCCCTGGGTTGGTCCCACCGAGGACGCCTCCAGCGGCAGCCATCTTGGAAGTGGTGGTATCGCCCCTCGCGCGATGTGTTTTTGTCTGAAGGCGTTCTGTCTGCCCGAGAACCGCACCGTTCCCCGACCCTACTTCTTTCTTTCTCAATCAGCGTCGTCTTTCTCCCACGTCACCCCCCCCCCCCCTCTCTCTTGTCTCTCTCTCCTCAGCCATGCAAATAGTCTCATTTGCAAATCTGCAAAAACAAGAGCGGGAGAGGAGGAGGGGGGGGGGGGACAAAAAAAAATGGCGAGATGAACCCTCCAGCCGAAGAAGGTGTCCCCTTTCAGCAGATATACACCTCCTCCACCCCTCGCCCCATCCTCTCGTTACCCTCCCCAGCTCATTTGAATAAATTAACACCCCTTGATGTCGTGTGTGTGTGTGTGTGTGTGCGTACTCGCCCTGCAAAAACACACACACACACACACACACGCACATGCGTCGACACTAAAGCAAACACATACTCGGAATCACATGCAGGCGCCCCTGACTGGATGGGTAGGAGAGCAGCCAGAAATGTATGCGCCGCGCTTTGCCGCCGTTCGAGACGCGAACGCCGACGTCCTCTGATGTGCTGATACACTTTTGGCACATCTGCCTCAACAACAAACGCACGAGCCCGGGTGACGGCGAACACACCCCGCCGGTTGGCAGCCTCCCGTCGGAGGCACTGCAGCAGGGCGGTGCGCGGTTCACATTAGCCTAATACGGAAGCTTGTTCATACCGAGCCGCAGACGCTGCCCCACGGAGGAAGTGGACGCCGCTTCACGCGAGCGGCCGGCACCAACTGCAGTTTCTCCGTCTCCAACATGATTCTTTTTCCAAACAGTCATCGTAAACAATCATTATGCATCGTTCGCTTTTTTTTTTTTTTGGGCGAGATTCGGGTGTTTCTGCGTCCTCCAGCAGCGATCCTGCGGCTCTCTCCTCATTTTTTGTTTTGATCTCTCTGACCTTGCACAAAGCTAAGCAGCTGCACCGGGTGCCCTCGCTCCCTCTCCTGGTTCTAACCTTGCTGAGGCTTCAGTGGACTAGGGGGGGTGGGGGGGGGGGTGTTGTGCGTTAATACTGGATACATTAATGCTAATATGATCTTAGCATGTAGTGAAGGCCTGAGGGGAGCTCTGATTATCCGGGCATTAACATTAACATCCACATTAACTCGTCTGCCTCATCGCTCTCTGTGTCTGCCCCTCTGCCCTCCGTGTCGGCTTCGCCCCGCTTCGCTTCTTCAGTCAACAAACTACACCCCCCCCCCCCGCTCTCTCTCGCCTCCTGTCCCCTTCTCTATCTCCGGGCAACGACGAGGCAGAGTGACGGGGTTGGGGGGGCAGAAGAGTGATGGAGATGAGTCACATGCTGCAGTGGTTTTTTTAGCGGTGTGGTGGCAGCCTGTCCGGGGTCCGGCGTTCTCAGTGACAGTTACTGAAGCTGTCCGGGAGCCGCTCGCTCGCTTGCTGTCTTTCTTTTTTTTTTTTCTCCCCCCCCTCTGCCTGGCTGGCCCCAGCACTGCCTGTCAGCCCCCATGACGATCACTGGCTGACATACAGTATAACCTGCTTGGTGCTGTCAGGCCAGCTCAAATCAGCCCCCTTAACCAGCGTGCCACGCGGCCTTTTGAAGTCCGGACGGAGACTTCGCGTGCTCCCACGCGGGGCAGCTGGGCGGGGCTTCGGCGCGCAAAAAGAGCTGTGTCGACGTGTCGGGGTGCTGCTGGGTGACCAGCGTGTCGCTGGAAGAAAGGAGGGAAAAGAAGCTCAGGTGAAGGATACAGAATGCAGAAGCAGCTTCTGTTGACTGGGGGCTGTCAGCTTCTTCAGCAGGAGTGCCCGTCTCACCCGCCGCACACTTCAGCGTGCACTTTTGAACCGGCACTTTGGATTGTGGCTGAAGAGACGCCTCACACATCTGGGTGCGCGCGCCAGAATGTGCCAATGCCCTCGCGGTCACTCTGTTCATGACTATGTGTCGGCTGCGCTCTGTTTGTGGGTCCCTGTCTCTGTGTGTGTGTGTGAGAGGGAGACAGGTTGCGTGGGTGTGTATGTGTGTGTTCCCACCTGTTACATAACAGAGAGCGGAGGCAGAGTGTGCTTCCTCGCCTGCCACACCACAGCGTCTCTTCAGTAGGAGTGCGAGAGGACACAGCTTGCCCGAGTTCCTCCCCACGAGCGGGTCTGCTTTTGGTTTTTTTTTCTTCCCCCCGACGGCTCGGAAACGCCGCGGCACGGCGAGCCAGACAGACACCCGGAGGCCGGTGGCAGAGGTCTGGGAGAGAGTCTCGCGTGTCAAGTGGAAAGGTGATTGATGTCAGATGAGGGGCGGCCAGTGGAGCCTCCGTGGTTCGGCCCGGAATCTATGAACAGACACATTTTTCAGCGTTGATGAATGAAGCAGTGGGCTGACTGGCAGGTTAGAGCAGAGCACAGGTTGAGTAGACGGCTGCTGCCAGATGACAGTGCGAGTGGAACATAAAAAAGGGTGGTTTCTCCACTCTGAAGGTGCTTTAACATGGTTGTAATGAGCTGTTGGGATATTTGATAGATATATTCTCGTAAGGTTTGAGGTGTAACACTCAAGTCGCGCGTTTACCTCGTGTCCAGGTCAGGCGTTGGGTTCCTGTGTGAATTCATGTAAACTGGTCTGTGAGGGTGCAGCACCTGCAGTTTATCTGTAAAAAAAATAAAAATAAAAAGCTCTTCATGCCTGTTGACATTTGAAGTCAGTTTAAGTGACAACAAGTCCAGAGATTTCTGTCCTCTCTGACCACCAAATAGTTGTGTTATTACTCTGAAAGGAGGGTGGATGGTTTTAATCTAGGAGGCGCCTTGTCTGTAACCAATCCTCCTCTGATTGGTGAGTCAGAGAGAGAGAGAGAGAGAGAGAGAGAGAGAGAGAGATCAATTCAACTTACTGTAGCCACCATTTCAATCACAGTGTCAGCCTGATTCACGCTTCTTTAAATATGATTGATCAGGTGTGACCACACGGTGTTTGGCAGTGGCCTATCAGAGGTGTTTTCTCTGTTGGCTGATTTTCTTTTGTTGTTTTTTATTTTTTTTTCCCGCGCCACCACCGCCTGCAGCTGCACGCAGGTGCGCGGCGCAGAGCGCGTTCCCACTTCCCTCCCTGGAAGGAGTCGGACCCCGCAGTTTCTCTGCGCTCCTTTTTTCTCCCTCTCCACCTGGAACTCGGACCCCTTCGAATCCCCCCCACCCCCCTCCCCGTGGTCTTTCACGCTCTTCCACTTCCCCGCTGTGCCGCTGTGGAAAATACCTTTGGCCAGCAACACGAGGCAATGTAAACCGGTTTATGGAAATTAAAAAAAAAGGGATTTGCATGGGAAATTTCCGCCTTCCAAACAAAAAATTAAAATGACTTGCGCTGCAGGAGGAGTCGGAGTTTGCACTTGAGAGCTCGCCAGTCTCCGGGTGAAAGGCGCACTTTTGCGGCGCGCGTCATCCGGCAGTTGCGCCGCTCTTTGGTTGGGTCCTTCATTAGTACGTATGGCTCACCTCTCCAGCAAGGCGCATCATTAGGACACCGGGGGAGGAGCAACGGCAGCCCGTCCCGGTAAGGGGAGGGGAGAACAGGGAGCAGAGGCGGTACTTTCTCCGATGCTCGTTTCTCGGCGCCGGAGAGTGTGGGACCAGGGCTGGAGAGACCGCCGGGGAGCATCAGCAAGAACCAGTCCAGCACGGAGCCTCGCCTGGCCGACCGCTGCGCCGTGCACTCTTCCTGGGGGGGGACTGCACCACGTTCCTGTGAAATATAACTGCTTTTAATGGCATGTGGCTTGTAACTTTACTTCTGCTGTATTCTTTGCAAGAAGGTAAGCTCCGGTTCTCCTCTTCCAGTGTTGCTTATCTGCATGTCGTCCCCCCTTTAGTGCAGTGCGAACTTGTGCTGTGTGTATGTGTGTGTGTGTGTTTTATTGGGTGCCTGGGTGGCACGTTGTGCGGGACAAAACCGTAATGTCCAAAGGAATCGAAGAAACGTCGAATCAGACTCCAAATCAGCTTTGGAGAAGGACTTCTAACTTTTTGGGAGTGTTTGTTTTTTTTTAGGAGAATGCTTCCCTGAGTGCCTTTCGTTTTCTCCCGAGCGACTGCTCGGTTCCCTCGTACGTTTCCATTGCCTCAGATCAAAGATTGGAATCTGATAAAAAAAAAAATGGTAAAATTAGCTGATTGTGAGCCTGAAATTAACGCACCCCTTGGTTCGGGAAGCGCAGGGGAAAAAGGCAGAAAAGGTCGCCAAAGTACACCGTGTTTGCGAGGGTCGAGCAAGACGGCGGCATTTGCATTTTGCATGATGAATATGTGGAGGTGTCGTGAATATGGAGGCTGTTGAATAGGAGGGGAGGCTGATAAGGATCTGCAGGCGCGCGCACGGATACAGGGGCGACCGAGAGCGAGCGCCGATCTGAGGGCTGGCCGCAACTGTGCGCTGTTTACGCACAGAAGTCCAAGAGGGCACCGGCGCTTATTGTGTTTACTGACTTTCTGCGTCCTGTCGCAGCAGAAATTACATCTATATTTGTGTGTGTGTGTGTGTGTGTGTGTGTGTGTGTGTGTGTGTGTGTGTGTGTGTGTGTGTGTGTGTGTGTGT